>JAQFVV010000082.1:1951913-2359413 GCA_028023455.1 Epiperipatus broadwayi | reverse complement strand
GTGTATAATATAAATCTATACATAATCCGATCGTCCTATTTTTAATTCTCTTTTAAATAATCTGATATGTTTTTTGTATATATATTTGATTTTATGACAAGTCAATTTTTTTTTTTAATCGAGTAAAGAATAACATATTTATTTCAAAAATTTAAAAGTTATAAAAATATGTTTTTAGTCTAGCAAAACAGTATGTTGAAAAGTATGAAGGGCGTTTATCAAGAAGCCATGGCTATCAAGAAGAATTTTTAAAGGTGAAAAGTAAATTTTTAAATCCTCTTTTTATTTAAATAAATTTATTTGTATATTAAAATTAAATTATTTAAAACATTTTCTTAAAGAAATTAACAATGTAAATAAGAAATTAAAATAAATTCGATATTTTTTTTTCATTTTTATATTCTCAATTTTTTCTACAAAAAAAAAATGCTAAAAAAATAATCTAAATTAATATATATATATATAATTTCGAAGGCTTGGAGAAGATTTGCAAGATGGTTGGATAACTTGATGACGGTACTTACCCCCTGGGAAAAACGTATTAAACAGATTGAAAGTAATTATTCAACAATTAATTGTATTACTATTATTATTTATTAATCAAAAGTAGTTTATTTTTCTTTGGTTTTATTAAATTAAGACAATTTTTAATTATTTTTATGTGAATATTAAAGTTATTGATATTAAATACTTAATAATTTCATATTTCTATAGCAGACAATGACC
Source organism: Epiperipatus broadwayi (assembly GCA_028023455.1). Classification (NCBI taxonomy): domain Eukaryota; kingdom Metazoa; phylum Onychophora; class Udeonychophora; order Euonychophora; family Peripatidae; genus Epiperipatus; species Epiperipatus broadwayi. The sequence goes on along the minus strand of JAQFVV010000082.1, from coordinate 2,358,687 downwards.
ATCCAAAATTCAATAAAATGCTATATTTAGACTAAATATAAAACGATACGTTAGTTATATCCAGAAGAGGTCATATAAATTGGGGATCTTTAAAATCATAATTCCATATATCTGCATAAACAATCATATTTCAAACCTTTTGGTGTTTGTTTTTTTTTCAATTTACAGTTACACACACACACATATATATGAAATGCTCCATAGCTTTATTATTCCAGCCACACTCTCTCTTTAAATAAATAAAGCTTTCTTTATTTAAAGGTAGAGGGTGGCTGGAATAATATAGCTATAAGGTGTTTCGAATATCTTATATAGATTTCAGCTAGCGTTAAGCATTGTTTCAACATACAGTATATTAGCACTATTATTTGTTTAATTCGAAATAACTTACAGAAGCATCATTTTAACTGATTTCATTAACATGAAATTTTTACAGGTTATTTTAACTATTTTTAATAATATTACTAAGTTATTTTCTTTTCATTTTTGTTTAGCTTTTATCATTTTGAATTTAGTATTAAATGTCTAGTACAAAAAAACGTTATTCTTTTATAGGTCATTTTGGTTCTGTTGTTGCTTCCTATTTTACATTTCTAAGATGGATATTTTGGGTTAATATTATTATAACAGTTCTAATGTTTTCTTTTGTTGTAATTCCCGAGGTAAGATTCTAGATTATAAGTAGCATTTATAAAAAAAAAAGTAGAATTATAATTCATGACATATATATATATAACTGGTCATCATATAGAACGTAAGTAATAAATCTTACTACAGTTTTGCCATCTAGTGCAAGCATAAGTAATTACCAAATTGCACCAATCAGCAGGATGGATTGACAAAAGTAGATTCCCATTTAAAAATATCATAAAATCTGGGGAAAACAGAATGTGTTGTTGATTGTATGTAAATTATATCACCACATCTTTTATACTTTTCAATAAATGTTTCAAGGAATTGTTTGCCAAGACAACATTTAAATAGAAAATGGTTATTCTACTTATACCTATAATTTTAAATAGATTGTAAATGATCAGATAGCTATTGGTATTTATGGTGAATTGTAATTAAGATCTTATTGAGTACACCTGGGTCTCATTTTAAAACCCGCATTAAAAAAAATCACACAAAAATAGACTTAATTTAACTTGAAAAATGGGGGATAGGTGCTGTAATTTTCAGAATTCGCATAAAAGCAAAGCAAGAAGGAAAAATTACTTTAAAATTGCATTAAAAAAATAAGCAAATAAAGTATAACTTATAAAAAATTTCAAATATTTGAAAAAAAATAATACAAGACAAACTTTTTTACTTTTTTTATTACTACAGTATTTAATTTTACATTTTCATACATATTTTAATCATTACCACTAGCATTCATTTGTAAATTGGTAAGTAATCAGATTCGATGTGATGTGATGTATTGTGGCTTTTCCTTAAATGAAGTCAAGAATTTCTCAGCAATTATGCACAGAGAAACCTGTTAGCCACTTTATTTTTATTCATGATGTGATGTACAACTAGTGCCATTTTCAGTCTTGTACTGTGTTAATGATTTTCTGTTTCTATATTTAAAAAATGAGATCATAATCAAAACAAAAAGTTTATATATTATCATTAGAAAGATTATTTTCAGTCTTTAAAATCTTCATTTTTTATTTTAAAAATCTAAAAGATTATTTATTTCTGTTATATATAACAAAATACATTTTAAAAGTTTAAATTTTTTGAATATTTATTGCGATATTTTTATATGTAAGTATAAATCTCTTATTATTATTTACTCATTAGTATAAGTAGGTTATTTACATAGAAGCTAAGTTTCTAAATACAGTTTCAGGCCATATTCACGTTAGCTGCTAATATAATGTTATATTTTTGGGAAAAAAAGTATTTCAAGTCAAAATAAGTTATTAATAATTTAAATTTTTTGACATCTAATAAATATAGTGAAATATGAAAGACATTAAGAAGAAATATGAATCACATAACTTCAAAATCACATTAAAATAATCCGCATAAAACGAGACCCAGGTGTAGTTTGTTTGAAAGATTGTAAAAATGATACTCACTATCTACAAATTGTTAATCTTGATAGGGATTTTTTAAGAATTTTAGTAAACTTTTTAAGAGTTTAACTTCATTTTGTTATCGGACATGGCTAGCACAATCTATTTATAATCATAGATAAGGATAAGAAATATATGTCTATTTTGCATATCCATAATGTTGATATTATCTATGAATTTCTGAAAAATTTATTCATAAATTATAAGTATAAAGTCTTTGGTGATATGATTTGTGTGTATATATATATATATTGTAATGTTTTTCATGTTTTGTTATGTTCTGGTAAGCCTTTTACACACTACAAAGTGCAAGTTAATCAAGCTATGGTGAAGAAAAATATCTTGATCCTATTTCCAAAAACATAGCTATATTTCCTGATTAACTGGCCTACTAATTATTACTACCTATTCTGCCAGTGGAATCAGCTTTTTATTTATTTAATAAGGGCACCAGAATTCTACAAGAATTCGCTGACCCGACGTGTTGTATTGCATCGTAAATTAAGAAGAAAATAATTTAAAAGATCGGGATTATGATTTCCCGTAACTTTATTTTTTAGAGAATATTACTCCTGGGGCTTAACTTCTAACAAATCTATTAGCAGAAGAAATTTACATATATTAGATTATAAATAAACTAACAATAACAATGCACGATGAAAAGTTGATAAAAGTAAAATATTTCATTCAAACAAATTAAAATATTTAAAAGATAAATTACTAATAAATTGGAAAGACTAACACACTAATCCAGACATTAATCAACTAACTAAAACAGTTTAACAATTAAAGTTCACTTCTTAAGTTTCTTTCATGAAGTTCTTTGAATGATAATTCTGCAAATGTCTCTATTAGTAATATATTATAAGCTTATAGTAAGGATTGTTTGCAAACACTTAATTTAGTCACAAACAGGATATGAATAATCTTATCAGTAAGTTTTATAGTACACATTTTAAAGAACCCATTGAAGTTAACTAATTTCACTCTGTCAACATTTTTGTATGTTTTTGGCCTGTCCTAATGCTAGACTTGATGGTTTTTCTGAGTAACCTATACAATGAAAGGTATATGTAAGCACATCGGTTCCACTCTGCATGATGATTCATCTGAGCATATGAGTAGTGGTAGTCCTACATATGAGTAGGCCAGGATAGGACATTTTCTTTAACATGGACCTAATGGAAACTGCTAGTTAAGGAAAAGACAAAGACTCAGTTTGAAATTTTTCTGACATTTTATATTCATGATCAATTTTTAGACTTCTCTACATATCTATTTTCTTTTGTTCTTTTATCAGAATACAAAATAATAACCTAATACATTATTTTTTAAATTTAAGTTACAAAGTCTTTTTTTTTCAATATAATTCTGCCATCTTTCATTAGCTTCCAATAATTTATTGTAAATGTATAAACAGTTAAATGATTATTTTGTTAGTGAATTATTTAACATAAAGTGTATAGCTGTTGGTTGTTTATTATTAATGTTGTAAATAAATGAATATATTAATTTAAATTTTATATTGTATTTGAGAGTCATTTCCATGACAAGGTCATATCAGTAAAGTGCATTATCAACATAGAATTATGCATAGCATATATAGATTACATGTGTTATCTGAAGAGTTATATTTAGGAATTTATAATTGACCCATTAATTGTCACTTGCTTTTAAATTATAACTATATTAAAGGGAGTTTGTAGTACTTTATATTTTTATTAGATATAAAAGATTCTTGAAGATTTATTTGAAAAATATTATTAAGTATTACAAAATGGAGAGCATATAATAGAAATTAATAGTATGTTTTAAGAGTCAATTCTGATTTTGTAATCTAATTTAAAATGTATTTTATATTATAAATTTTGAAGTATTATATTATTTCAGAGTACAAGTTACTGACTAAATATCTTTTAAGGTTTGTAATTCAGAAGGATCAAATTACAATGGGTAAATGTTAAGTAAATAAGAAAGGTATTTAATTGAGTTAGACTTTGTAGATAATAACTGTAAAATAAAGCTTTTAATTATAATGAAAATGAGTATTCTATAGTGAGTATTATTAGTATAAGTATGAGAATAAATCTTAGGAAAGTAAATTAAATTATTTAAGTAAAGATAATGGGTAGATAGTAATCATTAATTTTCATGTCTTATTATTATAGTTGGATTAATTTTCAAATAGGAGGCTAATCAAGATTTGTAATAATATGTGTGATTTTATTTAAATGATTGGATCCCAGTAAAATCCCTCTTGTGATTCAATTATTTAATTATCAATCTAATTGTCATATTTTTGAATAGAATACTTATGATCCCTGAGATAGCCATAGGGAAAGCTTTAATTCTTTTAATTTAATAGATTTTTTTGTTTTAATGTATTTTGAGATTTTTAAGTTATAGAAGAGTAGTTAAATAATTATTTAAATGATATATTATGTTAGTCATTGTTTGTTGTGGGGATTTTCATAATGATTATGATATGATAGTAATTGGAAAATTTTCACAGTAGCAATGCCATTGTGGAATGTATTTTATATACTTCTCAATGTTAAAACCTCTATGTTGTAATCATCCCTAAAATCTATCTTATGTTTTGATGTATCACAAGTTTCAAGCCCCATAGAGAGTCTTATACTTTATTGTTGTTATACTTGATTATTTATTATTATTGAGCTAGTACCATAGAGGATAAAGATCTGATAGAGGTGGTTAAAGAACTGGAAGGGAAGGTTATAATATATATATATATATATATATATATCAGTCTATTACTTCTTATAATATATATATATATATATATATATATCAGTCTATTACTTCTTGTTTTTGATAATAAGGATGCTCACAAAATTCAAGACACTACTAATATATACACAAATACAAAGTAAATTAAAAAAATAATAACAAAATGTAGTAGTTATTGCATTTATATATTATGCCTACAACCAGAGATTCAACAATAAAACATAAAATCTTGACAGTTCATAGATAATTTTGCTATCTAAACAATATTGGTATTTAAATGGGCATTTAGTTATTTTTATCATAGTGTGCAAGTTGCAATTTTGGTTATTGTTCCTTTATAGATAATCCATTGAAGAGGATTCTGAACAGTTGGCTATTTGAAAATAATTTATTTTTTATCTGTGCAGTTTTAGAATTAAAAATATTCAAATTAATGTTAATTTTATTTGTTTCTTTACAAAATTTATTGATAAGCTTTTAATATGTAACATAACTTTTTTTTCACTAGTTATTTTTTATCCTTTACATTATTTTAAGTTTATAGTGTTTTTTAGTTGTTTTTTATTTTAAAGATTTATTCATAAAGTTTTATTCAATAAATTTACATTGCACTGAACTATAACTTATAACTTAAATTTTAACAAGAATTATCTTTCAAAATATTATTTAATGAATTTTACTAGTGCATTCTATTTAGAAGGTAATAAACATTCCTCACTAGCACTGTATATAATGTCGAATAAATGATGTTAAATATGAGCATACTCTTGTTTTAGTCACAAGTTAAAAACTTCAAGAAAATAAGAATGATCATATTATTTTCAAGTCTAAGTGAACTTATATAGGCCAATTTTAAATGATTTTAAATGAAAGCATGAATACATTAAATCATTCACTTTATATCCATTTCTTTTGATAATCTTATTAACCACATATATTAATTATTATAATTTACTTTGTGCTAATATTAACAGATGTTTGACTATGTAATAATCAATTTATTTTACTAGTGCAGTGTTTGTTTGTAATTACATTCCAAAAGTAATAAAATTTCTTCAATAGTGCTGTACATAATACTGAATCAATGATGTTAGATATGAGGATATTCTCATCCTGCCACAAGATAAAGATTTAAAAAAATAGAAACAACTATCTTATTTTGAAACTTAAATACACTTATATAGGCCAATCTTAAGTGTCTTGAAATGAGATTGTGAATATATTAAATCATTCACTTTAGATCCATTTCTTTTGATAATCTTATTAACATGTATGAAATATAATTTACTTTGTGCTAATATTAGATGTTAAACTATGTAATAATCAATGATATTTACTAGCACAGAATCAGATTATAATTCTGTTTATAAGGTAATAAACCTTTTTCATTAGCATCATGCTTAATATTAAATCAAAAATGTTAAATACAAAGATACTCTCATCAAGACACAAGATAAAGACTTTGAAAAAATGAAAACAACCATCTTATTTTCAAGTCTAAACGCATTTATGTACACCAATCTTAAGTATCTTGAAATGAAAGGATGAATATATTAAATCATTTACTTCCATTTCTTTTGACCTTTTTATTAACACATATGAAATATTATACTTTACCTTGTGCAAATATGAAAAGATTTTAAACTATATAATAATCAGTGAATTTTACTAGTGCAGTGTCAGATTGTAATTCTATTTAGAAAATAATAAATCTTCCTCACTAACACTGTACATAATTTAAATCAACACTACTAAAATTTGTTGACTATTACATAGATTAAAATCAACTAATATTATCATGAAGTAAATTATAATATTTCATACGTGTTAATAAGATTATCAAAAGAAATGGATGTAAAATGAATTAATCAATATAATCACAATCTCATTTCAAGATGTTTAAGATTGACCTATATAAGTGCATTTAGATTTGAAAATAAGATGATAATTTGTGTTTTCTCAAAGACTTAATCTTGTGGCTGAAACAAAAATATTCTAACACCATTGATTTAATATTATATACAGTGCTATTGAGGAAGGTTTATTATCTTTTAATTAGAATTTCAGTCTGACACTGTACTAGTATAATTCATTAGCACAAAGAAAATTGTAATATTTCTTATGTGTTAATAAGATTATCAAAAGAAATGGGTATAAAGTGAATGATTTAATATATTCAGGCTCTCATTTTAAGATACTTAAGATTGGTTTATTTAAGTATATTTAGGTTTGAAAATAAGATGGTCTCAAAGTCTTTATATTGTGAGTAGAATGAGAATTTCCTCATAAATAATATTATTGATTAATATTATGGTGCTAGTGAGGAAGGATTATTACTTTCTAAATAGACTTTTAATATTATATATTTGAAAGACGTTTATATATATACACATACATTTTTTAATTATATGTTTTAAATCGTTATTAGTTCTATAATTATCACAAATTATTTCCACTTCAAAATAAATCTTAACACTTTCTTTATTCTTTTTATTTTTTAATTTACAGTTTAAGTTAAAAACAACTTAAATTATAGATCTGTGATTTCAGATTATCTCAGGTGCTCCATTTGGAACCACTTTCCGAAAAAGTGTGGCAGCTGAAGAAGAAGAAACTGCACTATCATTGAAAACCGTATGGGATTTTGAGGTAATTCTTATTTATATACATAAACAAAACTGAAATAAATACCTCTACTGATTATATATATATATACATGTGTCTGCCACTCCTAATTTTATAAGGATAACTCTAGTTTTATCCATTATATTTTTTTGATCATATATATATATGTATACCAATAGAATTTTACAATTCTGTTGATATATAACTCTGGTAGCACTATATATCTGAGCACTGATAGAATTGCAATATCCCATAGTACCAAAATCATCTTTTTTGTCTGTGAAAATATTTTAACATACAAATATACTTTTATAAATAAATCTGAAGTTATTAGTGTAAAAATTCCATAGCATCCCACACATTAATTTCTGTAATTATAGATTTTGTACTTATTTACACAATTATGGAAAACTATTTTTCAACAATTTACTTTATAAAATCTTATAATGAATAATTTTATAATAACATTATTTTTTTTAAATCTATGATGGATTACTTTTTTAATACGCACATGAAAAGCAATTATACTTTTGGAAATGTAAATAATATTAATGTATCCACATAAATCGATGTTTTTGGTAGACACAATCTTTGTTATTTTTGTTCAAGATATATGGTGATAAATAAATTATTATCCAAATTCTTATAATACAGTCATTTTTATAGCTGTTTTCAATAGCTTGTTCCAACATTTTTGATTGATATTGATATTGGTATTGTTTAACTGTTGACTGCATTCATGTATGGATATTATCTATCTAGCCTTGGGAATTATTAGCTTTATTATCTAAGTAAGACATGGTTGGAATGGAGTTTGAAGGTTATAGCTGGCTATTTGTTAGTCAACTTTCAGAACAAGTTTTATTTACCTGTCTGATGAAATTTATTTAAAATTGTTTAAATTAATAATTTCACTCTTTGTACTCAAGTTGCAATCTTTAGTGTCTATATAAACATATTAGACCATATATAAAGGGGAATTTCCACCTTTATTGTTTGTTTGTTGAATGATATCTTGACAGCAAATTGAGCTTGTGATATTGTTTATGTGTTGACTGCTTTCATGTATATTATAACAGTATGAACTCTGGGGTTAACCTGGGGTCATGGGACTCATATCAATAACTCTAGTTAAAATATACAATTGAATATAAACTTAAAAGTAAAATGTTAACCTTGATAGTGTTATGAATGCAACTATTAAAATAATCAATTTGATTAGGGTGAAAGCACTGTAAGAAGATTGTTTCAGTCATTTTTAGGTAGCATTGATGTAGATTATGGTGACTTAGTTCTCCATAATTCCGTCAGATAGTTGATGTTTTAGAAAGATTCCGCAAGCTGTTTCCACATATAAATGATTTTCTGGATAAAAAAAGATCATTTTGTTGTTTTACTTCACAACAAAGTGTGGCTGCAAAAGCTAATGCATTTAACAAGTAAATTAAATGAATAAATGTAGATTTGCAAGGACAAAACAAAACAATAACTGACATGATTAGCTTCATCGATGCATTTAAAATGAAACTGGAAATGTGGATTTCTCAAATTAATAAAAAAGATTTGAAACATTTTACAAATTTAAGAGAACAAATTGAGTTAAACATAAAAACATGTGATTACCAAGAATTTTGAAATATTTTAAAAAACATTCTTCTGCAATTTCAACAACGATTTCAAGACTTTGAAAATCTTCAACCAATCACTTCATTTTTCTTGTCACCATTCTCCAAAATAAATATAGAAAATCAAGCTTTACTAATGACCAAAGTATATAATATGGATGTAGATAGCTTGGAATTGCAATTAATTGAACTACAAAGTGACATTAGATTGAAATCACATGATCAATTTGATGTATGGAAATATATTGTCATTGAAAATTATCTACTATTAAAAAATGCATATCTTAGACTTCATTCATGTTTTGCATCCACATATTTATGTGAATTAACATTTTCTCATATGAACTATATAAAATCTAAATATCATACTTCTATAACTGAAAATCATCTTAATGACTGTTTATGCTTGGTTGGTTCTAATTATGAACAAAATTACTCAAAAATAGCTAATAATATTTAATGTCAATCATCACATTAAATAAATTTAAAATTTTAACTATATTTGTTTATTTCATTTATAAATTGATTCATATTGCTTTTTTTTCCATTTAGTCATCACCATTTATTTGGAAAATAACAAGGAGCTCTTAGGTTCTAAAAGGTTGGGCGCACCTGATCTAAGTTAATTTAGCACAAATTATATATATATATAAAGTTAGTGCTTAATAATTAAAATAATTTTTGAGATTTCACATTCAACTCCAAATAACAGAAATAAAACATGATAGGAGTAAAATATAATTTCCTTCAATTATAAATTATACTAATGGTCAGACACAGCTATAAAAATATTACAAACTATCACACTTTCCAGACCATAAATCCCTCTTAAATTACTGGAAGAAAATTTATGTATTCTACAGATTACAAATCTATATTAGGTTAAAAACCAGAGCACCATCCCAAAGCTGGGAAATCCATACAAGAATACACCATCAATCTTATTAAAAACACTACCACAACTAATTTAGTAAATTATGAACTTCTATCTCCCTAGCTATTATAAATTTAATTTATAATTTAAATGGTAGAACTTATGAAAAGAGAAACAGAAGGTCGGATTTATAACTAGCAAAAATATATATTTATTATACAATAAGACATATAAAATATTTAAAGCATCATTACATTAAATTATAAAATAATAAATATTTAAACATTACCACCCTTCAAGTGATCACCCGTTTAAACACTAAAGTTTTATCAATGTCTTCAGTTTTAAATCCTTTTATGTTAAATTAAAAAAAAATCTCCTTTATTTGTTTTTCATTATGGAATCTATTTCAGCATTGAAGATTATGTACATTATTCTTGAAAATGTAGGTCATGATGAGTTTGTATCTGCATTTAATTATATGGCAGGCAAGTTTGTTCTCAAACCAACAATCATACTTTTGGAATTGCTCATCTTAAAGTGAATATCTTTTAACAGAATATATTTCATTATTTGGTCATAATCCTAACATTTTAGAAATGATAGTTTTTATTCCTTATTGCATCAAATCTATACAGTTAGTTTCTGAGTTTTTTTTATCATTTTCTACAAAATAGTCTTATAATAAAATGATTTGAAAAACGAGATTAGTTTTTCAGAATTTGGACTTTCAGGAAGTCATTTAGTACCTAACTTATGCATAATTTGCTATAGTATCTTTAATATTTCTTTTTTAAAAATACGAATTTGCTAAAAAAAATTTCTTATAGCTAAATCCAATTTGTCAAAATTTATTGCTCTATATTTAAAATAACTGTGGATTTCTGAACCCCTTGCCAAATAAAGATTAGAGAACAATTTCTACACAATTGAAATGGTGATATGTGAACAAGTTTGATTTAACAACAAAAAATTACATGATTAGTGCTTGAGAGAATATATAAACTGTTCAACCCAGAAACCTTTAGCATTTTAACGTGCCACAGGACTATTTATTATTGTTTAAAATATAAAGCGCATCAATAAAGAGTCACAATTTTTGAAAATTAAGACATCCCGTTTTGTTAAATTTATATTCATTAAATAATTTTTTTTTAAAGCTGAGTAACAGACTTTATATTAAATGTATTTTGAATTTAACAATAATTTATTCAAATTTAGAGAGAAAGAGAGAAAAAAAAGTGCAGTTAAAATTAAATTTTACAGTAAGGGCACTTAAGCGACATGTCTCCACACAAGAGTTTGTCATACATAAATATTAATAAATCTTTATTTATTGAAGAATCTAAAAAAATATATATAAAGACAAGTACTTTTGACTTTTAAAAATGTTTATGCATGTAATGAAAAATCTATTCATGTAACAAAATATAATATATATATATATGTGTGTGTGTGTAGATATATATTTATAATTAAAAAACAATTAAAAATCTCCAATTTTCTCTTTTCTTTATAAAAACTTTATTTCCTGTATATATATTCCAATTTTCTTGTATGTTCCAACGTTTCAACTATTTTTATTTATTTATAATCATTTTCAAGGATTTGCCTCCCTTCTCAAAAAAACCTTTCTATTTTTACATTCTCTTTTTATCCAAAATCCAATTTAACCATAAAACCCTTATTTCCTTCTGCTGTCATAGAAAAGAGAAAATTGGAGATTTTTAATTGTTTTTTAATTATATGGTTATATGTAATGTATATTTTGAAAAGAAAAAAAGAGGATGAAGTGGTATTTAGAGGGTTTAAACAGAAGTAAATAAATATATATTTATTGAAAAAATATGAGTGTTTACATATTTTTAAACTATGCACATGTGTGTCTGTATTTTTAGGGTTATCTACGCCATTCTCCCATCTTTTATGGCTACTACAGTGATCATGATACCATTGGAAGAGGCTACAAGTTACCGTTAGCTTATTTTTTAACAGGACTTTCAATATATGGCTACAGCTTTTTTGCAATTTTAAGAAAGTAAGTAAAACTTTAATGTTAATGATATTCTTTTATTTTTTTTTTAAAATATAATAACTTCTATTAATATTTTTCAAAATATAAATTAACAGTAATTAATCCTAAATTATTATAATTATAAACTCACTCACTATGTTTCAAAAGTCTTAGTAGAGTTTAAAACTGCAACAACTTAAAACAATGCTTCTTGACCTGTGGTCCATGAACTTCAAGGGAAGTGCAATGTTTTTATGAAAGATCTTTGAAGAAGAAATGTTTTAAACTTTTATAATTAAAATAAAAGAAAAAAATGAATGAATAAAGAAAGGCAAAAATACATCACTGTTATTTTCATAATATTTTAAATGTGTGTAGAATCATTTTAATAAAAAAAATATTACTATAGAAGTTCTGTTTATTGCTTTCTCACATCTCTACAACTTTTCAGATTCTTGAAAATTAATTTAATTTGGTGATCTTTAGAATTTTAAATATTAAGTTTTGGTACCTTTTTTAGATGCTCCTGGGCTATGTTTTAAAAAGAATTTTACATTGCTAATTTCTTAAAGGGATCCACACAAAAATATTATGATAAAATGGGAATGGCACACAAAAATAAATAAAAAAAGACCATATCTTGAAAAGATTTAGAAACACAAGCTTAGACAGGCTTAAATGTATAAACTTGTAAGCATATCATAAACAATATTTGAAGATGGTGACAACAAAAAGTATTACTTAATTTTGAAATTTCATTCTGTAACTGAAAAATAGAAAACTACTCTCTATTCAATTTAGTCTTGATATAATTGTGATCTTATTCCTCTTCAAAAAGTATTTAGGTACCTTAAGACATCCTTTATAGTTTTTTTTTCTCATATGTCATAGCATCGGCTGGGAGGCGAACCCACATCCGTACCAATTACTTGCTTGCAAGGTGGGTGCGATGACCTCTCGGCTAATGACGCTTGACAAACACCTTTTATAGTTAACTTTTTTATTTTAAAAAATATTCTTATAATTAGATGATTTTCAGTTTTTATTTTAAACATTAAAAAAGAAAAATAATTGGGATAGTTTTTTTTCCTTACATAGACAAATTTAGTAATCCTACTTTTATTAATCATATAGATCATTATATTTTATATGAATATTTGTCTATATTCACATCTTTATAAATTTTAAACTTATTTTTTTTAGAATTTTTATTTTTTAAATTTTATTTATATATATTATACACATATATGTGTATATATGTCTGAAGATTTCTTAACATATCCGCACTACAAGGGCGCCATCTAGGCATTTGAACCTAGAAAAATTTATATAGTAGGCAGATACTAAGTTAAGATTCAAAAAAAAAATTATATATATTATTCTGACCATTTGCCCAATGTCACTAGCTCATAAAGTAGCAGAGATTTAAACATTTTTATAAGTTTTAGTAGATTTATATTCTCAAAATATATTAATATTTAAAACAATAAAATAAAAGAAGCCACTGCCAGTAATTAACACACAAATAGGTTTTATTAACGCACATTTAAAATTGAGGAATAAACTTATTTTTTAGATTTTAACATTAATTTTTTTAAATTTAAATTACTATTTTAAATAGACCACACAGATGGATATTTAAATTATATTTTACTTTAGCATGTCGAGCATAGATAGTCTACATAGATTTTTTCCACTTAAAAACTTATCAAAACATTTATTCAATCTCAGACTAAAAGTTTGTAGCCAACCCAATGCCTGCTTCCAGATATATAGTCGCAATCAATACAATATGAAGATGCTAGCATAAAACCACACCGACAGGAATGTGCATCTGACAGCATGATATTATTTGACAGAAATGATCCATGTCTAGAACAGGAATGTGCATCTGTCTGACTAAGGAATCATGTATATAATTTTTTTAAAGAGTGCTACACATGGGGGAGAGTGGTCTTCTGCTGACTTATAATCCCTCCAGAGCTAGCAGGATCAATGGCGCAGGACAGGAAATACATCTGTGACCATTGCAATGATATGACTGCCTCTTTGGAGTCATGCATTCAGTTGGGCAATGTTGCCCTGTATGCTAAACATGCTTCATATTACATCAATATAAACACCCATATATCCCTCCACAAGCATTGCCCTAACTACAAAACAAATAGTCTGAAATTAAAATCCCTTAAACTAAACATAAACGAATTTAAACATAGTTATTAATCTTTATCCATGCAGCTATCTACACCCAACTTAAATCAAAATACATTTTAATTAAAACATAACACACACCAAAAAAATGAAATGGAAATGATTGTTTAAACATCTACATAAAAAAAATATCATTAATTGAATTTGCATTCTTTAAGTCAGATAAGAGTTCTTATTTTCAGCTATTAATTACTTGCAATTTTAGGAAAGTTCTTATTAGATAGACACAATAGTTCATACTTTACAGATTTAGCAGATTTAGAAGTCCATCTTCGTGATCATTTTCGTAGATTTTGTCCTTCTTTGAAATGAAACTGCGACTTGCCATGCTTTTGGTCAGGAACTGTCATCAATAGACCTCAGCTGGTTGTCCGGAAAATTAAATTTATTGCAGACTTCCACATCGTGAAAATCTGCAATATAGCTAGTTATAATGACATATTCATAGTCAGCTCTCAGATCACAATTATAATAATCATTTGGCTTTTATATTTTTCTTAGCCTCTTATCATCAAATCTTGGGATTCAACAAGCCAGATGTCACTAATCCTATCGTGTTTCAGTTATGGTCCGTGCTGTCATTTTCGTGCTTGCATTGGTCATTTAATTTCTTTGTATTCTCTTACCATTTAATTTATTTTAAGTGCCTCAAGGGCTAGTTTGTTTTCGAACAATCATTTAATTAATAAAACAATCATTTCCATTTTCTAAGATTATAGAAATCAACATTATTTCTATTTTTAAAATATCAGTCTTTATATTTTTACTTTTTTATAAAAAAAAAAAATACTTTCAAATACTTTTTCTTAAAATAGTTTAAGTTTTCCATCTGCGCGACAATATATATATTAAACAACTTTTAATTTTCAGTTTTTAAGTTTTTTTCTTTTTAATAAATCAATTTTTATTTACGATCTTTTTATTTTCATTTTAAAATAATGTAACGGGATATTATATTTCGTTACAGTATATAAAAACTTACAGTGCTAAATATTTTATGTAAGTTTTTGAGATAAACTCATTGAAATTGTCTATATATAATTTAAGTTCTCTCTAAATATAGCATATTACAATACATATTAAAGGCAAACAAGGCATATATCTTACATGTTTCTCTGCAAATGTATGATGAAAGTATTTTGTCTGTAGTCATATTTTGAACTATTTACCTTCTGTAGTTGTATTGTTAAATGTTTTTAGTCAAAGTACTTATTATACTTTTTTATAATATATTCAACTGTATTGTTAATAATAATAAATTTTCTGTAGAATATCCTTCTATACTAACCTATGATTTTATTAAGAGTTGAATGTATTTAGAAAAACATAACGTTTAAATATTTAAAAATTATTTAACAATTTAACCAGGTAATAAAAATAGCCCATTAATATAATTACAGTTCATACATGAACCACTATATATATTAATTGAAATTTTATATGGACTTTGTAGATGAAATTATTGAAAGTTTAAGGATTTTTTTAATTAAAGCTCAATCAAGATGTGACCAAGTAAGCAACCAACTAAAAGCTGGATAATCTCAAACTAATGCAAATATTGATTCTGATTAAAGAATGATTCAGTTTGCCTATCCAGTCTTTATTTGGTTACTTACTTGCTTATATTATGATTGAGCTCTAATTAAAAAAAATATGTGTAAAATCTCATTAAACTTTGAATAATTACAGCCATATTTATATTATATGTAATAATTTTTACATTTTATTATTAAATTTAATATTTATTAACTATTTTTTTTAATTAAAAAGTATCAATTTATAATAATTTAATTTATTTTTTCTATTTTTTTTAATCATCTTAAATATTTAAATCTTAAAACAATTTTTCATTATAATTCTTAATTATTATTCTATTATATATTATTATTTACTTAATTATTATTCAAAATCATTTATATATATTAGTTTTATTCTATTTTTAGAAATATGTTATTTATTTATAACTTTAATTACACTTAAATGTAAATTTTTGCTTACTTGTAAAAAAAAAACTCTGTAAATAAGACATCATATGGTCACCATTTGTTATGCTTGCTCAATCTGTTAAAACTCTTCATACTGTAGTGCTCTCAGATCCAAGGCTTCTCACTGATGAAAGCCACAAGCTAGAAACTAGTCAAGGGATATTGAATGAGTAGGCACTAGATAGAGATTTTATGGACAAATCTTTTGCATCCATTGGTTACTCTTTCTTGCACTGAGTGGTACTATTGTATGGAAAGTTTTGCCTGTTTTAAATAAAATATACTTTAAAATTTTCAATCATCCAAGTCTATGCAGTTACTCTATTTTTTTATTATAAATAATTTATTATTTCAAATATAATATTATTTGTATGGTAAATAATTAATTTCTCTAAAATATTTTAATTACTTTTTCATAATTCATATTAAGATTTATTTTTGGGAGACTCCTTAAGATGGTGTGTCATTTGTCTGTTAAAAACAAATTTACAGAAACAATAAATATCATTACTTACAATCACATTGGATCATATTTTTCAGTTTATATTACTACAAGCATAAATAGATTAAAGATTTCATTTTTTAATAATATCTGTAGCAAGGAATAAATATTTTCTTTTTTTAAACTAACAGAATTAAATGAAAATGTTTAAAATACCAATAAAACATGTATGAATATTTTTGTGTGGACATTCTATTAATATTTATAATCTTTCAATTATACATTTTAGAATTTCAAAAATATAAAATTGTAAATTAGATTACATAAGAAATTCACTCACTGATTTGTTATTTGAAAAAAATATTTTAATTATCGACTTCTCAATTAAAAGCAAAGTTACCATACTCTATACAACTATATATATACGTATATATATATATATATATATACATATATATATATATATATATATATGTATATATATATCACTGTTATTGTCACTAACTACTGTTTGACATATTGCTATCTATCATCCTATGGTGATCTATACAGATTTTGCAAGATGGATCAATTTATAGTATATATTCTATGTTCTCTATATTTGTGAAGAGAGGGCAAAAAATCACAGTCATACAATGATTTGTCTAATGGAAATTCCTAAGTCAATTTTATTTCCAAAACAAGTCAATATCATCTTATTCAAGATTCTAATCAAAGACACATAATCTATTAAACTTCTTTCTATCATTGGTTTGTATAAATACATTTTCACATAGAAGTCAAAATTTCTATACTTGCACAAATGCACACTACTAAGATCACAGCTAATGCAGAAAAGTGGCTAATAGATTGAGAAAATCATGATTATAGAGTTCTACACTAGCTTAAAAGATTGAAGATAGCACTTTAAAAAATGAATGAGAAAAAACAGATAAAAAAAATTAAATGACTGCATGAAAATAATACATAGTTTTTGATGAGCTAAGATCATATAAACACAATAATAATACTCTTGGATGAGCAATGATTTTTATTTATTCACTAATAAATATTGCATCTGAAAACTCTACTACTTTTTTACAAATGGGTTTTATCAGTCTGATGTCAGAATATGTATGTATGGGTGTATTATATAGATTGATAATGCAACAGACTGCTAGACTGCCTTCTAGACTAACATCTCTCTAAGAGCACTTCATTGAATAATAGTAAATAAAAAGGCATTATTCACCAAGGATGCCAATTTCCAAGTGATATGGGTTTGAACATTTTTTTTAACTTTTGTTTTACTCTTTAATTAAGAACAGTTATTGATTTACTGACTACTATTGCCTATGAACTGCTAATCTGGAAAAATCTCCTAAACTTAAATAAAATCTGAAATTCAAGGTATCGCAATTAAAGATAGATATATGTTTTGTAAAGTATTGAAAAAGTATTTTTATCTGCCAAAAAAATGGGGCAAACTTTTTTTTTAAAAAAAAGTAAAAAAATTATTTATAACCATGAATCAATTATATGACTGTAGTCAATATACTTGTATTAATGACAACTTGATTTTTACTCAACAAATTTTTTTTCGAAATACAGTAAATTGTTCTGTATTGTACTGGTCAAAAGATATTCTCCACTTAACAAGAACTGAAACCCATGAAATTAGACTTCAAACCCAGTTGTACCAGTCAAAATTGCATGTTAACTCAACATGATACATAGCCTGAGTAAAAGTACCTCAAATCCAACCACATGTGAGATCAAAGATAAAGAATACTTATGTATTCTATCCTGTTTACCCACTCTTTAAACCTGCCAACTAATTAACAACATTTTTGAGGCAAGCAGTTAATCTTTTCTACACTCTGGCCCACTAGCATCAATGGTGGAGCATGAGCCTCAACTAATTCTAATGTCTAACTTTAATATTAATTCTAATTAGACTTTATCCATTAACTTAAATATAAGAGTAGTATGTATGTGACCTTGAGTCATCAGATAGCAGCACAATAATTAATTAGAAAAGATAAATTTAGAATGAAATGAATTGAGACAAACCACAGGTAGCTTAAATTCACACACATATATATTTAACATATCATACTATTTACACCTTTTTAGAGACTTTATCAATATTTTTATTTGTATTAAACTAACAGTTCTGACTGTCCTGCAGTCATCATCAGAGCTACAATATTCAAATATATAATTATACAATTATTACACTTATCCACATATTGATATACATAATTAAATACACAATATAAACAAAAATAATTATACATTTTAATATGACCTTTAAAGGTCATATTAAAGGTCATATTAAAATGTATAATTATTTTTGTTTATATTGTGTATTTAATTATGTATATCAATATGTGGATAAGTGTAATAATTGTATAATTATATATTTGAATATTGTAGCTCTGATGATGACTGCAGGACAGTCGAAATTGTTAGTTTAATACAAATAAAAGTATTGATAAAGTGTCTTAAAAAGTGTAAATGGTATGATATGTTATAATAGAAATCAATACATAGGAATAGAAGAAGTAGAAAATTATATATATATAATAAAACATTGGTATAATTTATCTAATGTCTCTCTGTTTTTATTTCATAAATTAGTTAGCATAAATTTCTATTCTGTCACTAATTATGCCTCAAGCAAGGAAGCAATATAGTTCATATGCCTATCTAACAATGTAAACGATCAGAGTTTTATGGAAGATGCTCACTCAAGTCTGAGATATATGAAACAAATATCAAATAGCCTATTTTAAACATAATTTTATTATAAATGAAATTATTTTTAAGAGAGAAATAATTAAATCATATTTTAGTAATTGATGTCAAAGAGAGTGACACATTTAAAATATAACAGATCATGATATTCGCAAAAATATGTTTTAAGATTTTAAAATACATAAATTAATTGGATCATAGTCAATCTGCCATGATGTGCTCAGAACATAAGAAAGTGAACAAACCCAGCATTTCATATTACATTACCAGCATAGACTCAATTTACCTGCCCCATTCCAGTGATGCCAAAAAAATAAAGAAAGAATAGTTTGCACCATTGGCAAACCTAAAATATTTCAGGTGAAAATATGAGAATTTCCAAGGCTAGCTAAGTTCAACTTTCCCCGGTTCATCCCATTTTGTTTTTCATATCCTGATAAGAAAATTCATGGCCAGTGAAATTATCACATGGTCTAATACTGATCTAGCAATCATGAAGAACAAAAGACAAGTAATCAAGCAAAATGCCAGCAAGGCAAATACAAGTACTGAAAAATATATTTTAGAATTTAACTATATAATTGTGCTGAGCTATAAAGATTACAAAAACGTTATATGGATTGACCAAGATCAGACCAACAAGAATAAAATAAACATTTATTATTACTATGAATATCCTTTTTTAAGTGACATAATCTCCCTTCAACACAAAATCCCACTAATATTTCAGTTAACATTCTATTACTCTCTTTATTATTTAGCACGAATCTCATTTTCTAAACTCCCTCCCTTTCACTCTTTAAAAATGAAATAATTAAACTAAATGAAATCTCATGCTTGAATCTAGCATCTCCTCACAACTAAACCATGTATGCATAAATATTTAAAAAAACACATAATATATAAGATGGTTTCATCTCAACAAAACAAAGATTGCTCCAAGTATTAATCTTCCAGAGCTAGAGAATTATTCATTTTTATTTACCAACAAATGTTGGTCAGGAAATAGGCAGCAAAATATTTATTTAGATAAAGCTTTTCTCGAGATGGAACAAATTGGAATATATTCATTTCATTTAAGTAAATAATAATATTTTCTAAACTGTATTAGAAGGCAGATAGAATGAGAGCAAAGACATTAGATTTAAAGTGATAGCAAGTATAATTTACAGAATATTAGTTAAACATTTATATTACATTATGGGGATTTCATTTTAAAAGACATTAAAAGTAGCAAAATTTACATTATTGGGTCACTGGAGTTTTTAAAAATAAATTAGGTGGTTAGAAATAACAAATTGGAACATATAACCTAATTTATTCTGAGTCCTTGTGGAAGTTTGGATCCCATAATGAAATATGAATTTTCGCACAGGCATAGCTAGCTATGTATTTTAAGCAGAGAGTTCAACAGTTCAGCAGTTCACAATTACACAGTTTGATGAAGTTTTTCTGGTATAAGATATTGGACGATTATCTTTGGGACAGCGGGAAGATGGGCAGGTTACAAAGGCCATCTACTTCACTAACATGCTTATAAACATTTGTTAAAAATTTAACTGGCATGGGTTTTTCAGGCAATCACTGACAAAAACTATGACTGTCTGACCTCTATTGTTGTCCTGGGCTATTTGTACCCATTTCTGACTATTTTTGGAAAATTTCCCTTTTCATACACTCCAGGCTAAGTGGCTATGTTGAAATTCCGGTGACCATAATTATCGACCTAAAGTATATTTGCATTGTATTCCTTCCTGAGATCCACTCTCTCGATAAACCCAATGATTTCATTGTTTCATATCTAATTTAATTAAATATAGATTTGAAGAATTTATATATTAATAAGATATTAATTTTAAGA
This sequence comes from Epiperipatus broadwayi, assembly GCA_028023455.1. Lineage (NCBI taxonomy): Eukaryota > Metazoa > Onychophora > Udeonychophora > Euonychophora > Peripatidae > Epiperipatus > Epiperipatus broadwayi. The sequence continues at coordinate 2,337,491 of JAQFVV010000082.1, read as the reverse complement.
CTAGAGATAATAGAATAGAGAATTACTATACAAAATTTAACACATTATAAAGTGCATAGAGAAATTTTAGATAGTAGTTAACTTAAATTATGATTTGAGATAGAGTTCATGAACAGACCAGAGAGTTGCAGTTTATAAAGTAAAAAGGTTACCAGTCCTTCCATGGCTCACTCATTGATTCATAACAACAGAGTCTGGTTGGGTTTAGGAGACAACGTAGGTGCACACTTGATTCACGTGAATTTCATTTATGGATTAGTTTCCTTCCATATTTTGGCAGCAAAACATCTGTTCAGCAGCAACATTTTGAAGATTTGTGGAGAACTTCAGGGTCCAAAAATCAGATCCCCAAAGTTACCCATGTACCATGCTGAAAATTCTATTAAAAATTAAAACGACATAATTTCTGGTGGCAACTCCTCTTAATTTAATAGTAATGGCTTCTCTATAGAAACTTTTCTGGATAATTTATACTCTTTCCTACAGTTTCCCACCCATTCTGATTTTGATGCCTTAAGGCTAAAGCTTTTACATTATTACAAACCAAAATTTTCTCTAATTGATTTTCGATTCATCTCCCCCCCCCCGATAAGACTTTCAAATCCATTAACTTTGAATTCATTTTCTATTTAGAAAATGAATTTGTAAAATCTGAACAAATGTTTTTAATTTAGAACCATCTTTAAAGTTTTAACTTATCATTTTAAAAAGATTTCCTATTGTCTTTGGGAAAGGACGATCTGAAAGCTTATCAAAAGAATGTAACTTTTAATCATATAAATTTGAACAAAATGGTAAAATATGAAATAAAACATTCCGATGTAATAAAACAACGAATATATCTTTAACTATCTACAAATATATACGTACAATTCACATAATTAAATTTTTTTTTTTTCATAAATATTTTATCATGAGGTAATTAATAACATTAACAAATTTAAACATAAGATAATTAGTCTCAATAAATGTTTAAATAATAACCTCAGTTTTAACTGAACGTAACGTATATTGAAGATAGTATAAAGTCTCATTACATTCTGAAATAGTCACTGTTAGTGACAGGGTTTGAACTAGGTTAAAGGTGGGACCTCATGAAGCTCAGATCGAACTTAGATTCGACCGCTTTAGTATATGTATAATATTTGGTTATACTTTATTATCTTTATGTATAAAAATAATGCACTAATAATAATTTGCTTTGACCAAAAAAATATTAATTCTTAAATGTAGATGATTCCTATTTTAGTTCCTTCAAGATGAATAAACTTTTAATGTGGTGCACTATGTCGATAAGAACAACTAAAAATTATGATTAAGTTGTATTTCATTGAAAATGTTTTCTGACTTAAAAAATTAAAATAATAACTATCTACATTTAAGGATTAATTTTTTTTTTTAAATCAACGAATATTATTATTGTTGCATTATATTTATATTTTCATTGCATCTTTTTATGTTATTTTTTAATAATACATTTTTAAAGTGTTACTTTCTTTCTCTCTCTCTCTCTCTTTATATATATATGTCTGTGTCTCTCTATCTCCCTATATATGTATGTATAGGCATATCAAATATGAATCTGAATATATATATATGCATTATGAAGTTGTTATATATTTAAGAGTGTAAATAGATATTAAATATTTATATAAATATATCACTATCCCACTATGTATGTGCAATAAATAATTAAAATAATTTAAAAATAATGATATTTTTATTTAAAAGCAATTTACTTTACTTTTGGAAGCATTATTTCCATTTTAGAACTATTCTCAACTTATTATTTAATAATTACTTTTTTGATATTTACAAAAAATTACAATCCAAAGATGGAATTTTTTTATATCATTTTTTTCTTTAATGTAAAATTTCATCAATCTTATATGTATAAAGTATGCCAGTTGAAATATAAGTTCTATTTAATTGTTTAAATAATTTATTGGCTTAAAAAAATGTTACAATTAACATTCAATATTTGTATTTATTTATTTTATTATTTGAATACAAAAAAATTAACTACTTGATAAGCAATCAAATTAATAGTTACAGATTATTTTTATATTTTGTAGAATGGCTCAAAATTCTAGAATGAGTAAACTTGCAGATAAAGATGAAGAATATGCTTTTAGTTGGAAATTGTTTACTGGATGGGATTATATGATTGGAAACCCTGAAACAGGAGACAATAGGGTAGCTTCTATAGCAACTGGATTTAAGGTAAGTGAAAATATTATATCAGTAGTAATTGTAATATATATATATATATATATATATATATATATATATATATATATATATTACTACCGGTCAGTAGTAATTGTAATATATATATGATAAATTATTATTTATAAATACATCATTTAATCATAAGTCTTTAATAAATTTTTTCATAAAATAAAAAAATAAAAAAATATTAATTTCTATATTAACTTTAAAAGTTTGCTTTGTATATATCGCAGATAAAAAAAATTCATTTGCCATCAGAGATATTGACAAATTAGAAAAGAAGGTTACACAATGGAAGACTTTTTGCATTTTGAAATTTTTTAGAATAAGAATGTTTATAGTTGGCAATTGTAAATTTGCTTTGAGCCACAAAAGACACTTTTCTACCACTGAACAAAAAAAGGATAATAATATTTTTTACATTAAAATATTCTTAATGAAAAAAAGATAAAAAAATCAATAACATAATAAAACTATTTTGGTATTAATGTTTAAATATTTTTTAGTTTCAAAAGGCTTTATTGAACTATAAGTTTACAAAACAGATGAAAAAAATTACAAATCTGTGTAACAGAACAAAAAGTACAATCTTGAAATCAGCTTAACATTTTCTGACTGAAGCATAGGATTTATATCTTTCTATGTACATCATTGGATTAATGTCTAGTTCTTATTTATAATAGTGAGTCATGTCATAAATTTGAGCAAAGTTGCATTAGTGACTATTTGTCTGAATAAATATTACTTGCTGAAATTTATATACGTAAGGGATGTTTAAATATTTTTTTCCTTTAAAAAATATGATAGAAACCCTAATCTTATTGTGTTCTTGATCAATAAATCAAATCTCATCATTAGAAAATAAAAGAAGTATACTACTAATCAATGAAGAATTATCAGAGATATAAAGAAAAGTAAAAAGTAAGACATTTCAATCTCAAAAACAAAAAGTTCAAAAGAAGTTATTGATAACAGCCCAAAATTAGATGAGAGAAATAAATCTAACCAACAACAGATAAAATTAGTATGTGATATCACTCTCAATTTTCACATACTTTGGTTTTGTATTATTTTTTAACTTGAACAAGTTATCTTCTCAGAACTCTTCCAAAGTATGTCTCTATTTTGCAAAAATAAAATTAGCTTGAGTTTAGCTATTGTAGTTTTAATTTTATACCTCTTCCCCTTTCTGTTTCAGTGGTATTTCATACACATATTATGTGGACTTGTCCATAAATTTTTTTCATGATTTTCAAATGAGGTTTCCTCTTTGATACTTTTTAAAAGAAATATAATAAAACTTGTTGTAACTAATGGCAACACATTAATAAATAGAAAATTTCTTCCATTGAAATCACCGATTATGAAAAAGCTGTCAACTGAATCCAATTAAATGTAATTTGAGTTCATTTTCTGAATAATTTAATACTTAAAGTAAATAATGCTTATAAAAAATCAAATTTGAAAGAGTATATATAAAACAAATACATATCATAGGACCAGTGTGAGATATCAATTATAGTTGGAGTGTAACAAAACCAGATTGCAACCATTGCAGATTAATAATTAGAGAGAGAAAAAACTCAAATGAAGTAATCCAAAAACAAAAGAATCAGGGCAAATAAAATGAACATGAAATGAAAAAATAAAATACAGATAATTTATAATATTAAACTTTAAATAAAATTTTGTTTTTGGAAAATTTTTCATAATGAAACAGTGCTTTTACATTGAATGTTAACTTGACTGAAAATATTTAAGCAATAAATGTTTTATTTATTCTTTGTTATTTGTGGGTAATCGTACCGATTCTTCTCAATTATTGCATTCAAAAGCTTTTTATATAAACATTTACATTTAATTGAAATTTTCTTGTTTTTAAGTTAGTCCATAGATTATGTAAATCCACTTGATTAATATGTAAACAGGTTATAGGATTATTATTTATTAACCTGTTGTACAAAACCCTTAATTAGGATAGAGAATTAGCAAAAATTGATTTATCTTGCTATGGCTTACTATTATTTGTGAGCTTATTTTAATAATTTGAAAATGAATAACACACATATCCAAATAAGCATCTAAAATTTAAAAGATAAATTCTTGCATTTCTTAATGGGTTAGATGATTAATTTTCATATTAAAAGCTATTGAATTTGTTGAAATTTGTGATAAAATCTTTTATTTTTTTCCACATGCATCCACACACATGTGCACCCCCTCCACACACACATATATATACGTTGAGGATGATTGTGCTTTCGTTGTTTTAAAGAGATAAATATTTGTAATTTAAAATAATTAAATAAACGATAGAATTTTTTTCAAAAAATGGATTTATCTTTTTTTTTTTTTACAGAATGCATTTTTATTCTATTGTACTAATTAATTCATTAATAAAAACAATAGAATATCATATTTAATTGCCTTTAGTTTTTCTTTTTTTTCAAAAAAATAAACTTTGCTTTTCTAAATTTCAGTTTAAATCAATACAATATTAATAAATTGTTATTGTTGTTGTTTTTGTATAAATAGGTTATTAATTATTGTGTGAAGGTACAATAAAATTGGATTATATTTTGACTAACAGAAAGTATGTATTTTAAGATTGTAATGTACTTAATAAATTCAACACAGGAAGTGATCATCGATTAGTGAGAAGTAAAATACATGTTAATGCATAAGTAGAAAGACAAAAATTTTTAGGAAAAATAATATTCACAGTTGATATTCCTAGTCTTCAGAAATATTCTAATGAATTATATGAGAACTTGCAAATTGTTTTCAAATATTAGCAAATTTTGAATATGATTTAAATTTAAATGAAATCAAGAGAAGTATAACTGATATACTTTTAAACACTGCAACAAATATAGCTGATAGAGAAAAAGCAGAAACTGGCCAATAAAGTTTTTGCTGAGATTAGAGAAATTATGAAGAAAAGAAGGAATATGAATATATATAAAAATGATGCATTTAGAAGGATTGAATATCTCAAATTTTGTAAAATGGTGTGAAAAAGAGTTGATAATGATATAAGAAAGTATAATTGTAAACTAGAAAGAAAAGCTATAGAAAAAAATAAAAGTCTCAAGAGTGTAAAACAATATTTTAGTATTGGTAGAAAACTTATATCTGCAATAAGAAAAAAAATGGGGCAATTACTAAAATGAGAGATGACATCATAAAATGTGTAGAAGAGTTCTATCAAGAACCTCTTACAGCTATTATGTTTTTTGAATTGGCCAAGATTTTAAATGAAGAAGTGAGATCTGCAATTAAATATATAAAGAAGAAAGAGCTTCAGGTAATGGTGAAATTACAATTGATATCTTAACAGAAGCAGGCGAAGAAGTAGAAAAAAAATTGGCAAAGTTATATAACAAATATCTAAATGATAAAAAAGATGTATCACATGATTGAAAGAATGCAGTATTAATATTTTAAAAAAGAAGATATCAGAAATTAAAAACCTATCAGTCTTTTATAGTTTTGTATAAAAATTTTATCATGATAATTACAATTCATCTAAAGAGAACTTTGGATTTCAGCTAACCAAAAGAACAAGCTGGATTATAAGTGGTTTTAGTGCAGTGGATCATATCCAAGTGTTGAGAGATGTTATAGAAAGAACCAATGGATATGGGTTGCCATTATGCTTTGGGTTTGTAAATTATGAAAAGGTATTTGATTTTATAAGAATTTCTTCAGTGATTAAAACATTGGATCATCAAGGTATAAATCCAGGATATTGTCATATTCTGAAGAATATTTATAAAAATGCAACAGCAGCAATTAGGTTACATAATAATACTAAGAAGATTAAGATTGAGAAGAGTGTAAGAAAAGATGACTCCGTGTCTCCAAAACGTTTTTCAGCCATGCCGCAATAAATATTTTGTGGTTTAAAATGGGAAGTTAAACAAATAAAAATAAATGGAGATTATTTAAGTCATTTAACTTTTGCATATGATGTAGTTGTTTTTGCAAATAATGCTTCAGAGCTTCAGGAGATGTTGCAAGAATTATTAGATAAAAATAAGAAAGTAGGATTAAAAGTAAATGTCAAAAAAACTAAAGTAACGTTCAATAGATTTTCTCAAAAGATGAGAATAAAGATTGATAATGATGAGTTAGAAGAAGTTAACAACTACAAATACCTTGGTCAGATTATTACTATAGATGGAAATATAATGGATGATATTAATCATAGAATTAAACTCGGTTGGAGTGTTTTTGGTAGAAATAATTTAATATTAAAAGGAAATATGCCTATGTGTTTGAAAAGGAAAGTTTTTAATAAATGTGTTTTACCAGTTCTTATTTATGGATTTGAGACTTGGACATTTAACATAAGAGCAATACAGAAATTTCAGATTACTCAAAGAAGTTTGGAGATATCCAGATTAGGAGTAACAAGAAAAGATCAAAAATGAAGTACACAGGTAAAAGAACAAACAGGTGTTATTGACCGTGTTAAAAGAATTAAGAGACTGAAGTAGAGTTGGTCATCCCAACATATTGTTTGAAGAGAATATAATAGATGGACAGTTGAAATCTTAAATGGAATTCCAAGAGAGTGTAAAAGACTCAGAAAGAGACCACATGTGAGATGAATGGATGAAATAAGGACATTTGCTGGGGTGGTGTAGAAAAGAGAGGCTACAGATTGGAGAATATGAATTGAACTTGGAGAGATCTTCATCTTGCAGTGGATTAATAATGATTGACAATAATAATGATATGACAGAACAAAATGAGTAAAGGTAGTAAATTTTATTTTTGTTCATTAAAAAAATATTTTCCTAGATAAATATATAAAAGGGCAATCAGTAATAGTTATTTTAGTGAAAGGAGAAAAAAATTAGCGAAAAAAACTGAGGATCAACAGAAAAAATAATACTGGCTTTGGCAGGGTAACTTTTGTTGGAATACTTAAAAAATGCAGCACTAATAAACCTTCAAGAAACTGTAAATCAACCATTTTATAAGATTTTTTGATCGATTTTGTTAGAGATTTTCAAAGAAAGAGATAAAATACTAATATTTATCATTGATTTTCAGAGAATATAAACTATTAATCTTTGCCTGTAATAATTAGAGACGATAAATGATACTATTCATCAAGAAACTAAAAAAAGTTTTGTCAAAGTCTGTTTCTAATAAGTTTTATGAACTTCGCCACCTTTAATTCATTGTTTTTTTTAAAAACTTTTGTTTAATCATCTGCAAATAATACTAAGATTTTGAATCTAAAGATGAAGCAATAGTAGCAACATTGCAGCAACTAACTGCGAATTTATTAGTCTCATTTATATTAGAGTAACTCCGAGATAATAATCGGAATTTAATATTAATATAATCATTTTTTGCCATATGTTAGCAGTTTTTTGAATATTAAAAAAATACCTCTTTAAATGAATTTTTTTTTGTAAATAATATAATATTCTATGTTATAAAAGAGAAATTCATATTTTTCTCTTTTTTTATTTTCTAAGTAGGATCTCAAAATGTAGTGACTTTTGATAAAATATCCATGTTGCAGTATCATTTTGCTTCAGAAATAATTTTTTTATTGATTTACTATAACTTAGATATTAAGTGTTTTTCAAATGAGTTCACCGAGTGCAAAATTAGATATCTGGAAACACAAGTCAAAAGTTTATTAAAATGGTTAGCAATAGGAAACAGAAACTTATAAATTAAGAGCTCTTCACATTAGAAAACACGATGATAACTATCCATTTCACATTTGAAATTTTTATGTTTTATAAACTTTTAGAATAAATTTTGAACTTTAATTATTCATTTATTATCATTACTTCTATCAATATTTCTAGTCCAATTCTCTTCTCACCTATGAAATCAATTTTGTTTTCTTTTTGTTAATTCTGACATTCATCTTTTCACACTTAAGCATTCTGTCTTCAATCTCTTTATTGTTTCTATTAATTGCCCTATGTTTTATCTCTATAAATAAGTATTGTAAAATTGATTTATTACAAATAATTATTTTTTAGGAAATGTAGATACATTTTATTTTACTAGTGAGTTTTTCTACAGAGATATTCCATCTAAGTTTGATTTTATAACTAATTTCTTTACAAATTTTTCATTTGTATTAATAATTCTACCATTTACAATATATGAGTGATTGTGCATGATTGCCTATTATTAAATACTATGTACATATTTTAATTATGTAACAAAATTTTTTTTAGGAATCAATAATGGAAGAAAAAGAAAAAACAAAAGACGAGCAACGGTAATTCAAAAATAATTATTTTCTTTTTTTCTTACAAATATAAGGGTACTTAAATCCATTAATATTTTTCTTCTCCTACATTTTTTCACTGAAATGGGTTACATAATTGTATCAGTAATAATTAGCTTTTATCAAGAGTTTAGCACATGTTGTCATATACTCTCTAATATTAAACTGCTTTGCAAACATTTTCTTTTTTAAAAAATTAAGAGTGGGATCAATCTAGCATTAAACTTCAGCTGTGCTTCTGACTACTATGTTACTATTTGCTGAAACTATTGCCTAACACTACTTTGCCTTTTAAATACAATCCTGATATCAATAGTCAAGCGTTGTTGGCCGAGAGGTCATTGCAGCCACCTTGCAAGCAAGTAGTTGGTTGCAGAGGGTTGTGGGTTCACGTCCCAGTGGTGCTATGACAGATGAAAAAAAATACAATCCTGATATCAATCTTCCACATAAAGAAAGATTTGTTTTTTAAAATATTCTACTTGTACACTAATTGAAAAATACTTTTAAATTTTGTTACAGATAAAGATCCTAATCTCTTTTTGTTTTTTTTGTAATTGACTGATAAACAACATGTAATTTTTTCAGAAATAAAATATTAATCTCTTCTTATTTTTTTGAAAAATAAATTATTCTATTTATATCACAGATCATAACCCCTTTTTGTTTTCCAAAATAAGTTACTTAAAAAATTTAAGTACACAAAAAAATTCTTTTTTTTAAAGCTATACATAATACAAATGAAACATTTATATTATTATTAAAATGTTTTAAATTTGGTCATATGATCATTTTATGTAAATCTATTAATATGTTTAACTGAGATAAATTTCTATTGACAAATTAGGCTATTCTACAGCTAAAATGACAAGAAATCTTTCCAATATATATATATATGAGAAAATAAGTTGATTCTTCTTTCCAATATATATATATATGAGAAAATAAGTTGATTCTTCTTTAAAGCCTTAAAAAAAGAACTGGGAAAATTCCTAATGTCCCTCTCTATGTGCTTGCCATTGTAGCTGTTATGACTAGGTGTTTATTCTTATAGTAAACTAGCATGGTTGGACTGCTCAAAAATATGCATCAACTAGCTTGGCAAGTTTAATGGCTTTTTATTTATGAGTTTAAGATCAAAAAACATTGTCATATTTTTTTCTCAATTGCCTAATAATTTTTAAGTAAAATATCTGTGGAATTTCTTTGAAGGCAAGACAAATGTGTTTGTGAATGATCTTTATATATATATGACAAACAAAACAAGTTATAAATTTCGTAACTTGCTTCTAGCTTGCATTTTATGATCACTAGATAGAGCTTTATCAATAGCTTCTAACAAGCTTTGTTTACATAAATGTCAAGAGAGAATTCAATATCTCTTTCGTTGTCACCACCTTCAGACTATGGTTTCAATCTAGTTAGTTCACATCAATGAAGGGTTGGAAGACTAGAAACTAGATCTAAATACTAACTCTAAAATCAGCATTTACCAAACATGTTTCTATCAGTTTGAAAGCATGAAATTTCTCAGACACGAAATGTCTTCAATTCCAGCCTAACAAACTAGATAGCTATATGGATCTAAAATCAGTTCAGGTTCACCATATAGTAAAAGCTTCAGCAATATATATCATTGCAAAAACCTTCAAGGATACATTTATGATAAACAAAACAAGTTATACATTTTGTAACTTGCTTCTAGCTTGCATTTTATGATCACTAGATGGAGCTTTACCAATAGCTCCTAACAAGCTTTGTTTACATAAATGCCAAGAGAGAATTCAATATGTCTTTCATTGTCTCCACCTTCAGACTATGGTTTCGATCTAGTTGGTTCACATCAGTGAAGGGTTGGAAGACTAGAAACTAGATCTAAATACTAACTCTAAAATCAGCATTTATCAAACATGTTTCTATCAGTTTGAAAGCATGAAATTTCTCAGACACAAATGTCTTCAAATCCAGCTTAACAAACTAGATAGCTATATGGGTCTGAAATCAGTTCAGTTTCACCATATAGTAAAAGCCTCTGTAATATATATCATTGCAAAAACCTTCAAGGGTACATTTATGATAAACAAAACAAGTTATAAATTTCATAACTTGCTTTTAGCTTGCATTTTATGATCACTAGATGGAGCTTTACCTATAGCTCCTAACAAGCTTTGTTTACATAAATGCCGAGAGAGAATAGAATTCAATATCTCTTTCATTGTCTCCACCTTCAGACCATGGTTTCGAGCTAGTTGGCTCATGTCAGTGAAGGGTTGGAAGACTAGAAACTAGATCTAAATACTAACTCTAAAATCAGCATTTATCAAACATGTTTCTATCAGTTTGAAAGCATGAAATTTCTCAGACACGTAAATGTCTTCAAATCCAGCTTAACAAACTAGATAGCTATATGAGTCTGAAATCAGTTCAGTTTCACCATATAGTAAAAGCCTCTGCAATAAATATCATTGCAAAAACCTTCAAGGTTACATTTATGATAAACAAAACAAGTTATAAATTTTGTAACTTGCTTCTAGCTTGCATTTTATGATCACTAGATGGAGCTTTACCAATAGTTCCTAACAAGCTTTGTTTATATAAACACCAAGAGAGAATTAGAATTCAATATCTCTTTCGTTGTCTTGGCATTTATGTATACAAAGCTTGTTAGGAGCTATTGGTAAAGCTCCATCTAGTGATCATAAAATGCAAGCTAGAAGCAAGTTACGAAATTTATAACTTGTTTTGTTTATCATAAATGTACCCTTGAAGGTTTTTGCAATGATGTATATTGCAGAGGTTTTTACTATATGGTGAAACTGAACTGATTTTAGACCCATATAGTTATCTAGTTTGTTAGGCTGGAATTGAAGACATTTCATGTCTGAGAAATTTCATGCATTTGAGCTGATAGAAACGTGTTTGATAAATGCTGATTTTAGAGTTAGTATTTAGATCTAGTTTCTAGTCTTCCAACCCTTCACTGACATGAGCCAACTAGCTCGAAACCATGGTCTGAAGTGGAGACAACGAAAGAGATATTGAATTCTAATTCTCTCTTGGCATTTATGTAAACAAAGCTTGTTAGGAGCTATTGGTAAAGCTCCATCTAGTGATTACAAAATGCAAGCTAGGAGCGAGTTACGAAATTTATAACTTGTTTTGTTTATTATAAATGTACCCTTGAAGTTTTTTGCAATGATGTATATTGCAGAGGTTTTTACTATATGGTGAAACTGAACTGATTTCAGACCCATATATCTATCTAGTTTGTTAGGCTGAAATTGAAGCATTTCATGTCTGAGAAATTTCATGCTTTCAAACTGATAGAAACACGTTTGATAAATGCTGATTTTAGAGTTAGTATTTAGATCTAGTTTCTGATTTTAGAGTTAGTATTTAGATCTAGTTTGTAGTCTTCCAACCCTTCACTGGTGTGAACCAACTATCTCGAAACCATGGTCTGAAGGTGGAGACAACAAAAGAGATATTGAATTCTAATTCTCTCTCAGCATTTATGTAAACAAAGCTTGTTAGGAGCTATTGGTAAAGCTTCATCTAGTGACCATATACTACAACAGAGATTAAATATGTTAAATAAAATTAAGTAGACTGAGTATATTTTTAATGTGTATGCATTTCAATCATGACTATTCTGCTAAAAATCTGTAAGCCAAAATGGATCTCATAGATTCTTCACAGAATAACCATGATTATGATGCATACATATTGAAAGTATATTTGGTCCACTTAATTTAAATTTAATCTCTGTTGTAGCATTTTTATATTATTATTAATAATGATAGAGAACCTAGATATTATATATAATTACAATCATGATAGATAAAACTAAATTATGGCCTTTGTTTTTAAAAGTCTGTATGGTTAATAGTAAAGTTAGTGTTTGATGTCCAAAAGTGGAAGTGGACTGATTGCAGACCCAGTGTATTATTCAGTGACAACCTTTTATTTACGTATCCACAACTACATTTCACTTTGATGTGAAGGAAAATTGCATAAATTAAAGAATGAACTATCTCATATTTAATGGGATATTGTAAGACCTTGAAAAGTTAGAAGAAAAAGTGGAATGACAATTGATTATGAAATGTACATGCATTTTACTATATTAGAAACACAAGAAAGAAAAAATTAGTAGAACAACAACATTGTAAAAATTGACACCATTTTGGACAGATTAGGAAGACTAATTATTCAAATGTCATGGCAAATAGCAAACATCAAATAATTCAGATTTTCACTCTAATAAGTTTTCATTGTAATGAAAAAATAGAATATTTTATATGGCTATACAAAATCTTTTTGATCAGATCAAACAACATTTTAAAATAATCATGAGAGACTTTATAGCAATGGTAAATGATTGAAGGATAAAAGTGTTATAGGTAAATTTTGTTACAATAAAAATAAAAAAAGATGCAGACTTGTGAGATTTTCAGATATAGAACAACTGTTATTAAGTTATTCGGTGCTTGTCTTATAGATAAAGTCGTCGTTCGATGGTGCCGTTTTCATGCTAAAACTATAAAATATGATCATTCCCGGGCTGTTAATTATAATCATTTTGATGTGTTTTTTGTAATGCGAAAATAAAAACAAAAGAAAATCATCATTTTTAAATATTATTTATTTTAAATATTATTTTTTATTAACGTATACAAATTAAATGATAATAATAAATGTAAAATAAAATAAACAAATTACAATTTGATTCATGTTTTTTAGTTTGCTTTATTATAAAAATCAATTTTTTATCGAAGATTTTTTTACTGGGGTTACGGCTTTTTTTTTCTTGTTGTTTAAAAACTCATAATCGGAATAAAGAGAAAAATTTCTTAGTCTTCATTTTACATTTTAATTCTACAGAGAAACCGATATTGTATTATCGCTATTTTTTACTTTTTTAGTCTTTGTTTTATTTTTATTTTTTTTACAGACAAACAGATATTACTGCTATTTTTTATTTCAAATAGAATGACAACAAAAAGTAAAAGTTGTTACGGTTAGGTTTAGGGTTAGTTTTAGGATTAGGTTTACGTTTAGTGTTCTGTTGCTTGTAATGCTAAAATAAAAAATATCAAAATCGTATTTTTGTAAATATTTTTTTTAGTAACATCTATAAAATAAATGATAACAATAAACGTAAACTATATTCAACAAAGTATAACCGTAGTCGGAGAAAAGAAAGAAAGTAAAACTTTTTTAAACAACAACAAAAATGTCTTGTTTACTTATTAATCATGTTTATAATATATGCTTTTTATGAAATTTACAAAAAAAACATGCATAATTGTACTTTTCTTACTGGATATTTTTGTGTTACCACTTTTTTTTACTTCAAAAATGGTAGAATCTTGTTTGTCTCATGGAATGTTATGAACAGTACGTTACTTGACGCGCTACCTAATTCCAACTCACTTTACACATATATCTTGTCAACATTTTCCCAATTAAAACATCAATACAGTACAGTGTAAAAAGTCTGATAATTATTACTTTACAAAATCTGAACATTTCAATACTTTAAAATAAATAAAAAATCCAATGAAAACAACATATCCATCCAATTCAAAAAAACACACCCTCTTACCAAGCTGTAACCATTTTATAAACTGTGCAAATTCGGAAAATGTATTTGCTGTGATGTAAAATACATGCTGTACTGTGATGTAACATAGTGGCCCACAATATGTAGCACAACAAAAAAGTTGTATTATAGAAAACGCGGGTCGAACGTGTTGGCCGCGGAAACGGCATTTTTATGTGTTTTAGCATGATAAACACCGCCATAGAGTGGTGTCTTTAGCTATAAGACTAGTACCAGTTATTTTTTTTGAAAAAAGTGCTAAATGGAAATGAATATGAAATCATCCTAGTAGGATTCAGCAGAATTGGAACATAATTTTATTAATACAAAATATTATTTCATGGTGCCATATTCTTAAATTCAATATGGGAAGTGATCATTGATTAATAGGATGTAATTTACATTTTAATGCAAATCTAGAGGGATGAAAACTGTTAAAAATTAATAATAAACAGTTGCTAATCTTTAAAAACAAATCAGTGAATTTAAATTAGAACCTACAATTTATTTTAAAATTTCAATAGATTTTGAAGATTATTCAGACTTGACTATAATCATATTTCATTAAAAATTGCAAAAAAAAAAAAATAGTTGTTACAAAAGAGTGGCATTTTACCAGTAAATTTTTTGCTGAAGTAAGAGAATATTTGACAAAAAGACAGAATAGAATTTTTTTAATGACCTAGTATGAATAATTGAATATCTAGAATTTTATAAAATGGTACAAAAAGGAGTTAATAATGATTTAGAAAAATATAATTATGAATTGCAAGGAAAGTTATAAAAGATATGTCTCAAAAGTGTAAAACAACATCTTGATATTGGAAGAAAAGTTCTTTCTACAATAATAAAAAAGATGTTATTATTACAAAAAAAAAGAGATGACATCATGGAAATGTGTCAAAAGGATCTCTAAAAATATATAGTAATAGAGAACAAGAAAACAAAGTATTCCATGTAGTTATAAATTATTTTCAACTGTCCAGCAGTTTAAATAAAAAAATATGAGACATGCAATTAAATCTATGAATAAAAAAAAGTTTCACGAAATGATAAAATTATAATCAACATATTAAAAAAAGCAAGTGAAGAAATAAAAAAAAAAGTCAAAGTTATATACTAAATGTTTAGATAATAAAGATGTACCAGATCATTGTAAAATGCAGTGATAATATTAATATTTAAGAAAAATAATAAAGAAAATATTAGAAGTTATGGACTTATCAATCTTCTTCTATGCAAAATCTTTGATGAAATCATTACAACATTCATTTACTGATAGAAGTCAAAATGAAAACAATAAATATGAGTTGTCATTATGCTTTAAATTTGTAGATGATATAAAGGTGCTTGACTTTATAAGCATTTTTACAATGATTAAAGCATCAGATTATCAAGATATAGGTCCAATACATTGCCATATTCTGAAGAATATTTCTCAAAATACAACAGTAGTGGATTATGTATATTGATATTTAGAAGGATGTATGACAGTATGAGTCCATATCTTCAAAATTTTTTGCAGCAGTTTTACAAGAACTATTTTGTTGATTAAAATAAGAAGCTAAGGGAGTAAAAGTAAATGGAGATTATTTAAATATGTACATTTTGCACATTTCAGGGTTTCAGAAAATGTTACAAGAATTATCAAATAAATGTATAATAATAGAACGAAAGATAGATACTAAAAATACTAATGTTCAATGGATTTTTTCAGAAGAAGGAAGTAAAGATTAGTAAGAAAAACTAGAAGTTAATATATTACAATTTTATTGCTTAAATTATTAATACAGGTAAAAACCCAATGAATAATATTAAGCATAGAATTAAACTTGTTATGGAATGCTTTTGGTAGATATAAATTAATATTAAAAAGAAATATGTATATGTGTTTAATAATAATTGTTTTTAAGATGAATTTTAATATTTATTATTTATGGATCTATGTGATTTGAATACTTAATAAAAATGTTTACTATATAAGAATCAGTGAATATACTAATGATATGTGGGTAATATATATATACCTGGATGTATGATTAATTCATGAAATAAGCGTAATGATATTACATTTAAAATATTTCAAACTTCACAGTTGAGTTAATGATGATGATTATTATCATCAACTTGACACCATTTTAATACCACACCCTCAATTTATTACACCAATCAAGGTTCACATAAATTACTCCTGGATGAAATAAATGGAATTAGTATTCTGATCGAACATTTGGCTAATAAATAAAGAGAATGGATCTATGTATGTTACACATAGCAATAAGAGGTAAAAAATAAAATTCTTGGAATAAAAATTAACAGTGTTGCTAAAATAGATAATAATAGACCTACAAGTGAAGTTTTAAATTGGATTCTAAGAGACTGTAAAAGATTTAGTAAGTAAACACATATAACATGGATAGATAAAATAAGTAAGTATGCTGATGTGTTGTGGAGAGTGAATATTTTATCAGAATTTCATATTTTAATAAATTAATAATGGTTAAAAATGATGACGATGATGTATAATTTAAAAAATGATGAAAAACTTCAATAGGGTAAATGTAATTACTAGTAATGATTCAAGTATGCATAAAAAGCTTTAAATAAGTTTAAAAGACCAGGTTAATGTAAGTCAAATTTATTAAAATTAAAATTGTATAGATTAAAACAATATATATATATATAACTATAATGACGTTAAAATTTTACAAATCTATTTAAATAATAATTGAACTGCCCTCTAGCTGCCAAGTTCGATAACTTATTACAATAAGAGAGTGGACCACCTCTTAATGTCTTTTAAATATAAAGACTGATTTAAATTGGCACTCTGGTTATTATTATTCTGTATGGCTGTACATAAAAACATCTAAAAGACATTAAGAGGTGGTCCACTCTCTTATTGTAAAAAGTTATCAAACTTGGCAGCTAGAGAGCAGTTCAATTATTATTTAAATAGATTTGTAAAATTTTCACATGTCATTATAGTTATTTATTATTAAAATATTATTTATCATTACCGTATATGACATGTGTTAATTGATTATACAGTTTTACAAGTGATTGAAAGATCTCCATTCTATACATTTAATATCAGTTAGTTAAAGATCAATTTACATTAAAAGATATAAAGACTGATTTAAATTGGCACTCTGGCTGTTATTGTTCTGGATGGCTGTACATAAAAATATCTAAAAGACTTTAAGACTTGGTCCACTCTCTTATTGTAAAAAGTTATCAAACTTAGCAGCTAGAGGGCAGCTCAATTATTATTTAAATATATTTGTAAAATTTTCACATCATTATAGTTATTCATTATTAAAATATTATTTATCGTTACATATATATATCCTCAACCTTAGTGCAAGTAGATAGTCGAATGAAAATTACTCTGGAACCACACTAGGAATGGTAATGTGTTTATCTAATGATAGTATGTTACCCAGGCGCCAAATTGTAACTATGAAATCATAATGCCCACCAGAGATCATCATCCCTGCTTATAACTATAGGATCTAATGAAGAAAGGAATTCAAACTCAGTTTATTGTGGTCTTAATTTTAAACTTAATAACCATTATGTAAATACTCTCGGATAGGTTATTACTGCTAACTAAATAATCTAGACAACTTTCTCCAATGGTAATTACAAGAAAGTCATCCATATATTTCTAATATATAAATGGCTAGAAATAAATTAGTAATCGATGCGGAGAACTCATAACTTATGTTTATAATATATAATATAAGATTATTATTTAATTTAAAGTAGAATAAAGAAATGTTATAAATCCTTCCCATTTAATCCCACTACTTTATTTTTCGTTCTCAGCATCCATCACTTTCAATAGTTACAATTATATAACACTAAATGTCTGTGTTATGTTCTTCTGTATATCTTCTTAACTGATAACTTTTAATCTTATTTCATTAACACATATATGCCTTCCAACTAACTATAGATTCATTATCATTATTATAATATTATTTCTCGATTTTAATACTTACACTACTTAACTTCCAAGCTAGCTACTAGATTTAATAATTGAAGTACTCTTTCTCAAGGTCTTGATCTGCTAATGAGGTGCAATTATTAACGATTACAATGCAATGGATATGATCCCAAAACTTGCTAAATTAAACTTTAATGTGAGTTTATCAATGGGAATCATTAAATACCAAAAGCAGAAAAGGGATTTTATATCTGCTCCTAATATCGATAACATTGCAATGAACCAAATAACTATTTAATATATCTAAATTGACTATTTTCTCTCATTTTTATTCTATTTTGTATCATCTGTTTGCCAAATTTAATTAGTACTTTTAAAACTATTACATTTTACGAGTCGGGTATATTCTTTGTCCACATGAAGTGATCGTTCCCCCCTTATATAAGAAAAATCTTTTTTGGTTAATATTTTACAAAGGGCTTTGAACCTTCCATCATCAGATTTTCAATAAAATTGAAGGCTGGAGAGTTATGAGTTGGAATAGTTTGAAGCCTGTCCATTAAAGTATGAAGATTGGCTATCTTAATATAAAGCTGAGCACTGATTGTATATATGTGTGAGGATAGTAATCTAGACCAACTGATGATTGCTGGTTTAGCATGAAATATGTATATTGGTGATTATTTATCTCTTCAACATGTGTGTGATCAGGTGAGTCAGCAATATGAGATGGCACTCAGAGTAGTGCATCATGTGAAATTCTGAGTTCAAGTCCCACATATATTACATATATGAATGCAGGTTTAAGCCTATACAATCTATTAAAGGTGAGTTATGTAAATCATTCGTGGAAGTAAACTATGGAAGTAAATCATGAAAATCAATCATGAAAATGAATTATGTAAGTCAACTATGGAAATCAATCAATATAAGACAATTCATAAATTTAAATGTGATCTGGTATTAACTCTAGATATAGGTGGTGGACACAGATTCTGGAGATATTTGAAATATTAAAACACAAGACACGCATGTAAATTCATAACTATAACAAATATTTATTATACATAAATAAGAAAGAAACACACATATAATATCACTACAATCTCAAATGATATAGTCATTATAAAATAAAAATTTACTCTCTTTTATATGAAATTTACTTTAACTATTAAAATAAAAATATATATATACTTTCAGATTATTTAAGTTTCCTTAAAATCAAATCGTTGTTGTTTTAAAATAAATTTATTAAACATAGTAACAAAGTAATATACAGTTAAACTTTATAAAAATTTACATAGCATTCAGAATGAAACTTGAAAAGGTCAATGCAGAGAAAAGGATATCTTAATAAGATTAAAAGGAAAATAAAACTTTCACCCAAGTATCATCATGTAGACTCACAGGCGAAAGCAGAGAGTCTTGCTGCTTGACTTGGTCAAGAAGCTTAATAAAGACACTTAGAGCCGAGTCCTGAGAATGACCAAATGCAATGAGTCAACCATAAAGAAAATGTTATAAAGATAATCTTATTGCTGCAAACGATCCCTTCTTAAGAGTATTGGAAACAGAAAGAGCATCCCTAAGATCCAGAGAGACATTCGCAACAATAAAGTTCCTAATCGACTTAAGAGCAGGACAAATATAGTAAATATGGAGTATTGTCTCATCATATAATCTACACAACTGACACTGAGACAAAATCCCAATGAAGCCTCTGCTGGTCACTAAAAATAACTTGTTGGGAGTGCATTTAAATTCAGTTTAAATACAAAATCAACATGTCTTGCCTCAATGAAAAGAAGTTTCATTTTATGCAAGAGAACTTTATTTGAAACACCTAATGAAGTCAAAAGAGGAATCATTGTTTTGACCCATATTTCAATTTAATATTAATGCACTTACACATGGAATCAGAATTCCACATTTAAATATAAATATGAACTTATCTTATAACTTTACACAAAGCCTATAAATTTCTTGGTCCCCTTTCATTACAACAATTATAAATTGAACTATTCCAACAAGCAATAACATCTTCTATTTCCTATGTAAAGACCATGTTATATCCAAACTTTTAACCATTCTAAATAATTGGTTGGAATATAAAACCATAGTTTTAATCCCATGCATATTAAATCTTCACCGCTATCCCTCTGTAATTCTGATCATCATGTTACCACTTTAGTGACTGTATACATTTTGACAAAGTAGTATGTTGCCACAGTGTGACAATGTCTAATTTTATTACTTTCCATATATTCTGACTACAGATTGGCCACCTTATAAATTAAAGAAACTCTTTGTCATCCCCCACATCAACACACACGTCTAACTACAACTCTCATCCTGTCACAGCAACTTTTATCCTATGTTGCAAAACCTTCCAGATATTTTATAGCACTATGCAGCACTTCTCAACACACACATTAGTGTCTCAGTAAGGGAAATTAAACAATTCACAACTTCAAATGTTAGCATTGTCCAGAGAACTGCCTTCTGAAGCTACGTATCATGTCAGAAACTAGTCTACACATTTACTTTAAATAGACATACTAAACATTTCACCACAACTATATCTATAATTCCCTACTTAAATAATAAATATAAATAGAGTTGGGATCAAGTCCTTGATCTCCTAATGCTGCATACATAGTAACTAAATTATAAGATAGTTATTCCTACCTATCCATTCGAGGTGGTATGATAAATCTTACCTCAGTAATACTCAGCATTTATAGCTTCACATATACACACACAGGGTGATTATTGTCTTGATGCAAATGACAAAGCCGACCGATCATGAACCAAACCCATGTACTATATTAATTTCAAAAGTCAAGCACACAGCATCATCCATCCAATATTTATACTCCTAACAGATTGCATCAATACATTAAGGCACAGCAATGACCATTCAAATACTTCTGCACACATCTAACAATATGCATATAATTTTGATAATAACAAAATCTTTTTTTTTTATTTCATAGGATAAATATACAAGCATTTATGCTTTATCATCATTATACATTAACACATTTTTTTCAATAGTTTTTTATGGGTCAAAATCATTTCTCTCTTTTTTAAAAAAAATCCTATAACTATTAAAGATCTATTATACATGCTAATGAACATATAAATAAATAATAAAACATTATGCATTGTCTCTCTTTGGTTTGAGTTCCTTTGAAGCTCAGTCTAAATACTTGATACTTGACAGAAAACATGTATGCATTGTCCACAAACACCAGTTACCATTTTAGTCCACTGCCTTGGAAAACATTTTATAGATGCACGTAAAATTCTTTTCATTCAAGATGTAGCTACATTGATCACAATAATTAAAATTGTTGAGAATTAGTCTTGCAGATTACTTTTGCATTTTTAAACAGTTTTCTTCCTGAGTTCAAATTCAGATGCTTGATTTCACATTTTAGTCCATAATTTTAGTTTCTTTAATATTCATCATCATTTTTTTTAGTTTCTTTCAGGAGAAAAAAAAATTCAAATAAAATAGTGTTCTGGATGCTCTCTTTTTCTCTACTAAATTCTTAGGTTGGAGTCAAAATCAAAAAAAAAATTACTAATAAGACTGACAAGTAATTAACTAACTTTATATTAAAGTCTGATCATTCCTTGTAGTTTTATTAATTAGGCCATGGATACAATACTGTTATTGAGATGTCTTCTTTAAATGAACTTTTAAAAACCAAATATGAAGATCGAGATATTGAGTACTAAACTTTTTGTTATAAGCTAATTTGCCCATAATTGATTTTGGAGAGAGACTACTGCACACCATTTATAATTAAATTAGCACTTTATCTTTTAGTAATATATACACACTTCTTAGCAAGTTGAGTCAATTGCTGTTTTCAAGTGAGAAAACAATCAGATAAGATGGTCAGATATTGAATTAGCAAGAGAAGCCCCCCCCTTCATTTTCCTTAGCTTTTATAAGAAAAAAAACTACCTGCAAGTTTCCCTTTTCTCATGCTTTGTTTCTTCTAATTTACGATTCTCTCTGAAGTCAACCTTTGACCCCATCTGTTAAATGTTGGTTTTGGTTTATTGCTTTCAGCTCTGATTTCGTTTTAATTTTTTCTTTCTTAACACATTTTACATGCTTTGATTTACAATAAGTATTCAAAAAAAATATAGAATTACTGGTATTTTATAAGACTGATATTATATAAATAAATCTCTTCTTTAAAACTTAAATCAAATTTAGACCTGAAAACAATAACCAATTCCTGAAAAATCCATACAAAATAAATTCATCTTATATTATACTATCAAATAATCTAGAGTACAATGTGTAAATTTCCACAAAGAAAAAAAATCTATATATGCATCATAGATGTACATATGTATGCACAGACTCACAATACTAAATAGTGACTGCTTGTTCATATCCATTTCAGTACAAAATATCTTTTATTCATATTAGTACAAAATATCTTTCCTAATTTCCTAAAAAAATAATCTATTCTCATGAAAAGAACTATCAAACGAATGCTATCTCTAACAAGTCCAATTTCACTTTGCACTAACATTTTGTTCATAAATATTATGATTCACCAAGACTTTCTTTGAGACATATAAATCAACATTTTAAAAGTATTTCAGTGTGTGTGATAGTCAATCCCCCTTCACTACATAATGATACACTATAATGTTAAATAAAGCACACACAGATCTCTCTATACATTAAATTTAAGCCACACAGTTATTAGTATTTTTAAATAAAGCTTTTAACTTTTCTTAAACTTAAAAAAAAAAATTTACTTGGAAATAGTTAATAAACTAATCCTACTATTTATTTCCTCATCATTAGTTTCTTTTTGAAAGAAACTAAGGGTTAAAATATATATATAATAATAATAATAATAAAAAGTCAGATGTCACATGACTTATACATAGCTTGCATTTACAAATATGTAAAATTAAGAGCATGATAGTGAGCTCTAAAGTTTTTTATTTTTATTTTTTTAGGATAAATGCTACTACAAGAGAAGGCATTCAAATCATCTTTATCTTGGATTGTCCCCATCCCCAGACTGGTTTCAATCCATTGGTCGGGTCTCTTCAGTGAGGAGATGGGACACTAGATTCAAAAAACCAACTCCAGCTAAGCATTTATCTAAAAGTTAATTGTCAAGAAGAAGATCTGAAACTTTTAGACATCTGAATTAAGTTCAGGCCCATATAATTTTTTCAGTTGGAGAGCTGACTTTAAAGACATGCAGATGTCTAAAAGTTTCAGATCTTTTTCTTGACAATTAACTTTTAGATAAATGCTTAGTTTGAGTTGGTTTTTTGAATCTAGTATCCCAACTCCTCACTGATGGGACCCATAGGTCAAAACCAGTTTGGGGATGGAGACAATCCAAGATAAAGATGTTTTGAATGCCTTCTCTTGTAGTAGCATTTATCATAAAAAAAGCTTGTTTAGAGCTCATTAGCATGCTCTTATATATATATATATGGAAAAAATGGCTTAATTTAAAAAAATCAGTTTATAAAAATCAAAAGCTGGTTAAGGTAAAAAGACAAGTAAATGATGTAAGAAATTTATGTGGGAGAAAAAGTCACAATTTGATTTTGAAAGATCTTTATGGAACTAGGATCAACAGAAAAAAAGTTGTAATAAAGCTGTGAGTTTTTGTTTTTGGTTAAAAAATCTGATTGGAAAAAACTGGACTAAATAAAAGCAGATTAAATTCCAGATGTATCACACATTCTGTTGTTAGATATATGTTCTAGCATTAAAAATAAAAAATAAGGACGAAAAGATAGTGATGAATTGATAAAAATGTTATTTGTTAAAAAATATTTAAAATATATAAATTAAATAATGTAAGAGGTTTTATTATTTTAAGCTGTAGTTTGAAATACTAAAATAAAATTCATTCAGTGGTGATTGACACTGGCAACTCATCAGTGTTGATAATCAAATGTTTTTTACATCATTATTGCATAATTATCTCAATTTAACAAAAAAAAAACAAAAGGATAAACAAAATTAGTTATTACAGATTCCTCCTAAACTTATGTTTATATAAAATATTAGAAGGAAATCAGATTTTCTCAGCTAAGAGACGTATACCATTTACCGTTTATAAATAGAAAATGAAGTTATAATAATATGAGGGTGTTTATATTTTATTGATTATAAAAGAAGGCATTAATTTAAATTTAACAAAAGTAATTACAGCTTTTAGTTCAGAAAATGAAATAGACATGTTGACATTAGCAAATAAATGTACAAATAATCACTTTATCAATGAAATTATAAGAAATTGCAAAAAAAATTTCTCCAGATACTTGCAGTGACTATTAAAGTTTTTTTTTTAAATTTAAATTGGATATCAGGTTTTAGAATTTATGGCAATCAACTAAATTATTTGCAATTTATTTGGTTACTTTTGTAGTAATAATTAATAAATTTACAATCAAAAATTTGTGAACTGTCATTTAATCTATTTAAAAAAAAGTTTTGAAAATACATTAAAATAAAACAATACAATCATGTTTTTTTTTTTTAAATCTAAGGACATTATAGTTAATGAAAAAAACAATGAAAGTAGTAGATAATTATGAGTGCTTCATTAGTATTAACTAAAGCAAATAAAATAAATAAATAGAATTTGGGAGGTTTATATAAATTCCTTGATTGTCTAGGTTATGATTGCAGGAAGTGCTTAATAATTTTTAGAAATTAAAAAAGGATGCAGTAATACTAAGAAATGAAATAAAATATATTGACAAAAAGAAAAGAATAGAAAAAGAAATAAATGTATTTAAATGCAAATTGGTATTATTGCTATTTTTATAAAATGAAAAAAAATAGTGAGAGGTGATTGGATGCATATCAAGAGAAAGTAACCATAAGTAATGGCTAGATAAATCATTGAATTACTAAAAATAGACAAATCTTATCTTTATAAAAGATCTATTATTTGATGAATGAAAAACGTGATGAATTTTGGAGAAATATATAAAGTAATATTTGTTTAGTAGTGGCAGGTAAGTAATAAATGATAATTATAGAAATACAAACTTGCATCTATTTTGGGTGAATGAGAAAATGATTAAATACACGAGACTAAAATACTTTAGATAATGCAATAATGAATAAAGAGATTTTAAAAACAATATCTGAAATATAAAACAAGAAATGCTCTGAAAGTTAATAAAATCCAAA
The DNA here is from genome assembly GCA_028023455.1 of Epiperipatus broadwayi. Lineage (NCBI taxonomy): Eukaryota > Metazoa > Onychophora > Udeonychophora > Euonychophora > Peripatidae > Epiperipatus > Epiperipatus broadwayi. The sequence goes on along the minus strand of JAQFVV010000082.1, from coordinate 2,312,215 downwards.
TTAAAATGATAAAATGAGGAGGAAGAAGGATTATATTAAAAATAATTTATGACTTGACAGATGATAGAAAAAATATTCAATGGTTATGATTCCATCAGATAAAAGCTTTAATATAGTGAAGCTAAGAAATTTAGAATATTTGATTATATTTTAAATGAAAATAGAATATTAATAAAAGTTTTAAATTAAACAAGAAATTTGATTTAGATAAATGGAGAGGAATAATAAATGCAATGGAAATTATAAAAACTATAGTTGAGAGTTATTTAGAAAAGATGTTTGTTTTACTGATCTTAAACCATTTTTAATGAAGATTAATTAATTGAGCATTTTATAAGACATTAAGAAAATAAAAATTACAAAAAGCAAAACAAACAAACAACAACTTCATAGCATCTATAAATTTACAATTCTTGGGCAACATTAGTATGGATTTATTATCTTTTAGATAAATATGCCAAACTCATGAATAATTAGCCGAATGTAGGTATTAATGATTTTCACATATTTGTTTAAAAGGCAACAAATCAGATGGTACAAGAAGAGTTGTACACTTGTAAATTACTTTGTAACAAAGTATGATGGACAAATAATGAATCATGATGAAGACCTTTGAGAAGATTGGATGATCTGGATTAAAGGATGAATTTAGTTGAACAAAAATAAATCTTAGAGATCATTTTTCTTTCCCTAATATTATTCATTTCTCCAAACTAACATCAAGCATAAAATTTACAATTATAAATAAAATAATTTGTTTAAAATAATAAAAATCTAGGTCAGTAGATTGTATTTAAAAAATAAAAGATTATAATTATAAATAATAAGACTAGTAATAAATAAAGCTGATGAATAATGTACATATAATAAATAACAAATATGGAATAAAAATACATGTAAAAACAAAGTTATTTAAATAGTCAGTCAAAAATAAATATTATTTAATAAAAAAACTAGTAGAAAAAATAAATTAGAAATTATTTTAAAAATTATAATGAATAAAAAGGCATTTAATAAAAAAATATTTTGTAGTAGTCTATTAAAGTTAAAATTAAAAAAGGGAAAAGGCTTGTAAAATGTTTAAAATGTAATATAACTTTACATGAGATAGAAACTTAAAATCCAAGAAAAAAAGTGATAAATTGATTTAAAAAAAATAAAAACTTTTAGGAAACTAAAAAAATAAAAAAGGTAAAACAGTTTTGGTTGATTTTAGAGTTAGTGTATATTTGCAATAAAAATTGTATAAATATTTAATCATATTATTCAAATATCACATGCATTTCATGTAGATGTGAGAATCATTTATATACACATTATAAAACTCAATAAAACACACTTTAAAAACATGTAATAATTTGATTAGTTGTATTGAAAAAAATATTTGTAAATAATCAAATATGACTGATTTTAACATAAAGATTTTATGGATTTAGATCTAATACCTGATTTATCATAAATATTTTTTGATGCATTAGTCAATTGACTGCAAATATTCCTTACAATGTGATGTTTATCATTGTTAGATGTAATATGAATTATCTCTATTCCATGTAAGATGTGATTGTTGTAATATTAATCAAATGAATACCATGCAAACATATGGTTGACTGCTAATGTACTCAAGCTGTAAACTTTAATAAGTTATAATAAGAATATATAAAAAGAAAATGGGCAATCACTTTGATATATAGAAAATCAGATGTTTCAATCATCTAACTTATCGGATGAGTAGTGCACTCATGTGTAATGAGGAGCAAGCTTAAAAACTTTTACATTGGTGGAAAATTATGTTAATTTTGACACGAGAACAGTGCGGATATGAATATAAGATTTGATAGGTTATAAATATTTCTTAGAAATATGAGTTTATGTAAATAATAAAATATTAATATGTTATAATAAACTAATTTGATTTTTTAATATTTTAGGTTAAATTTTTTTTATTTAATACTTTTATGTCTCATTTTATTAACACTAACTTATACAGAAATTGTTCCTTTGCAAATGTGATATTTAGTTAGCCTATGTATGTGTATATATATATATATATATATATTGATGGATCAATATAATACTTTTTACAGCACATCTATTATTTAAAAAGTTGCAGCTTTTTGATCATCCTAATGTTGTAACTTATATATCAGTAGTCATTTTAAAAAAGTTATTTTAATTCTACTGTCAAATATTATTTCTCATTTTATCATTAATGTTATACTAAATGCTGTGGCTATATAATCATAAGCAAAACCCTTTATCCTTTTCATTTTTATTTAATAAAGATTATTTTTTAAGGAATATAATTACATATATTTAGAGTGCATTTAATATGTTATTTTTTGTAAATACTTGTGTTTTATTTTAGCTATTTGACCATATTTTTACGTGTTCTGGCAAATATTATTGTGATGATTTTATTAAGCGCTAGTGCTTATGCTGTTTATTTGGTAGTTGATCGATCCCAACATCCTGAAGCAAAATCTGGTTGGTGGAGACAGAATGAGGTAAAACATTGTATTTTATTGTTTTTTAAAGTCTGTTAAGCAATTAATCATTGGCAAAGAAATAACAAGGAATACATCTCACTGAAATAAAAATGTTGAAATTGATATCAACTAGTGCATGGCAAAAAGTATTTTATTCATTGAACAAGTTATATCATTGTTAAATCTCTTGAACAGGAAACACTAACACACACATACACATATAATATTGATAATTGCACTAAGGACAACTATATTTTAATGCTATTTAGTGTTTATTAAGTTTTACTAACATTATATGCTACTAATAAAAAATGAACAAATGAATCTCTCCTACTATATATGTTTCAGCTATTTTCTAGGCAACTGAACACTCAAACTTCCTAAATAAAAAGTATAATGTGATATTGTAACAGAAAAGGAGAAACATGTTGTGTATAATGAATCAAATATATATATACTTCAGGTTGCTAATTTATTTAATTGGAGAAACATGTTGTGTATAATGAATCAAATATATATATACTTCAGGTTGCTAATTTATTTAATTGTGATATATATGCTGAAAACCTATGAAGTGATGATGATTATTACTCATACTGAGAAACAATTTATGTAATTGGAAAATATATTTAATAAATCTCGTTTTAACTAATTCAATTAACTCTATCGCTTTTATTTTAGTTTTGGGATGCTTAATGTAGAAAATTCTTATAAACATGTTATAATCGAGTATTACAAAAAGGTAAAAGTTGAAACTTCAGGCTTTTATGTTGCACTGCCAGAATGATAGTGCTGTATTAATTTAGCAGTTGAAAATTATGCCTATATATGGATGTAAATGAGGTTTAATATGTAAATGTGGCATTTAAATGTTCTATTTTTCCACCAATGGAACACATGAATTCTTTCTATTGATTGCATTTGCATCCTTTGCAATTTAATTGTCCAAGCTTCTACAATGGACCATAGAAATGGAAGATAAAAATCGTAGGATTAATTTTCTGGATCTTTGAATTCAAAAAAGCAATCAGGAGCTCAATTTCAAAATGAATTAAAATCCTATGCAGAGCTATTTATACCAAATCAAGAGTCCTTTTAGAACACAAACTTGCATGTTTCATTGTACAAGACAGGGATTTGATGCATGTATGAGGCTGATAGGAAAAACAATATTAATGCTTATATCAATGATCTCACAAGTGTCAGATTATGGACATAATTGCAATATGTTAACAGGAATAACTGGAAAATTTTATACTAATTTAAATAAAATTATAAATATTGCATCAAAAGCATGAATATGCCTTTTATATGTCCCTTAAATTGTAAAAATACTAAGGAATATGTGTTTTACACTTTAGTGTTAGCTTTATATTGCCTCCATCAATTAAACAATTTATTAAATAATTTAAAAGATAAAAAGCTAGTGGAGCATGCTGCTCAAGTTATTTACAAATTACATGCAGTGCCTCATCTTGTAATCCCAATTAAATAGATGTATGAGGATTTCCCAACATAAATATTTATACAACAGCTATGGGTCAAACTTTCAAGCCCACTAATATATCAGGATGATTTGTGTCAAAAGAGATGATAGAAAAATAAAATATAAGGAGACTGGAACAATTGCAAAGGATCCAAATGTAATCAACAGAAAATATTTATGCATTATATTTTTAAAATATATATATATATATATAATGAATGTGCCAATGGCTCTCAACAAGCTTTTTAGAATATCTCTATCCTCAGACCTATTTCTAGCTCTGGCTTTCATCAGTGAGGTGCTAGAATATTCAAGCATTAGATTTAAAATATCAGGTCATGCTCAGCACTTTATCTAATGTTTAACTATTAAAATCTGAAAATTTCAGATATCCATATGTCTTCAAATCCAGCTATCTAACTTAAATAGCCATATGGGGCTGAAGTAAGTTCATATACACCATATATTGTAATACAAGCTTATTAAATTAAGTCACATGATATATGACTTGATTTTTCTTGCAATTATTGTTATTGCTCTTAAGACTTTGGTGATTTTATATTTCTAAAGCTATTAATATATGGTGCATTTGAACTTAGTTCAGTCTCATATGGATATTTAAGTTAATAGCTAGATTTGAAAACATGGATGTCTGAAAATTTAAGATTTTTTTACTTAATAGCTAACCATTAGATAAAATGCTGGGCTTGACCTGGTATTTTAAATCTAATGCTTGAATATCCTAGTGCCTTACTGATGAAAGCCATAGCTAGAAACCAGTCTGAGGATAGGGATATTCTGGAAAGCTTGTTAAGAGCTAGTGGCATATTTATTATATCACATTTATAACACAAGTTTATTAAATTAAGTCACATGATATATGTCTTGAACTGATCAAAGACCAATAACTAATCTTAATAAGATTATTAACTTTTAAAATATTTAAATTATTAAAATTATCTCTAATGTTATCCTATAAGTTAAATATATTTCATCTAAGAATAAAATACTTTAAATATTACTGTACTTAAGGATTTATTTATGTAACAACAATTATAGGTACAAAATAAAAAATATTAAAATACAGATTAGGGAATCAAAAGCCTTTTTCTTGCTTAGACTAAATATAAATAATGCATATTTATTAAATAATAATATTTTCAAGGGAGATATTCATTTTGCTTTTTGTCAGCAATAAGTTTTTTTTTTGTTCAGCAGTTCAGTGTGTGTAATTAATATAATTTTTATATGCTATTTGTTTTTATCCTCAGGATTCTTCTGTGGTTTCTGACCTTAAAAAAATAGAAACAAAATTTTTGTTGAGTTTTATGACTTTTTTTAAAATCTAGAAGTAATTTTTTTATTGAAACTTTTGTAGTTTTTAAATTGAATTGGTCAGTAATTATGCATAAAAACCATTGCAGTTTTTAGGTTGATGATTGAGATGATAATTTTTTAATGGATAATATAGCATGAAAAACTAATAAAGCCATGTTATAAAGAATTCTAATCAATCATTTAAAAAATATGGGCAGCACCAATTGTGACTACTTTTGCAAGCAAGGCTTTCTCATTTGAACTAATAATTCAAGTTTAATAAGAAAATAGGTATCTAACTAAGCTAGAATAAATATGAACATTGTTTAAATTCTCACTACTCAGAAATTAGCAACTGTAGTAAATTTTTTTATTTATTATTATTCCACCTGTGAGATATTATTGGAGATGCATTTATTCTGCAATAGGCTATTTATGAAAAAGATTCTTTTATTTTTAGTAAAACTATGTATCATGTTTAGTATAATATTTTCAATGATAAAAATTGTGTATACACATGACTTTTAATTAGAAAACTTATATAGATGCTCAAAATGTTTTTTTATTCATGTGTAAATCTTTTTGTAAAAGATATTCTATAATATCTCTCACTGAATATTTTGAAGCTTATATAATTAACTAAGCTTTTGATTATTCAAATGCTTAGCAATAAGTTCGCACAAAAATTATAAGAAAAGACCAATGTTTTGACTGTTATCACACACATCTTTTTTAAACTTTAGGCTAAATAAAAATGTAGAAATATTTGTGGAATGTATATGTGATTATATTGGAATGATATTTTTCTTCTACCATTTTTATGTAAAAAACTGTTATGTACTTGAATAAAAATAAGTTTAATGAGTTTGATATATCATCTGGGAATTGTTTAAAAACACATAATAGAATGACACTACGGCACAAAATATTTTTGGACACTTACAAGGTTTCTTCCTCCAATGAGAAATCATAAAAAAAATCACTTATCATATTTTTTAGCTGCCATGCTGCAGTAGTTTTCTATTTTTATTTCATTACTAGTTAAGAAATAGCTAGTTATCCATTCACTGACCAATAATTGAATATCTAATTAAGCTGTTCATAGATTAATTATTTAAAAATTTCTATATCTAATTCTTCTGGATTTGATCTTTAATTATGGGCATGGTAAGAAAATATGCTAATTATAATACCATAAGAAAACCTATATACATAAAAACAAGCACACACACATGCTCACATACACATATTTATCTATTTAAACACCATATAAATATTTAATAATATTAAAAAATGTTCATTTATAAAATATTTAGAAATTTTTATGTTTTTATATGGTAATCTTTTGTGAAAAGTATTAATCACTCTCTGTTGTGATATTTTGATAAAAGTATTAATTAATCTTTGCTGGAATATATATGTGCTAAGTTTTTTATGTATTATTTTAAAGATGGTATTATATGTTATATTTGTCATAAAGATATTCTATTGTATAGGATGAAATCAATATATTCTTTATGAATTTTTGGTATTTCAAAAAATTTGATGACAAACTGAAAGACTTTCCAGGAAGAAAAAACTTGTTTATTTTTTTGTCAATGGATGATTTATTAATAATAACTTTTATTATTATTGAGATAAGTAATATGATCTTGATTTGTTTTTATATAAGTATTATCATTTTATAGAGTTAGGATTCTATTGTTGTATGTGTCATAGATGACAGTGGCATTTATCTGCTAGAAGTACAATTATAGACATCCCAATTTATGATGTTTAGACTGGCCCTATCCTCTTGTAGATATTATTTTTAAAAGGCAGTGTGTTTAAAAAATATTTCAAATCTCAGCTTTACTTATATCACCTGTTGAAGATTCTGTTTTGGCAATGGTCAATTTAGACTTTAAAATTCTATGAACTACCCCAAAAACTACATAAAGTAGATATTCTTCTTTCTGCACTGAACAGAATAGGATGTCTTAAGCACATTTTAGCTAGGTATGTTGATGACATAATACAGTCTTTTAAAATTGTACATAAAAAACTGATCACATTTTGAATTTACATAAAAAAATGTAAAAGTTAAGACAAATAGTATATTGCTTAACTTTAATGCTGTTTTTTTTTGTTTACAAATATTATTCTGATCATCAAAACTGTAAGTACAGTTATAAGGCATTGCAATATACTGAATCATATTACTACCATAGCTAAATGTTATTCTTTGATCACAATGGAAAACATTATAAAGAAATTTTTAATACTCTAATGGGTTCTCTATTTGAAAAGATGGCAAGCTTTTATTGTTAATGAATAGCAGGGAAATTTATGTTCTAGAATCATCATAATTTAAACAGTTATTTAACTCAAATACATAGATAATACATTCTGAGATAAGCTATATAATTTTTTTCATATACAAAAAATAACCAATCTCATATTAAATTCATAAAAAACTCAGAGACTAAAGAAAAAATTCCCTTTTTGACATAATGATTATCAAAAACAAACAAACCAACAAAAAAAAAACTAATTGTTATTTTCCATTTTCAGAAATATTATAAACATAGGTAGATATATAAGATTTTTATGTCATCATTCAGCTCAGATTTTTTTATATATTAAAAACACTTTTTACTAAACATTTAATCTTTTGGATAAATCTGGCTAGAAGAAGAAATAAATTATATAAGCAATTTCTAGTAAGTAAAACAGTAGACATTAGAGCTTGTGTTTCATATATAAAAAAAGTACAGATAATATTGGATGTATTATGAAATATTATGATCAAGAACAATATATATAACAAATAAAAATTAGTAAAATTCTAATCAACTCTAAGAAGTCTATTTCTAATGAAGCTCAAAGAGTTTATAAAATCATAGTAGAATGTGTGAAGCATTTTATGTGAGTATGACTGATCATCACAGTAGGGCATGAAGGACATGAACACAATATCATTATTATCAATATTTCACTTTCATGTTAGGATAATGATTAAAATATTTATTTTTCAAACATCATTATTCTATCCAAATGTGTTATTTACTATCAAAGAAAACTCAGCTAATCTATGGATTTTAACCAGATTATCTGTCACTGCCAACATTCATATTTTAAAAAATTCTATATTTGTTTTTAAATGGATGAATTTTTTTATCTTGTTCTACCTATCATTCCACTAATTTTTAAAATAACACTTTTTTATGCAATGATGGCAGGTGAAGTTTAGCCAAAATGTTGATATAATAACACTGTTAATTATATATGAATAAATCTAAAAAATATATCTTATATATATATATTATCATAAAAACATCATTTTAATATGTATTTATATATAGAGAGAAAAAATTTAATAGATAGTAGAAGATAGAAAACAATTACATATTTGATTTTTAAAATTAATTTCCAGGTTTCAGTCGTAGTTTCATTAATTACATTAATTTTTCCGTCACTTTTTGATTTAATTGGAATTATGGAGAAATATCATCCAAGAGCACAGTTGCGCTGGCAGTTAGCCCGGTAAGTTCAAATTTTATGTTTGTTTGACATTTTAAATTCTATATTCTTTAAATCATTAAATAGTTAGATACTTTTCTATTTACGGATATCATCAGTATAGAAACCAAGTTTTTATAAATTTAAAAGTTTTTTTAGAATTTGATGACAACTTATATTTACATGAATGATCTCTTAAATCAATAAAACAAAATTTCAATTCCTATATAATGAAATGTAAATATATATTTATATAGACATATCCTACTAATAACTTTATAATTATTTTTTTATTTTTAAATGAGAGCATGTTATTATGAAATTAAAATTCAAAGTACATATATATATATTTAATGGTATGAAAAAAAATCGCAAGAGTGATGCAACAAATTATAATCATTAAAAACATTACTGTTTTTCGTCAGCGTAGAAAATAAAAACAGAATCAGTATCTGTAGGCAATATAAGTAATAAAACATGAACAGAATAATAGTAGCAGGTTAAATAACAGCAATTTATTGTCTAAATTTAAAAGGAATATACTATAAAATATTAGGCTTATCATCATTTAGCACCGCCAAACTTAGGGCATAATATTATAAAAGAAATAACACAAAGTTTTCAGAATGAATCTGATACTATGTCAGACTTTAGAAAAAAAAATTATGTTTAAATCTGGCCAAAGTAAAAAATTAATTAATTTTTTTTATGTAAATGTAAACCTCCAATTTACTTCCAGAGAGCTGAGAAAATTACTGTGTAAGCAAGTGAGATTTTGTGAAGAAAAAAAAAAAATTCTCAAAGGTTTTTTATGACTTGCACTCTGTAAAATTAATCAAAGACATGAAAATTGAAAGAACTGACATATTAGTAAGTTTTGATATGGAATGTTTATTTGCAAATGTAACATGTAATAAAGCATTGTCTATTGTAAGTAAAAATTAAATGGTGATAACAGCTTAGAAATCAAAATAACTATTTCTACTGATAGCATAATGGAGCTATGAACATTCTGCATAACAACAACATGTACTTTCAATTTCAAGTGGAATTCTTCAAAAAAAAAGTAAAGGGATGGTTATGGATTCACTACTGTCATAACTGATTAGCAATATTAACATGAATGAGTCTGAAACTACAGCCATAAATACTAATTTATATTAACTTGAAGTTTGGCATTGCAATGTTGATGATATTGCCACATAGTGAAAGACCATTACATATATTCTGGTCACACAACAACATGTTCTCTTCAATTAAATTCACAATAGAATCAAAACAATAACAAAAGTTGTCATTCTTAGATGTTATTATTACAAGTCCCTCTAAAAAAAAAACACGCTATAGTTTACTGAAAAGCCACAAATGCAGGAAAATAGCATATGCATCCAATAATACCAAATGCACAAATCATAAAATTATACTATCACTAAGGATCATGGTAAAAGAAGTCTGTACAGAAACCAATGGCATGTAAAAAAGGACCTATATACAACAAATTCTCATGAAAAATGGTTATCCATCAGCTATCATTAAGAATATGTTACGTAGACAACAAAAAAGAAATATTAAAAATAAACAATAATTGGTAATGTAATGCACTCATTCATATCAGGAAAAGCAGATGAACTAAAGAAAATATGCAATCAATACAAAATCAGAACAGTTTTTCAGATCCATACTGCACTACAAAGAATACTAACATCTACAAAACCTAAACATGAAATGTGAAAAACAAGAACTACATCTATAAAATACCACATGAATGTGAAATGATGTACATTAGTGAGATCAATTATCCCATTGAAAAGTGCTGACAAAGTACAAACTAATGATTAAATAAAGAAAAAACAGATGTGTTTATAGTAGCAAACCATGTATGTACCAATGAACATAAACTTGATAGGAAAAATAAAAACAATTTGGACAGAAATGAAAAAAGTATAAAGAAAAAATTCAAGTTGCTCACATGATAATGGCAAATAATCCTATATACCAATATAATGTGACAATACATAATGTCTTGAAGTCATTAATTAACTTTACTCTCATAAAAAAGTGGAGAAATCAGGAAGAATCTCATAGATAAGTATATGAAATTTCAACTGACTATTGCCTTTGGCAGACTAGTTTGATTAAAATATTATCTTAAAATTCACTATACAAGAATCTGAAGGTCTAGGTCTGAGACCCATATTAGTATTATCACTGGTCAAGCCAGTAACAGCTGAAGAAGAGAGGAGATAATACCACCCAAAATGTTGTGTATATACACCAACATGCTATTACTAACAATTGAATGTAACTGAAAATTTACATATAGTTTAAAAAGTTTAAAAGTTTTTCTAAATAAATTTAATATTTAATATTAGATAATGAAAATAATCCAACCTGTGTATATGTACAATTAAAATGTAACATCACAAACCTTCATGCAAGCATGAAATATACTTATGTGTTTGAAAGGGAAGATTGCTAATAGTTGTGTTTTAACAGTTCTTACCTATAGATATGAGATTTCAATCCTTAACAAAAGAGCAATCCAAAGACTTTAGAATACTCAACAAAGCATAGAGAGATGTAAAAAGTAAAAAGATAAGATTGTATATAAAAAATATGAGTCAAAAAAAAGATATCATCAATATTGTCAAAACAATTAAGAAACTGAAAAGGAGCTGAACTGAACTAATTGCTAATAGAAATGATAATAGATGAACAGTTGAATTTCATGGGATAGTAAAACCCTTAATAGTAGACTACATGGGACATGGATGGATGAAACGAGGAAATTTGTATATGGAGGAAAAGAGATGTGGGATAAAAGAATTGGATTAAATATGGTTAAAATGATATATATATATATATATATATTTGCTGGTTAAAATGATATATATATATATATATATTTTTGCTGGTTCATCCATGTAAGATTTTAGTTTAAAAATTCCAATATTTTGACTTGATCACATAGTCTTTATTTCCCAGTTGAGAGCTTGTGTGATCATGTCAAAACATTGGAATTTTTAAACTAAAATCTTCCACGAGTGAACCTGCAAAACATGTTTTTTATATCTGCAACCCATGAAAACATTTGTATAAACATATATATTTATATTAACCATTCTAACTTAGATACAATATAAATTTTCAATCTGTTGTCAAGACAGCATACATAACTAAAGGATAAATTATCTATTTTAGTCTAATCTAACATCTTAATATATACAAAATAGTTGACACTTGGGTTGTAACAGATTGAGATTAATATGATTTATATTAAAATCTTATATCAGCATGAAAGATGTAATCTATTTTTTTACTTATACAGGTTGCCTTATGGTGTAGATAAGTATGGGCTATTATTATATGATATATACCAATATAAAGTTCAATTTTTTTTTATCACTTTATGTGATATACACCTAGCTTTTTGTAAAATCAGGTTTAATATATGTAAGTTATTTTACTCACTTTTATTCAAATATGTATTATGTACAGATAAGACCAATAACAAATTTAAAAATACCCTTGAATGACAATAGTTGAATGACAGAAATATTTTTAAGGCTATCATCATTTTCTTATTTTTGGCTAAGTATACTTCATGTAAGTTCTATTTTTAATGTTTATTATTAAGTAGACAACATATTTTTTTAATTTTTTCTTATGAATATGAGATTTGAACATTCAACAGAAAAGTGATACAGAAATTTTAGACTGAAAAGAAAAGCCTGTTTTTAAGGATTATAAAGAGATTGAAAGTAAAATGCATGGATGAGAGAAAAAGATACATATAATAGACATTTTATAGAAGAGGAGACAATAGATGAAACAATGAAATTGTAAATTGGATTCTAAGAGATTTCAAAAGATATAGAAATAAAAAATTTGTTGAAGTGATATAGAGCAGAGAAGCTATGGACCAGTGGACTGGATTAAAATTGAAGAGATCTTTATTATATAATGTTTTGTTAATTACTGCTAATGGTGGCAATTTTGTGATAGAAAAGAATGTAGTTTTTATATTTAGTTTCTGCATTTATTGTTAATGCAATGTAATAATTATTATTAATAATGTACAAGCTGATTACAATTAATGCTTCAAATTGTGCTTCTAGCTCTGTCAGATAAGAATCTGAAAACATCTTAAGATTATGTATACTATTGATGATTTACAACTATCAAAGTACTGCATTTTTTTCCATTGTTAAATATTAACCCAAGGCAGATAAAGCAGATTCTTTTTATAATGTTAATGATTAAAAGTATTATAATCTTTCACATTTGTATGTAATGCTTTCTGTATGTAATTAAGAACAACTTCATACTACAATGCTAAAAATATTTCTACTCTGGTATGTGACTTTAAGTTTGAGTTTAGTTATAATTCTAAATGGTATAATGTTCTTTTTACTCCCAATGTTTGCATTTGCTGCCACATACATTTAAAAAATGGCAAAATTAATTTTTTTATGCTGTATTATTGATAATACATAATTAAATATAAGTTTTCAGGTCACATATATTTTATCCATGAATTTTTTCATAGTGTGTGAAAATATAAAATGGAAAAAGTCGTTAAATATGATTAATAATTATTGTGTAATCATAAAAAAATTGTGTCACATTTATTTCAGGTTTTAAACTCTAATCAGACATTTGTTTGATATTAATAACTAAAGAGTTTGTGTATTACATAGGGAATAACTGGCAAGTAAATTCATTGTCAGCTGATTATTAGTGTGTTTTTTTTATTATAAAACAGTTGTACTGAAGAGTTGATTGACTTATTTTAAAAGCATGTTGTCTTAGTTTGTAATTATAAGTTAGGAAAAAATTGACTGCCTGGATTACTTAAATGTTATTAAGAGCTCTTAAATTATATTTTTCTCAGTTTAGCATTATATACATTTGATTGTAAACCTAGTAAATTTTTTGATGAGGATGGTATGCGTTATTATTTAAATATATATATGCTTTTAAATCTTAATATTATTTAAATTAAATTCATTTGTTGACTTTAAATTTTTTTTTTTTACTATCTTTGTCATAATTTCAATAATGCAATGCTGATATTAGATTGTGATCTCAAAATAGAATACAAATAAAGTTAGTATTTTTCACTGCATGTTACTAAATTTTAAATTAAAAAAATAATATGGTTGTCAAAAATAATAGATAAAAAAATCAAATCTTTTTAAAACTAAATATGACCATTATCAAAAATAAAAAAACGTCTGTCATATTAGCATTATATGTTTAACCCAATGGAGCAACATTCATCAGCTGAACAGTTTGTTATTACAGATGCAATTCTAAAAAAAACATCTAAAGAAAGTTACCATTAGTTTGATAAACTAGTGAGAAAAAATGGACATATGTAAATTTAAAAAAATCAAATTCCAAACCTCTAATCAAAAATAATGATGTCAAGAATGTTTTACCGAATTAAGTAAAAATGAAAGAATACTGCTTTCATGAAGAAAACTATTACTGCAGTTCAACTAATTAATTGAAAAGTATTGAGTGATCATGAATGAGTATAATTAATTAATAGATAATTTTCATGAAATAACTCACTGCAAAGGTCTCCATATATGTGAATTGTCTATTGTGAATTAGAACAATCCATTCTGAGCTGCATAACAGAATCTATGTGGTCAAACTGTCATTTTAATTCTACTGTTTATATAGGCTAAGAAGCTTATTAATCAGATTATTATCTCATATTTTTAAAATGGGATGGATAAAATCTTTTTAATTTGGAAAGCTATATTATAATTCATTATGAATCTATTAGAATTTCAGACTATTTAAATATTTTAGAAGGCTCATAGTGCAAATACTATTTCCAGATAATAATACCATTCTTCAAGTTAACTATGCTCTTATTTATAAAGCTTATATAATTAAATATTATTTAATGACTTCATTATCTCCCTGGGATATTCTTCCACTGAAAAAAAGGCAAGAATTTTCAACTGGTGAGTTTTAGATAACTTGAAGCTTTTCTTCATGAGGTGTAGTTTAATAATATCTCTAGACACTGTTCAAATGTTATACAGTTTTATTCTATTTAAAATACAAGCAACTCCTTGTGAAAATGATTAGTTTCTAATATTATAACATAAGTACTATGAAAAATCATGCTCATATTAGTGTGTATAGAGATGTAAGTATTGCAGCAAACTCTATTGAAAATATTATTAGATTTTTATATTGTATACATAAATAACTGTGTTGAATTGTTGAATTTTGTTTAATGCTAGAAATAAATTATTGCCCAAAACATCCTTAGATTGAAAAGTGAATATATGGATATTTATTAAGACAAACAGTTTTATCAATGCCCACCCAAAAGATTTATAAACTGTTTTATTAATTATGATTGAAATTATTGTAGCGGTAAAGATGTATTTTAAACAGATTATTTTATAATAAATATTATATTATACTGTAAAAATAATATTTTGTTTTCTGTGTTATAAAAAAATAAAATAAAATAATAAAAATGTAAATTTTAGTGAGAATTTTTTTATTTATAGAATATAACTATTTACATAAGTATCACTGTTGTTTTCTATATATTGAAATATTTTAACTGGCATATAAAAATAAGTTAAAATTAATTGCAAATATATTTCATAATTCTTATAAATATTGTTTTATTTTCAGAATATTGGTTCTATACCTTTTGAATTTATACACACTTATATTTGCTTTATTTCTAAGAGTGGATGAAATGGTAAACAATTTTTGTTTTTAAAATCAAATATTGCTTCAACAATGATAATAATAAATTTTATACTGTAGATATTAATATAAATTTAATTTGTAAATATAATGTTATGTAAAATTTACTAAGTCTATTTTTAAATAATAATTGAGATGCTGCCCTCTAGCTGCTATGTTTAATAAACCTTTACATTAAGAAAATGAACCACTTCTTACCATATTTTAGATAATTTTATTTAGAATTATTTAGAAAAGTAACAGTCAAAGAGCATACTTAAACCAGCCTATATATTTAAAATAGTCTTGGTAAATTTCACATTACATTATATTTATTCAATATTAAAATATTATTTAACTATATATATATATATGTGTGTGTGTGTGTGCGCGTGTGTGCACATAGCAAGACCTTTGTGTAATGTTTTTAATTATTGCAAGCTTTCAAATAGCTAAGTTTCTTTATTCCATTTAAAATTGTGAAATATTGTTTGTCATTTGTATTTCTTATCATCCAAAGAAAACAGTTTTTATTCTTTTAAGAGAATACTAAAAATTTCTAACTTTTTATATACTTCTATTCAACCGTAATTTGTCTCAAATATCTTCAGATTAAATATGTAGATATACAGAAAAGTTACCATATATGTTTTATCTTGTTCAAGTAAAAAATTCTGATGGCAATTGTAAGCCTCTTTGGAGTTTATCATACTTTGTAGAAAAATATATAAACTTTTTTAATGGTAAAAAAAAAAAAAATTGAAAGTTTGTGTTTTAAAAACAGTTTTTCTTGTGATCTGTTTTAATCAATAGATAATATTATTTCCACACTTAATTCTAATGCTTCGACAATTCTATTTATTTTCTTACTGTAGCTAGCACTTTTAAAGGAATGGGACCTTCATTTTCGAAAGCGCTAGCTACAGTAAGGAAATAAATAAAATTGTTGAAGCATTAGAATTAAGTGTAAAAATAATATCTACAGCTTTGAAAATAAAGGTCCCATTCCTTCAAAAGCACTAGCTACAGTAATGAAATAAATAAAATTGTCGAAGCATTAGAATTAAGTGTGGAAATAATATTATCGCAAAATATCAGAACATTACATATATATACCACACATATTTAATAGTTATATACTAAATGCATAAATTAAAATAAAATCATTTTTTTTCATCCCATATTTTGTTTATATTTGAGAGAAAAAAAATAAATAAAATGTTTTATACATAAGTTAGCTTTTTTGAATGTTTCTAAATCGTGAAGTTTATATATGCTATAATAAATTTGGCAGTTGTTACTTACATGTACTGTAGCCATTAGGTGATGCTGCAGTACCATCAAGAATCACCAAGAAATGTGGAAAGTGATAATTTCTCTGTCCAAAAATCGCTGAAATTGATGTAAAATTAAAACTCCTAAGGCAAGACATTCAAAAAATTGCTGAAGTTGGTAAAATTAAAATGCCTAAGGCAAGACATCCAAATCAATCAAAAGTAAATAAAATATGAAATAAATAAATCAGTTAAATCCATAAAACACTCTCCCCCACATAAAATTAAAATGCAAAAATCGGTTAAATCAATGTTAAATTAAAATGCATAGGGCAAGACATCAAAAGTAAGTAAAAAAATCAAGTAAAAAAATCAGTTAAATACATAAAATACAAACACACACATAAAAATTAAAATGCAAAAATTGGTTTAAACACATAAACATAAATCCAAATCCATCAAAATTAAGTAAATAATCAAGTAAAAAAATCGGTTAAATATATAAAACACAAAAACACCCCCCACCCACACAAAAATTAAAATGCAAAAATCTGTTGAATATATAAAACACAAATCCCCCTACCCCCACTGAAATAAAAGAAAAACTATAATACTAAATGTCAAAAAATTAACGAATGCTAAACGCTTTAATGCTTTTTTCAAAAGCCTAAACAAAGCAAGAAGTAGAAAAATAGCAGATGGCACATCATTTAAAAAAAATTCCAACACTTTTATGGAATACCAACAAACAAAAAACCTAATTAACTTTTCAAAAATATAAAAATTTAATTCTAAATTTTATCAATATTTAAAAATGTATTAAATTAATTATTCTCTGCTTTGAAATTATGGCATATCATAACATATAAATGTAGAAATGAAATAAAATAAATAGAATAGAAAATAGGAAAATTTAAATTATAACTGATTACAATTATAGGGAAAATTATTAAAAAGTTACATTTTAGAAGTTTTTAAAATAGATTTATAGATCTATGCAGTGAAGAAATATTACCAATTTTCCATCCTAGCAAAATCAAAATTGGACATTCATGCCTAGATCTCTCCATTAGCAATGAAGAGACACTTGTTCAACAACCCAGATCAGAATCCATCAAGTCCAGCTTAAAGTCCTGCAGTTAATTATTACTGGTAATATGTTTAAATAATCAATATGTAAAACTGTAACTTAATAATATATCTTTCAACCTAATAATTTATGTATATTTTATTTATTCATTAACATCCCATCTACTGGCCTAATTATTTCAATAATTTTAGAATCTATCTAGTTTATAAATTTATTTACATATTTTTATCTTGAATGATGAAGGGAGAAATTTCTAATTAATTAACCTGTTTATGTTTTCACTTGCTCTTAAAGTCTTGAGAAAAAGAGAGAGCAGAGTAAAAACATTTCATAAGTTATTTTTAAGGTTTGTCTTACACCCCCCCCCACCATGTCAAGGCTAAATTTATAGTAGTCCTCTATTAATTAAAGTTGATTTCATTTAAAATAAAGTGTCTATAGAAAATGATCAAAATATATTTATCTAGGTTTTCATAATTGTCAATTTTCAACCAGTTGGCTTTTTGGTCTCCATCAATGGTACCAGGGCTTGCTTTCCATTCTGTGACACAACAATGGAAGAGGGAGAAAGAGTAGTGGTAGCATCTATTTTATGATTTCAGCATTGTTTCTGGTGGTTGGTTCCAGGTAAGGCAGCTAACTTTAGCAGAGGACCCTTAGGCCTGAAGCCCAATCAAATACAGTCTAGTGACACATGTTACTAATTCTGTGGCTAATAATTTTGAAGCTTCTGCAACAATATTTGCCACAGCAGAAATTAATGGTTTTATTTGTCTTTATGTTTCTGAATCTCTGAATCAATGAATAATGTAATGAATCAATCACAAAATGCAGACCAGACTGATTCACAGACTTAAGAGCAGAATAATTTGATCACAAAATGAAGACCAGAACTGAATGATAATAGCAGCTGCAACTTTTTATACTTATCTTTATTTTTAATTTTGATTGTAACTTGAATCTGTCTTTTTAATTATTTTTACATTTCACTTTATCCAATTGATTTTTAGATTTGCTTTAATCTAATATTTTTATTAGATTAATCTACTATCTCTTTTATGAGATAGTTTACATGATTTTTAATTACTTCAATCAGTAATCTTTTAAACTAATTACATTTTCAAAAGTTTTCTTTTACAAACAAATTTTATTCTAACTTTCCCTATTTACTTATTTTTATATTATAAAAGAAGAGTTTTCTTTAAAAAAGAGATTGTTTTTCTAATTCTTTCCCCCACTTACATTTAATAAATAGCTTTATTTTCTTTTAAAATATATATATAATGCAATCTTTTTTATTTTTACAAAACTACATTTTAAAATTACTTAAATAATTGTGTCTCTTAAAACAAAAGACAACTACTCTAAAGTGTATTATATTTTTTATTATTTTCATTTTCATTAATAATTTAGTCATTTTTAAATTATAAATATGTAATGCTAGTATATATGTTTATTTTGTAACACATATCTCACTAGTGTTACAATATATATATATATATATATACATACCCGGGTCTTATTTTATGCGGTAGATAGGTTCCTCAGAAAACACAAACAAAAGAAATCTCACAAAAATAGACTTAACTTACCTTGAAAAATGGGAGATAGGTTCTGTCATTTTCAGAAATCACATAAAAGCAAAGCAACAAGGAAAAATTACTTTAAAATTCACATTAAAAAAATAAGGAAATAAAGTATGACTAATAAAAAATTTCAAATATTTGAAAAAAATTAATACAAGACAAACTTTTTTTACTTTTTTTATTAACTACAGTATTTAATTTTACATTTTTCATACATATTTTAATAATTACCACTATTTGACAATATGTGTTCATTTGTGAACTGGTAAGAATCAGATTCGTGATGTGATGTACAACTAGTGCCACTTTCAATCTTGTGCTGTGTTATTGGTTTTCTGCTTCTATATTAAAAAATTGAGATCGCAATCAAAACAAAAATATTATACATTATCATTAGAAAGATTATTTTCAGTTTACAAAATTAATAAAATCTTCGTTATTTATTTTAAAAATCTAAAAAATATTTATTTCTGTTATATCTAACAAAATACGTTTTAAAAGTTTAAAATTTTTGAATATTTATTGTGAAACTTTTATATGTAGGTATACATTTATTATTATTATTTACTCATTAGTATAAATAGCTTATTTACATAGAAGCTAAGATTCTA
This sequence comes from Epiperipatus broadwayi, assembly GCA_028023455.1. Classification (NCBI taxonomy): domain Eukaryota; kingdom Metazoa; phylum Onychophora; class Udeonychophora; order Euonychophora; family Peripatidae; genus Epiperipatus; species Epiperipatus broadwayi. Next base: position 2,292,129 of record JAQFVV010000082.1, on the reverse strand, counting down.
AATACAGCTTCATTCACATTAGCTGCTAATATAATGTTATATTTTTGAAAATAAAATATTTCAAGTCAAAATAAGTTATTAATAATTTAAATTTCTTGATATCTAATAAATATAGTGAAATATGAAAGATATTAAAAAGAAACATGAATCGCATAACTTCAAAATCGCATTAAAATAATCCACATAAAATGAGACGCAGGTGTATATATATATATATAATCAAAATATTCTAGAATAAATGCTAAAAAATTCAATATATCTATATAAAATAGAAATAAAATCTTAGCTATAGCCAACTTACAGCATATATATGTATATTAAATAATTATACGTATTCAAATATGTATATTTTTTATAAATTAATTTATATATTTAGAAAATAAAATACTTTGTTCAGGACTAGGCTTGGGCAGACTTTTGCAGGCTAAGAAATAAGATACTTTTAATTTTCTCCAAGAGTAATGGTTATTACATGTTTATAATAATAATAATAATAATAATTTTATTTAATTTATTAAAACAAATAATCTACTTGTGACAAAAAATCATGCACAGAGTCCAACAAAAAAAAAAGACAAGTAAAATTCAAAACATGAATTAGTAATATAATGTAAAATAGTTAAATATAAATAAAAAAAATTCATTTTTATTAATTACAATCTAGTCCATAATTAATTTTCTGAAAATACTAACATAAATTTTAATATTCCTCATAAATATATTGGTCCAATTAATAAACCATAATTACATGATCTGATTAACATTACTGTTTTAATATTATTTTCTTTATTTTTAAAATAATTACACAAATGTTTAAACATAATTCATTAATGGTTAAAACACCTGCACATTTCCATAATTCAAATGTTTTCAAGTCAAAAAGTTTAGACAAAATAATTCTTGATGTAAAGTTCTGAAGCATTTACAAAGATGTAAAGAAATATGCTGCAATGCCATCCCATAATGTTATTCCATAACATAATCTGCCTAAATATATCTGTTTATATACATTTAATAGATTTGTTTTAAAAATTTCCAATTCTATAAAAGAGAAAATTATTTTTTTTAAATTTTACTTGAAGGGAAATAATATTTTTATCCCTATGTTCATCCAAAACCAAACCAAAGTAAGTACGATTGTAGTTCCAATAATTTTTTGATGTTGTGGCTCGATCCTGATAAAATACTTCAATTAAAATCTCTTTTACTGGAACATTTTTGAAAGAATATAGTACATATTTATATTATTTAAAAGCAATTTATTTTTATTCATCCATTGTGTTATTTTTATCAAATATCATTTGCAAGTTTGTTTCCTAGTAGACAATATAAAATTGTTGAAATAATCGAAGCAGTATCATTCACAAAACAAAAAGTATTGGAATGAAGAGAAAGATTCAGTAAGTTTTTAATGTAAATAGTACACAACATTAATGCATGGGCTGAACTAGGAACTCCATGTCTGTTTATTTCGAAATTATTCAAAATAATATTAATTTTAACAAATTGGATTTTATTGCTTAAATAAGATTTAAGCCATTCAAGCATATTATCTTTTATATCCAAATAATTTAATTTAATTATTAGCAAATCATATATAGCACAGTCAAATGTTTTTTTTTATAAATTCAAATATACACTGGTTGGATACATGTCATGTCCAATCTGTGTTGTTAGTTAAAGTTTGCATATGCTTGCTATCTTTTTAAAAAATCTTCTATTAGAACTATATATTAAATTTGATAAACTTTTTTGTTAAATATATTTTATAAAATAATAAATTTTCTTACATCATTAATTTGCATATTTAAAATAGTGAATAAACTACCAATTTTTAATTGATTTATAATTAATATTATTTATGTTTATCTGGTGTGTGGTTATTAATAGTATAATTCTACCATAAAAATACTCTCTGCATGTTATGAGGAAGTCAAATAACATAATAATATAGCTTTTTGACCTTTGTTATTTTCAAAATATGAATGATGACTAAGAAAATTTAGATTTTAGATGTTAAATATTATAATTATTTAGAAACAATAAACCTCATTTTTATTATATTATCAATTTTTAAACCAAAATTTTATTTATTGTTGTATTATTAACAATTTCTTAATTATTTGATTAATATATTGATGCTGTCTTAATACTGTTTTAGAGTCAACAATTAAAAGATTTAAAAGCCAACTTAACTGCTCAGCAAGCCCAGGCTGCCTCATCTACCATGCTTCCTGTAGCGTCCACTGCAGCTAGCTCAGCTATTACTTTATCTCCTCCATCAACTACTTTTTATTATGATTTCACCAATAGTTCCATTGATGGTAACTTTACACAATTATATAACCTTAGTATGATTTTAACAACACCATGTAGTGAAAATTGTCTCAAAGCTAATCTTCAAGAAGAAGTGCCAGCAAAGCATAGAATTCCAAATTTTCATACAGAAAATCTTCCCATTTCTGAACGAACTCTTAAAACATTATGCTGGGAAACAATGGTGGGTCAGGTAAGAATAAAATAAATATAATACTAGTTAATACAGTACTATTATTTAATCACCTGGTGTATATGTAGATATATATGTCATCACCTATAAGCTTTGATATTGCATATATTCAGTACATTATCTTCAGTCATTTGACACTTGTAATCTCAACTAATTTTTCCAAGTTGTCATATTATATCTTTTGATCTTCAAATATTCATTGTTAATTTCATATATCTTTTTTATCATATTTCATCGATATTTTAATTTATATTAAATAATTTTTTACATATAAATATATATCTAATGCAATTTCTTGTACAGTTTTTTTTAATAAATAATATTCTAGCTTAAAAATCAAAGAGAAAAATATTGAAGAAGACTTATAACTATACAAACCAATCAATGAAACACAAATATATCCACACCCATTACATACTGATCCAAAAAGTGCTTATTATCTTTTAATGTCTTCTAATCACAATTTTTTTAAAGATTTCGATGTCCTTCATTTATTCTATTCTTAGACATATCCTCTCAATAAAAACTCTCACTATTTTACTTTGAGATAATATTTTTTTAACAATTTAGAGTCTGACTTGCCAATAAAAAACATATTCGAGTTCAATGAAAATAATTTTTTAAAAGTCTATTATTCTTCATTTGCTTTACATACTTTTTAATTATAAAATCAATATATCAACTCGTAATCTGAAAAACATAATAAGTGATCTAGTGATCCTATTACTGCAATTTTAGAATATTATGGAGCATGATGGCAAAAAAAAATTTAATACTTTTATGGTTTATTAATAGAACGTCTATGTATCAGTTTCAAATAAAAAATTTAGAAGAAGAATATTGCTATACTCAATTAATTTAGTTAAAGCAATTATATTGTTATGATGAAATATCCAATGTTTTACTGTTAAATTAGACATGACCATGTTAGAGCACATTGTGTCTATTTTTTTTGTCAATCCAAGCTAAAAAGTGCTGATTTTTCTTTACACACAGACAGATACATCATATATTTTTTAAAACATAAACTAATTGTAATAATATATAAATAATCATAACTTCTAAATATCTGTAATTGCAAAGCAGAAGTTACTACCTCCTGCAGGGTTACGTAGCATAAAGATTTATGTAGCATCATAAACCAATGAAAAGATAGAATGTTACCATTTTATCTATGGGTTCTGTTGTTATATAAGATTAGTTTTTGACTTGGCTTTTAAATAATACAGTGAATTTTGTCTATAGTTCCGCAATCACTATTAATATATTCAAAGAATGAATCTTACTTTTAACATTCTACAATTTCATTGGTGTTTGACAATACATAGCACAGTCGGAGGTAGTTACTTTTTCTTTTCAATTGCAATATTTAGAAATTATGATTATTTATTTATTATTACAATTATCAAAACTAAGATTTTACTTAATGTTTAAAGGTTGTTAAAAGTAAGACTCGTTCTTCATGCTTTGAATATAATAATAGCGATTGCTGAACATTTAGTCTATATATAAATTAAAACAATAGATAAAATTCACTGTATAATTTAAAAACCAAGTCAAAAACTAAACTTATATAACAAGAGTGCAAAGATAGAATGGTATTATTCTATCTTTTCATTGGTTTTTGACATATTTATATTTACATAAATATTGATGCTATATAACTCAGCAGGAGGCAGTTACTTCCACTTTGCAATTGAATATAAACTAGTAAAGCAAAATCTTTGTTAAGTGTATTCAAAATACTAAAATTATCCTATAGATTATCTCTTTGAATGGATAAAAATAGCAAATCATTTGCATATTCAAAAAAATGAAGTTTTTTTTTGTTGTTGTTGTTCGTTTGACCATGGAGAAATGAAATATATATTTAGAATGTACTTTTGTTACTTTTTGAAAGTTTTACCATACTTATTATTATTTCAGTGATATTCTTTTGATCATCATCAGTAGTACAAAAAAAAATTTCATTATTTCACTGACAGCATATCTTTATCAATAGTTTTGTATTTATAAAATATTTAGATGTAGAACTGAATTTTAGAAATTTGTTTAATTTTGGAATGTCTATTTTCTAAAATCTAGAAAAAGATAGGATATACTTTTTATTTTGTATTTTTTATTTGATGACTTATTTTCTTGTTTATTTATTTATTTTAGGAAATCGTTAAACTGACGGTTATGGATCTTTTAATTACAGTGTTTTCTATACTTATTATCGACTTTATTCGGGCAGTAATTGTACGTTTTGCTAATAGATGCTGTTGCTGGGATTTAGAAAAAACATTTGTAAGTAAACATTTTTTAAAATAAAAAATATAAATTTGCATTTAAAATATATATATATATTAGTTGTCCCCAAGAAATAAGTCACTATGATCAAATAAATGATCAGACTCGATCAGCATTTCTGGTTCTTATTCCAATCTTTATACATAGTAATTTTGCATCTTAATATTTGATCTACATAGTAAATTTTTATTTTAATAAGTTATTCTTATAACAGATTGAATTCAAATTGAATAAAGCTAAAAAAATAATTAGATCAAATGAATAGAACTTTTATTTGAGTCATAGTATATTACTTCATGTCCAAAGCAACAAAACATTATTATTATAATCATCATAATCCTCATAATAATAATAACAACAACAATAATAACAATAACAACAACAACAACAACAATAATATGTGTGTATACTGTCCACATTATGTAATAGATTTTACAAATTTTTAAATAAAAGTGTAATGCCATCGAGCAGGTATTTAATATTATGTTGTATAATATTTCCATTATATTTCATTTCTCAAGAACTCAAACTCGACTAGAGACACCCTCCTCCCCAATCATAGCTAATTGATGTTTCCATTACAGGCATTTTAAAATATAAAAATAATTTCCAGAACAATATGTATTTACAATATTAACTAAAAAGAAATGTATGGAAATGGGCAATTTTTTAAAAAAATAATAAATAATAATTATATACTATAATTTCGTAATTGAAAAAAAAAAAGATTTGTACTTTAAGGCCTTAGTAACGATTAATATCACGATAACATTTATTAAAACCATCTTATCAATTCTATTCGTGTAAGTGCTTATAATTAAGACTAATAAGTTTCAAAAGTTTTTACTTTCCTACTATATGAAAAGCTAGGATAATTCATTTATATTTATCACTTAGTTAATCTTTTTTCAACTTTCCCAATCAATATTTTTGGTTAGTTATTGACAGTAAGTTTCTTTTTCACAATCATCATCATTAATTTTTTTTTTTTTTCAGGCTGGTCACTAATGGTAAACTCAACACTTTCTCCAGTCATTATTTAAGGCTGATCAGAACTGATATCTTCCTCATTATCAGTTCACAGGTTGGCTATCATCACTTTACTTAATTGTGGAATACATCAGCAATTGTCAGTCAAATCTTTGGGCAAGAAAAAAACATATTTTCATTGACGATAGGCAATAATTAATTTCTCTTTTCATATTAGAGCTGAACTTTGTAACTTTTTTCTATTACAATGCTGCATCATACAGTAGAGATAAAGACACATATAAGGCAATTATCCACTGATGATGAAAAAGCACGAACTATAAGTTTTTTGATTATTTCATAATTTGATGATATTGAAAGTATTATTCTCCAATATTTGCAAATTTTATTATTACTATTTTTTAAAGAAAAATATGTTTTTTGAAGAATACTTCCCAATTTCAAGCTAATTCAAAAATATTCTTTTATTAATCAATCTTTTAATAACATATTCTCTTTTCTTTAATTAAATTGTTCTTTTTACCAAAACTAAGAAAAAATTGGGGGATTTGTCTTTTTAAAAGTAATAGAGACTCCAGATCACTCAAAAAATTATGGCAAGATGTATGTTAGGAATAACAAGAAGGGATTGAAAATGAAATACATGGGTGAGATAACAAACAGGTGTTAAGCATATCATTGAAAAAAGTAAGAGACTGTAATGAAGCCAGGATGGACATAGATGGACAGTTTACATCTTAAATTGGATTTCAAAATATTGTAAAAGACTTAGTAAAGACTACATGGGAGGTAGATGGATGATGCGGAGAAGAGAGGCTAGAGATTGGAGAAGATAGATTGAACTTGGAAAGACCATCTTGCAGTGGATCAATAATGGTTGAAAATGATTAACTTTTAACCTGAAATTTAAAATTAGCTTTAAAACCTCTGATTTTCTTCCCATCCCCCTTTAAAATAGGCAACTTTCATGTTTACATTTTGTTTCTCTTTTTATACAATTAGAATACCTTTAAAATTAAATGACTGCCATTTAATTATTATAGCTAGTCTTTTATTTTTATATAAATGAAATTAAAATAGCTAAAAGCTATTCTTTACTAGCTTCCTTCTCCAACCATGTAAAGTTTTTTTTTTACTTTTTTAATAATATCCATTGGCTTATATTAGTTTTCATCATCACTGTCTATAAGTTCTGCTTCCGAGGCCTTTTCTCATTTTATGTGAAGAGAGAGAGAGAGTCTGACAGATTTACACTTGCATGAGCATTCTTTTAGAGCAAGTTTTATTAATTAATCATGACTTTAACGCTTATATTTTTAGAAATAATTGCTTCTTGGCTAGTGATCTGAGAAGTGATGTCACTGAGATTAATGTTCTTATATAATTAAACTTTATATCATAATTACTTCTATAAACTGGTAGTGGTACATTTGTGAGAAATCTTAGTTAAAAATCAAGTACTATCCCAAATGGTTTCACATTCTAATAAAGTCTTCATAAAATAAGCATGCCTGTGATTAGATTACTTCTGATCAAATTTATCAAAATGAACACACTCATTTAATGTTTTATCCCTTTTTAAGTATATCTTTTTTACTTCATTTTGAACTCTAGTTAAGGTATTTTACGTTCAAATGAATTGCAATCTGCTTTATATTTCTCCATAGACAATTTTTGCTTAGCAAATTGAATAACAAATCTTGCAAATATTTATAAAATAAACAGGTGTCTATAATGGCAAGCACTATGGAGAAATTAGTAAAGAATCACTTTAAAAAGTTAAAAATATCTCCAGGTATAGTAAAATTAAAAATATATTCTAATTTTCTTATGTATTTGTAGACATGAATTCCAATGTTGTCATAAAGAGATCCAAATTAAGCAAGTCTCTCTCTGTTGATTGATGAAATCAAGAAATTGGGATTGTCTTGTTTCTATTTATAACTTCCTTCTCATTTAGATTCTTCTGAATATTTTTATATTTTTGCCACTTGCAAATATATGATTTATTTTTCTTTCAACGTGTTATCCATAACAACAAACACAAAATTTACTTCAAGTCATATCTAGGGTTATTTTTTTTCACTAAATGCCAAAGTTGTTAAGAAGAAATATCAAAGATTAGATATAAAAATGTTACTTTGAAATATTAAAAATAACACTAAAAAAATTCTCACCATGTATCTAGCATTCTATATCACTCACCCTCTAGTGGCTATTATTATCATCACTGTTATGAAATCACAGTAGGCACATAAACTTACAATTTTGTTCCATCACACTAATCTATTTATATTTTCTTTATGTATTTATTTAAAAAATATAAAAGATGTATGCAAAGCAACAATAACAAATAGTAAATGAAATGGATGAAAGATAAAACTTATAATTTGAAAATGTGAATTTGCCTTCTTAAAATATTTTTTTGGAAAGAAATAATAATAATAACTTTACCATTCAATAAAGTATGGAGAGAGGTATGTTAGGAATAACAAAAAGGGATTGAAAATGAAATATATAGGTGAGTGAACAAATGGTTGTTAATGATATTATTGAAAGAATAAGAAACTAAATAGAAGCTGGGCTGGACATACTGCTAAAAGACATGATAGTAGTTGGGTACTTGGAATTTTAAATGGGATTCCAGGAGATTGTAAAAGGCCTAAAAAAATTCCCTGTGTGAGATGGATGAATGCTGAAGTGATGTGGAAAAAAGAGGCTAGAGATCAGAGAAACTGGAATGAAATTTGGAGAGATCTTAATTGCAATGAAAATAATGATGATACATATATGAGTACATGTGCATGTAATGTCTTTTTTTTCTTCCGTATGTCAAAGCATCGGCCAGGAAGTGAACCCCCAACAACTGTCTGCAAGCAACTGCTTGCAAGGCAGCTGTGCTGACATCTTGGCTACTAACGCTTGTCCTTTTTTAATTTTAAAATTAATAAATAATTGCAAGGTATATATAAATAAAAGTAATTCTTGATTTTTGTTTGTTTTTTGAATATGAATTGCACTGCATCTCTATACAAATGTGAGAAAGCAATGTAAATAAAAATGTTTTACTGTTTAATTTATTGTATCACATATATATTAGATGTTCTTTTGAAATTCCCATGAGTAAATAAGAGGCAAACTCAGATATTTCAATAAATCGGATGTATCTCTTGCAAGATAGTAGTGTCTGGATCCAAAATAAGATGAGGATGTAATTTTATATTTTAAACAAATGTTATATTTTAAAGTTATCATATTTCAGGGAATTATTTTTTAATTTTGTAAGTGAATAGCAGTTTCCAAATATTAGTTAATTTTAAAATATCATCTTTGTTTTATTTAATCATTTGGTATTTTTTATTATGAAAGTATTATATATAATAATTAGTATAATCTTTCATGTCCATAATCTGAACTAAAATTTGAAATGTTTTTCCTAATAGTTTATGATTTTCATATAATTTTGGAACTTGTTTTTAGATATCTGAATCATAGCCAGTCCAATTTGTCAAGCTGTTATTAAATGACAAATTATTATTTAATAAATATTAAGTAAAGGATAAATAAAAGAAAATAATACCTTAAATTCTTCATCAGCTACTAGTGACACTATGCTTGTAGCAGAAAATACAGAAGATCTCAAGATTCTAGAAAATACATTGAAAAAATAGGGTTATGTTTAAATGAAAAAAGACAATCTTTTAAATAACAAGAACAATAATGGATCTTAAAATAAATAATAAATACATAATAAGCATTTGACTATTTTATCTTTTTGTATCATCTATCAACAAACAAAAAATGTAGTAGACATCTTGGAAAAAGTGCAAAAAAAAAATAAATTAAGAACATTATAAAAATAAATGTCAAAATTGTTCAGGCTATAGCATTACCCAAGATTCTATATTGATGAAAAGGTTGAACTCTGAAATAAAAATAAGTTAAGATTTTTAAGAAATTTATAGTAAGCAACAAAAAATGACTAAGTTTATATTTGATCAGATCAGACCTGAATATTCTCATTTGAAGCATAAATGATCAGATTCAAATTTTACTATTTTGAACATAACATTAGATGATTTAATACATTATAAAATATATAATACTTTGAAAAGTTGATCATAAAAGAAGAATAATGAAATGCAATTCATTATAACAATGAATGTGCTTTTGAGCAGTATAAAAATTTCAAAGGATGATATATTATTCTAGAGAAATACACAAGCAAAACTACCCATACAGTAGTGCCATTCAGTGCAATCCAGAATAATCAATGGATGCAGGAAGGTTTGTGCATAAAATCCCTATCTAGTGCTTACTCATCCAATATCCCTAGATTAGTTTCTAGCTTGTGGCTTTCATCAATGAGGAGCCATAAGCTGGAAGCTACTCTGAGGATATTAGATGAGTAGGCACTAAATAGAAATTTTATGCACAAACCTTCCTGCATCCATTGATTATTCTGGTTTGCACTGAGTGGTGCTACTATATGGAGAGTTTTTCTTGTGTGTAAACAGCTTGTATAATCATAAAGAATGGTGATCGTGTGATGTGATTCTAGTGAAATGTTATTTAAATGGTTAATCAAGAGTTACTAATAAAACAGGAATAATAATAATATTGTTTTACATTTAGAAATCAAACACTTAATTTCAATCTATAAATATTAATAAGATAAATAATGTTTGATGTTTTTTTATTTAGAAATTTAATATTTTGCATTGATAGATAAAAGATCTTGTAACTTAACATAAAGTTATTAGATAGTGAAATTTTAATTTTTCAAATCTAGAACGTGTAAAAAGTCTTCAGTTAAAAACAAAACTAATAATACACATTTAATCTTTAGTAATATCTGTAAACATTTAATTATCATAAGTCAATGTAATCTTTGGAAAAATCCACTCTTCCTACGCCTATGAACTGTTGTCAATGAATCATAAATATAAGAATCCATTTATTTTTAAAGCTTTTGATATTTGTAAGCATATTCTTGCTAACAGTGCTAAAAATTCAGAATGAACTTAATAGATTACCAGATAAAAACAAGCTTTTAGTAATTATTAAACTAATACTAAATTATATAAGAACAAAGACAAAAACTCATTTTTAATAAATTTGTTTTAATAATCAAACAGAAGTTAAAAATTTTAAACTTTATGTTAGATAGGGTAAATGCATATGTAATCAATGGGGAGTTTGGTTTTCTTCATTGATTGCATATACAGAGAATTATGCTAATTTAATGTTTACACTTCTGTTTAATTATTAAAAGAAAGATTCCATCTTCTATAATTGATTATTAATGCTATGTTTTTCTCTGTCTCTGATATATTGAGTTCACTCTAATCTTTCATCAATGTTGAAAAGGATAAGATTATAAATATTAAAACCCTAAAGAATATGGGTAGCCATTCTATTCTTGATCTTGTGTCAACAATGTTATTTGCACATAGTTTGAGAGGAGAGTGTTTTACTCTTTGCTTACAGTTATATAGTTTTCAATATTTTGTCAACATATTAGTCAAACTCTTATTACTAATGATGCATACTAATTAAAAATCTTATTTGTTTTATTTTTAGCCAGAATATGGAGATTTTAAAATTGCTGAAAATATTTTGCATTTAGTAAACAACCAAGGAATGATTTGGTATGTAGCAGTTAATTATTATTCAGGTTTAATTATATTTATATTTTTAAAATAAAATAAAATTAAGTTTTAAAATATATTTATGATATATATATATTTTAGGATGGGTACTTTTTTTTCTCCCCCACTTCCAGGCATTAACATGATAAAATTATTGATTATGATGTATATTCGTAGTTGGGCTGTGTTGGTATCAAACATCCCTCATGAAAGAGTATTTAGAGCCTCAAGATCTAACAATTTTTATTATACTCTCTTGCTTGTCATGCTATTCTTATGCACACTTCCTGTAGGCTATACTGTGGTTTGGATGGAACCTTCATGGCACTGTGGCCCTTTCAGGTATAATATTATGACACAACAACATTATTTGATAGTCTATTAATTTATAAACATACATACCATATGATTAAAAAATTTTTAAACATAAAAATGTCTAAAATTTACTAGATAACAGTTATTTTTAAATATAAGTAAGGTATTGTCTATTCAAAATATCAATCATCCAAATGGTTACTTATTTAAACCATCATCACCAATCCATATTCAAGTTGTTTCCAATATATATATATAGTTTACTTGCTTGTATACCATGCTTAAAGTATTACTTCTGATACTTAAAACTTTTATTTTCAAATAGTTTTTGTCAAGTGATTTGCTATTCAGCAGATCATGTGACATTTAATCGCCATAATTGCCAGGATGAGCTTCAACCCAGCAATCTTTAGCTCTTGGATGCACTAAACAGCACAGAATAAAAAAAAATTTAACAGTTGGTCAGAAAGTCATATGGAATTCAAGTAGTGAAAGTGATATGTTGAGCTTCATTCAGAAACCTTTAAGTTTCTGCTTCATCATTTTATCACACTAAATTGCACAGAGAAATTTACTTCAAAAGATGTACACAATAAGAGATTGATTTGATATCGATCTTATGAGATGTATTGTAAAAACAAATATTAATAGGTTTTTTTTCATGTGTCATAGCATCAGCTGGGAAGTGAACCCGCCAACCCAGGACAACTGCTTGTAAGGCAGCTATGCTGACCTCTTGACCACCAATGCTTGACAAATGTTAATAATTGTCAGAAAATTATTAAAAGTTTTAAAAATTATATTTTAATTATTTATGAACTCGTTTATTAAAAGTTTAAAAAAATTATATTTTAATTACTTATAAACTTGATTTTAAAATATAAACTTTTTAAACCAAAAACAAAATTAATATATATATATATATATATATATATTATAATGGTCAGGGTGATTAGGAAGTTCCAGTATCACCATATCTGCCATACAGGGTGCCACCAGGCCATTCAAATCTGGAAAATTTATATAGTAGGCAGATACGCGCTGTTAAAGATCCAACTTTTACATATATATTTTATTACGACCATCAGCCCTAGTCATCAGCTCATGGAGTAGCAGAGGTTTAAAACATATTTATTAAAATACATTTTTAATAAAATTAAAAAAAAAAAACTAGATCACTGCCAGTACTAATAACACAAAAGATTTTATTGACATATATATAGGTGACAACACACAAACTTGATAAATAATTACTATAAAAATTTTTTATTTTATTTTTCATTATTATTATTAACTTTAATTTTTAACCTTAGAATGTTCCTGATATATATCAGCAACCAATGCAATGCGTACATGTTAGCATAAAACCACACTGACAGGAATATGCATTGACAGCATGATATTATTTGAAGAACATGACTGTTTGGCAAAGGAATCATGCATGTAAAATAATAAAGAGAAAACGCTATGTATGGATGGAAGAGCGGTCTATCTTGCCAACTTATAGTCCCTATCCATAGAGCTGAAAGGGGGTCAATGTACTCCACATCCATTTCAATGCCATGATTACCTCTTTTGGGTCATGCATTCAGTTGGGCACATTGCCCTGTGTGCTAACACACTTCACATTACATTGATATAAACATCCATAGATCTTTCCACCAGCATTGACACAACTACCAAAGCAAACCAAAAACTCCTTAAATGAGTCTAAGCAGCTATCTACACTCAACTTAAATTTAAGTCAATTTAATAATTTAATTCTTTAAAAAAAATATTTAGTTTAAGGTTTTTAACTTATTTTAAAATGACACTTATTTTTTTACCACAAATAATATATTTGACCTATTTTTAAAATCTAATAATGCACAAATAATGATACGTGTTTTTGCAACCACAAACTCCTGCCCTATTACAAACAGATCTTATACTAAGCATAAATAAAAAAAATATAGTACATTTTTTAAAAAAAATTACGTTTAAACTATAGATAAGACTTTTAAAGTTGCCAAGTTTATAAAAAATAAAGTTCAGGTTTGACCAGGAGAGAAAGTCTATAGTTCATATTTAAAGGAAAATAAAGTTCGAAGATTTTAAATTAAAGAAAGGTTATATTTCATTTTTATCATTTATAATTTACACTTTCTTTCTCCGGGCTTGTTCCTTCGTAAGATCTGAGTTTATGCAAGGGCCATTTCTTGTGGACAATGATGATTTACGAAGACTTTATGATGATTTCTGAAGATGTTACCAGTGGTTCGATCCTGCGATCCATGGAGATGAAAGTGCCTTCAGCCAGCCAGTCCGAAGGAAGTGTGATGAAACAGATTACATTTTTGGTAATGGTGACAATAGCTCTTTAAATTTTTCTACTTTTCAGCAATGTCAAATGAATTCAAAATTCTAATTTTCTAATGAATTATTTATTTCTTTTGAATTTTTCCTTTTATAATCCTGAAGTGTCTTATCTCAGAATGCATGGATCCATCTGACATATTTCATATATGTATTTCATTGGTCCATTGGATTCATGGCTAAGTAGATTTTTCCTCTGTGGTCTGTGTATATCTCTTGGGTGGGAAAAGCAAGTCTTTTGTTTCTATCTCTCGACTCTTATATATTTCATAGTAATCTTTTTAATGGTCATTTTGCCCTAAGGACCTGTTTGTAATTTTATTTTTAAGATTAAAAGGTTTTTTATTCTATTTATTTAAGATTAGAATCTTTGCTTCAATTCTGAAATTTTTTTAAAACTTATTTTATTTCAATATTTAAATGAAACTTCAGTATTAGATATTTACAAAAAAAATTTAAGTACTAAAATTTAAATGTAACGCATATATATATATATATATATCCCATTACAATATATTAATTGAAAAAGATATTTCTTGTGATAGTCTGAAGTACATTGTTAATGGTTTGTTGCTTAGGAATTCACATAAAATTTGAACACTAATTTATCAACCATCCATTGACTTTGAGTTATAGAGTTCACTATCTATAACATCCCTAAACTATGTAGCAATCAGTCTTTTAATGATCACAACATAGGAAGCATTTTTATAAGGCAGAAAAGGAAGAAATCAGTAATATCTCAGTTAAAGTAAAATGAAAGTGTAATAATTTCACAAATTATTTTTATTTTATTAACATTATTTATTCTATTAAAAATATTGACAATCCATAAACAAAAATATCCACAAAAATATGCACAAAAATATTTAAAGAATTTGAATATAAACCTATAACTAATAATTGACATTAAACATTTATAATTTTTTCATATTTTTATGCATATACTTTTTAAAATCTCTATATTTTATGCCGTGCATCCTCAAGAAATTTTAATGTAATAAAGCACTTTACATCAAAGATTAATTTGCATTAAAAATTCATACAGTTCTCAATCTATATAATAAAGTCTTAGTAATAGATGTAAGATTAGATGGTCAAGGCACTGTATGACATTTCTGTACCTAAGTGACATCTAAGAACAAGAGTTTTATTCTGCTGACTAAATTGAGATCTTTAAAAATGTTAAATGTTTTTAAAATGTAATCAAAGAGTTCAATCTTCTATTACTATATTAAACTACAGTAAAATTTATAGATTGAACTATGTCTAATTATTTGTTAAAGATTTATAACAGTGCCATGAGAAATATATATTTAAGTTAGTAATAAACTTCATTATACATAACATTTCAGATTTGAATTAAATAATTTTCATTTATTTTTTTAATCCAATTATCTTTTATGTATATATAAATTTGTAATATTTGATTATACAAGTATAATTTATATAGCTGGAATTATATAATTATATACGGGATTTGAATACAGACTTTCATGTTCCCTTCAGTTATCTACTCTATCTTGTATAATTGACACATATGACACCACACATGTGTAAAAGATAAATGATCTCTAATATACATATTTTGTGCTGAACCTGCATTCGTCAGGTGGTCCAGATTATCATCTCCCACACATATAATCAATGCTCAGTTTATATTAAGATAGAAAATCTTCAAACTTTAATGGACAGGCTTCAAACTTTTCAAACCTCCAACTCTTTAGGCATCCATACCATTGAAAATCTGATGATGGAATGTCAAAATCTCCTGTTGATGTTAATATTATTATCATGCCCATGTTGATCTTAAGTCACTCTGACTTCTCATATGTAGGGCCTTAAGCCATTTAAATACACAGAAGAGGAATGTCTATAATACAGGCTAAATTTGTAATATTTGATTATATAAATATAAATTATATACCTGGAGTTGTATAATTTTGTAAGGGATGTGAACACAGACTTTTTAACTCCAGATATCTGCTCTATCTCATACAACTGACACACATGACCACACATGTGTAAAATATAAATGATCTCCAATATATGTATTTCATGCAGAAACAGCATTTTTCATCACTTGGTCCAGATTATCATCTTCCACACACACACACATATATAATTAGTGCTCAGTTTATATTAAGATAGCAAATCTTCAAACTATAATGGACAGTTTTTAATCTCCTCAACACTCCAACTCTTCAGCCATCCATACCATTGAAAATCTGATGTTACAATGCCCAAAATCCCCTATTGATGCTAATATTATTGTCATGCCCATGTGCTTAAATCCCTTATATAATTACATAACTCCAGGTATATAAAAATTATATTTGTATAATCAAATATTATAAATTTAGCCTGTATCCTGCCCATCCTTCTTCTGTGTATTCAAATGGATAAGATCCTATACATGAGGGGTCATAGTGATTTAAGGTCAATATTGGCATGACAATAATAAAGGCATCAAAAAGGTATTTTGGCATTCTATTATCAGATTTTCAATAGTATGGATGGCTAAAAAATTGGAGGATTAAGGAAATTGAAGCCTATCCATTAAAGTTTGAAGATTTGCTATCTTAATATAAATCAAGCACTGATTAAGTATATATAAATTGTAAGGAATTAAAAATCAACTTGATTTCATATATTGGTAGTAATTGTATTTTTTTCTTTATTGATGCATAACTGTAATCATGAAGAAATATTTAGTCTCTAAGGAAAGACCTTTTTATACCATTTGTTGCAAGTTAATCAAAATAACTTCAGCTAATGAATATACATTTAAAAGAGGAAAATATATGCAGTTAAATGATTTGTATCACATCTGTACCAAAGTTGTGTTAGTCAAAGTGTAATGTTTAAAATGTATGATGTAAGATTAGAAAAAGTTCTAACTTTTTTAAACTTATTATACAAATAAATGCATGTAACTATTCAAGATATCTATTTTGGAGGCATGTTCAATCTTACAAATATAATAACTTTGCATGTAAATTACTAATTATATATTTTATAATTATAGGAATTTGATTTACCAATAATAATAAGAAGCTAATTGGAGTTATGGTAAAGCATCAGAATTTTTTTAAGCACACTATTAATTGTCTTAAAAACTGACTTGGGTGATTTATTAAAACAATATGAAATTTTGAAAGGTATATAATAGATTTGCTTTCATATTTTTCTAATTTGCCATTTAACAATGAATAGAAAAGTATAATTACAGTCATCAAAAAATAAACGAAAGTCATTGTTGAACCTATCTAGAATGGAATAAAAAAGAGCACTATTCTATCAGCAAGGGTAATCTTCACTGCATAAAAGCAATAAGATAGCAGCAAATTTCAAAGTTCAGGGTGCCTCTATTCTATATTTTGCATCAATACTCAGAAGTGGATAAGATTTAGTTGCCTAATTTTGAAATTTATTTTATAACAAATAATATGAACTTGATTTACTTGATATTTTTTATTACAGAGGAAAAAATTTCAATTGTGGTATAAAATAAAGAAATAAAAATCTCTAGTATAATGATTTATACATTTTTTAGAAAAATAACCAAGTAGTTAATTAACTAGATAAAATATTCTAATGATTAACCTCTTGTGAAGTCACATGATGCTTGATAAGAAGAAGTGGCAAATCGAAGTTAGAGTTAGAAATCTTTAGTTCTCAAATCTGTCGCTCTATCATGCACTAAAACTCAAAATAACAATATTGTGTCAGTTCTTGCCTTGTATCTGCATAATCTTGTGTTTAAATATTTTGCTTAAATGCAAAAAAAATGTGCTTCTAGAGAAAGAAAATTTTAGCTTAATGTAAAAAATCACCTTTATTTTATTCTTTTTTATTATTATAAATACATTTATATATTTTTAATTATTTTTATTATACATACATTTTTCTAGTAAATACGATAAAATCTATCACATTTTAACATCCCTCATGGAAAGTTCTTTCCCTGCAATTCTAAACAAAGCTCTGGATTACATTGCATCGCCTGGTATCATCATCCCCTTCTTCCTCCTCATGGTGTGAGTTCAAATGATTTTATTTCAGTTATTCTTGCTTATATAAATTAATATTATTAATATAAAACACATATTTTGCAGGTTCATTGATGTAAAATTTTAATTAGTTATTCCACAATTGATCACACAAATTCTCAACTGGGCTTGTGGGATCAAGTCAAAAATTTGGAATATCTAATTAAAATCTTATATGGATGAATCTATAAAATATGTCTTTTATATTTGTAACCTGTTGAAACATTTAAATGAACATAATGTTATATATATATAAAATTAATATTATTTATAA
Organism: Epiperipatus broadwayi; assembly: GCA_028023455.1. NCBI lineage: Eukaryota > Metazoa > Onychophora > Udeonychophora > Euonychophora > Peripatidae > Epiperipatus > Epiperipatus broadwayi. Next base: position 2,273,691 of record JAQFVV010000082.1, on the reverse strand, counting down.
TATTGTAAACATCATTTACTAATTTGCTGGAATGACTTTTTTTTAACAGATTGATAATTTATTATTTGAGTTCTGTAACAAACTCTCTTAGAGAAGCTAACAATGATTTAAAAAATCAGCTTCACTATGTAAGTATCCTCACAATGTTTTTATTTAAAAATAAATATTAAATGTAATGTATGTATAGTTATCATAATGCTATTATAATTGTAAAATGAAAATAATAAATATCAGCTTTTAAAATACATTTTAAAATTACTTTTACATAAGAAAGCAAAAACAGAAAAAAAAAAAAACAATTTAAAGTTGACATTTATCATTTTGCTCATGAGATAACAAATTCTAAACAGTTGTCTCATTTGTAAGAATAATTGTCTGATGAAAAAAAGTTTGAGATCATTTCTCTCCAAATAAAATTAAAAAAACCCCACAACTTTTGGTATAAACAATAAAAATATATCTGTAATGATTGAATGAATCGCTTAGACATTATTATCACTGAATATCACATTGGAATAAATATTTAAAAATATATATATTAAAGATTATAGTTTTCAAAAATATTATACGACAAAAATTTTTTTAAAAAGTATTTATTTTCATTTCTTTTACAAAATAAAATTAAATCAATTTAGTATCTTTATGACTGAATATGGCAACACAATATATTTATAAAAGGTCATAATAATTTTTGTTAGACTTTTGCAATCTATGTTTAATAAAGTTTGAAAATTAATATGTTAAAAATGAACAAATAATTTAAGTATTTCTTACCAATCTACATAGTTCTGATCTAATATTATTTTAACTAGCATTGTTAAGCATAAACACTGTTGTAAAAAAAAATCAACTGTCCAAATAAACCAATATTTCATCAGACTAATTCCACAGTTTATTAATTGCAGTAGAACTGTATGTATTGTGAATATAATGGACCCAATTATTTCAGAAATATATTAACCATGTTAAAATTGTGAAAAATATTAATCCATATACTGAAAATCTCATATCATTTTTCTACTAAGTAATATGTTTGTCGAAAGAGAAATAATTCAAAATCTCTATCGGTAAATCCTCATCCTCAGACCAATTGGATTTGAGCCTATAGCCCACCTCAGTGAGGAGTTAGGATTTCAGATACTAGATCTAAAACTCCAACTCAAAAGTCAGCACTTATTTAATATGTTACTATCAGTTTGAATACCTGAATTTTTCAAACATGTAAATGTCTTCAAATTCAGCCTTACAAATCAGATAGCTATATGATCCTGAACTCAGTTTAGTTTCACCACATACTAATAGCAAAAGCAATATAACATTGCAAAACCTTCAAGAGTAGACTTATAATAATTAATAAAATGACACAAATTGTGTAACTTGCTTTTAAGTGTGTACTAAAATGTTCACTAAATGGAGCTTACCACTAGCTCCAAACAAGCTTTAATTATAAGTGCCGAAAGGGAAAGAATTCAAAATCTCTATTGGAATATCCTCATTCCCAGATCAATTGATTTCAAGCTTATGGCTCACTTCAGTGAGGAGTTAAGATTTCAGATACTAGATCTAAAATTCCAACTCAAAAGTTAGCACTTATTTAATACATTACCATCAATTTGAATATCTGAATTTTTCAGACAATGTAAATGTTTTCAAATCCAGCCTTACAAACCAGATAGTTATATGGGTCTGAACTCAGTTCAGTTTCACCATATATTAATAGCCAAAGCAATATAACATCACAAAAGCCTTCAAGAGTACACTTATAATAATTAATAAAACAAGACACAAATTATGTAAATTGCTTTTAAGCTTGTACTAAAACAGCTATCTGGTTTGTAAGGCTAGATTTGAAGACATTCAGGTGTCTAAAAAATTCAGGTATTCAAATTGATAGTAATGTATTAAATGAGTGCTGACTTTTGAGTTGGAATTTTAGATCTAGTGTCTGAAATCCTAACTTCTCGTTGAGGTGAGCCATAAGCTCGAAACCAATTGGTCTGGGGATGAGGACTTTCTGACAGAGATTTTAAATTCTTTCTCTTTTGGCACTTTTTATTAAAGCTTGTTTGGAGTTAGTGGTAAGCTCCATCTAGTGAAAATTTTAGTACAAGCTTAATTTGTGTCTTGTTTTATTAATTATTATAAGTAATATGTTGAAAATATATTAAGTAAATCAAGGATAATTATAAATTCCATTTTACAAATCTTATATTAAAAAATCTATTATAAATTAATGAAATAAATTTATTTTTTGCTCTAAGACATGTGTGAACAAATAACAAAAGCGATTTCTTATTAATTCTTGCTAGTTCTAACTTTAAGTAATCTCATGTGTAACTTTTTTAACTAAAGCATCATTATATATATACATATAAAAAGTGATTACATTTTCATAATCCAATGTTTTATACTTGGAAAAACCTTGGTTCATCAATTGGTTGGAAAATTAAATTTGAGACAGCATTAAAGAAATGATAAAAATTAATTGGCATTATTTACTCACAAACATTTTAATTGCAAAACAATTCATTCAGTTTATTTAATCACTTTATAATAAATATTCTGATGTAAGATAAATAAAATGACATTTTATATGTTGTCAACAAATTATTTATTTATTAATGTAATGGAATTTGTAATGTGTGAATTCATGTGCTTCACTAACTTAAATGGATTATACATTTCTGGTTACTTACACAGCAGTACTTGCAAATAACATTTGTAACAGTGTAATGATGGTGATGTAATTGAATGCAATGTCAGCTCAGTTCTGTGTTATATCTATGATAACACCAGCAGACAGAGCGTATGGAGTAATAAAAATAAACAGACAAATAATAATACAGTATAGTGTGCAAATAGTACATTTAATTGCATACAAACTATATTTATATATAATTAAATGTTTTATACTCATCATGTCTAAATTTGGAATTTAGTTAAAAATAACAATTTACATTATTAAATATTCACACTAAAATATATCATATAGATTGAATAAACATGTTATAATAGGGTATTAAATCTTCCATATAAATAATAAAGTGTATGTTACAACTGTGTGCATGTTACATTTATCTAATTCTGAAGTCTGTCAAGCACCTGCCTAAATTAAATACTTTATAACAACTATATCTCAGGGTTCAAATATTTGTGAAGATAATTAAATTTAATTTCTTATATTTCATACAAAATATCTTTTTGTTTTAACTAAATAAAATACAAAAACAGAACAAAAGATGAAGTTTAATAAATAGTAATAATATGATGAAATAACAAAAGTAAAGCTCTTGTGAATTTCTTAATATACAACTAGCTGCAAAGGTGAATAAAACCAAAAGCAATATTTTATTTTCTTGAACCTAAAAAAATAACGAAGTGCAAAAATAACAAGCATATAAGTGTGTAAAGCAAAATATGATGTAAACCATAATATGCATAAGCATTACATTTGTTTAACTTTGGCCAAATGTATAATTTATCTTTGCTAAGCATGTTTGAGGAATTCTGATAGGAATAATTATGTATCAGACCTTAAAATATTTTTATACACATAAATAAATAAATTCACAAGTAACTACATAAACAAAACTATCTAATTAACCTTGAGGCATTTTGGAACAGTGGCAGTATCTATAATTCTGCTCATACCCATTTAGTGATTAAAATTTTAAATAGTATATTTATTCATTTTTATCTACTTCAACTATAAGTATATGGAGATACCTTCTGCTCTATGTACTATGGTATTTCCCCTTTTTTAGGGTCCACTTAAAAAATTCACATATTTATAAGCCTAGATACTTACATCTTAATATATCTTTACTAAATAAAGTTCTACAACTACCAAAATATGCTCTTTTAAAAAGAAATATAAATATTATTTAAATACCATCAAATAAAAATTAAAAATATTAATGACCAAAAATATATTTCAATTATAAAATAATAGGATTTTTTAAAACGGTAACATTTTCATATATGCACACATGGATATAAATATGAAATCTAGAAATGTACTGAATGTAGCTTATTAATTTTGTAATTAAAATAATATGAGTAATGTACCTTTGTTTGACTGATGTTTGATTTTATTTTTAACTTTGAGAGCTAAAAACCAAATTTTTTTTTCAATAAAATAAAATAAATAATATTATGGATATTAAAAAAGTAAAACTAATAAAAAGCAGTTCTTTTTAAAAATAAATAAATTGAACTATTTTTTTCATAGTAGTTAAATCCTGGCAATTGTGATGAGGGTGCAATTATATACAGATAATATAGACAATATTGTATAGCTCAAAGTTTCATTGAAGTGCTAAAAGTATCTTAAATGTCTTTAAAATATCACTAAGAAAAACAGTTATTTTTGCATGCCAAATATTTAATTATTTTTAAATGCTTTTATGGATTTTGGAAAATCTGTTTATTTGCTTGCTAAGTTTTGAACTTTTTCAAGTTAGAATGAAAATTTAAAATCAAGGTTTAATATATTTAAATTCAATAGAATTGTTTGAAAATTGAAATATAACTAAGTTATACCAGAACTAATCCATTTGAGACACTTATCTTTTTAATACATCAGTTCGTTCAATAGATATAAACAGCGGGTGGGGAAAATAAGAAAAATATTCAATAACTTCATGTATTGCAATTAAAATTATTCTTAGAACTTTTATTTGATCTAAATATTCATCATGAGAGGGCAGTATAATTTTCTTTTCAATTCAATAACATTTTTAAAAACATTTTAAACTTTTAATGTATGTATCATATTTAGTTTGTGAACATAATTATATATGTATAATAAATAGATAACTAAGTTTTTTATTTAAAATTGATATTTTCTATTTTTATTTTAGAACAATTGTTTTTAAAAATATGCAAACAAGAAAACAGATTATTTAAAACAATCTTGAAAGGTTAAAAAAGATAGTGATTTTTTTTAGTATTTTTTTTAAAAACAACTCTTTTAAAATAAAAATGAATCTACTGAACATATTTAAATAGAAAACTTAGTTACTGATTTATTATACATATGTAATTATGTTCATATGCTAAATATAATTATACATTAAGATTATTTATATTAACTTACTACAGAAATATCTAATGACTTATATATACTATATGTAGATATTGATTTAAAGTAAAATTATACATATTAAGTGAAGTTCATTTACAATATATACACCTATATTATTATGTACACATACTATATATATATATATATATATGAGATATACATTTTAACTTGTAGCAGAAATATCTATATTAACTATAAATGTCCAGTCAATTTAAAGTACAATAAAGTTTTATATTTTTATTTACTTTGCGAACACTAAAAGCTTAAAAATAATAGAGATAATTTTTTATATATTAAATGCTTTTATTGGCTGTGCACTAAAAAGAAACAAAATAATTATTTCTTCAACTACAATTGGTATTTTTGAATTTAACTTGAAATAAAAACACAGGGGATCAGGATTGACTTAATTAATTTTTAGACCCTCCATGCTTTTATTTCAAGTTAAATTTAAAAACTCCTATTATGATTGAAAAAGCAATTGTTTTATTGGTTTTTAGTGCACAGTCAATAAAAGCATTTAACATAAATTGTTTTTAATCTCTATTATTAAATTTTAAATTGCAAGTTCAAAACAAGACAAAGAAGTCAAAGGGTAAAAAGATTTTTTTTTTAGTTTAAATTCATTTACTAATTTTTTGCTAATTAGTTTTAGATTCTATTTAGCTATTGTACATTAATTAGTTGTTGACTTCTATGACCATGACAATGCTTAGATAATAGTTTGCCTAAGTGATATTCATGAAATAAATAGTTTGAGAGTCAAAGAATAGACCCCTGATAGAAAGTTGCCTTCATACTTTTGTTTTTCTAGTTACAATTGAATAAAATGTGTGAAGAATAAGTGAGTGAGTATTTCCAAGAAATTAATATGCTTTTATTTCATTTTTTTTATGTCAATGATGTTACATTGCAAAGTAAACAAAACTATGGCAAGCTTAGAATGAAATTTTGAAATAAATATTTATGGACATTTTTCATATTATAACTGTTTGAAAATTAATTTTTGGACACTTTTAGAATACATTTATTTAAAATAATGAATAATTTTTAAATAATAATTATTTAAAAGATTACAAATGTATATGTAAATTTTAAAAATAAATCAATTATATTACATTTAAATAAAATTTAATACGTTTGAAATAAGACACACATTCTTTTCATTTATAAAATACTATTATTTTTAAGAAAAGAAAATAATGCACACACATGAAAATTATTATTAGTTTATTACACTTAAAATTCCATTCTAAATATGTGTTTATTTAATTTGTGTTCACATATGCATTCTCATTTACACACGCATATATGCGCAATGCATTTAAGCAATAATATACATTTATAATAACAAAACAAACTTTAATATAATGATAATATTTTTAGATTTTATTTTAGCACAGTAAAAATATTGAAAATAAAAGTTGTTAGCTCAACAGATTTATTTATTTCCAATTGATATAAAGTATAGCTTATAATGTTTTAAAAAATGTTTTTTTAAGGTAATAATTTAGATATAATAATTCATTTTTTTAAATAAACAATTTTTTTATTAATTATATAAATAAAGATCATATGAATAAAGATATGTCAAGGAACATTTATTTGAAATCCTAATACAGTTTAAAAACTGGCAGTTCAGTTGAAAGAAATATGTATGGTGTGAGAATCTAATTATTTTTCTACACTGGTGTTATAGTAAGCCATGCTTGAGATAATATTCATTGGAGATAAAACTGTGAAGATTAATAAGAAAGTGCTTTCATAATTAGTCTGCACATGTTTTGGTTAATAAAATTTAATTCCTTAATATACATTGAACTTTCAATTTATTGGTTATGAATGTATTATTTTGTAAAATTATCTACTTTCTTTGAACTTGAAATTAATGTCATAGAAATAACATGTTGTTTTCTGTATCGATTTTTGATACTGTATACAATACTTTTTTTTGCAACAATAGTTTATTCTTTTTAATTTGGAATGACATATATATTATATAGGATTTGTTTTTCATAAAGTATTTTATTTGTAATAAAATTTCAAATTTCTTTTATTTTAGAATGTACGTGCTTATTGTGACAAACTGTTCATCTGGCAATAATCCCCCCCCCCTCCGCGCCTCTTCCCTTCACAGTAATGCTTTAAAATTATCTTAAATTTCTCCAACAAAATCAGCTACAAATAGACTGAACTTTATTTCTTGAATAGAAGCAAAAACTTAAAAATCTTTTGAATTTGTTATAAAAAAAAATAGTATCGCATTTAAATTATACATATACCAGACCTTTTGCAAATAATAGATATGGAATACTTTGAATTAAAAATCTGAATTGTTGTTTATGTATATGTCAGTAAATAATCATTAAATTGTCCTTATGTATTATTTTCAATACAACTTTGTTCAATTATTTATAAGTATCTATCATTTATATTCTTTGAGAAACAATGGTTCAAGAATTTACTCTGGATACATAATTTTAATAATTGTATTGAACAGATTTATAATAAACAAAGAGCAAATTTTATAACTCTTTATTGCTTATTTAACCTTTTTAATATTATTAACAGCTTTCTAATATAAAATAGATTGATTTCTGGTGGTAAATATTTTTAAAACTTCAACCTAGCTATGTCAATTATATCTGAGTTCAAGCATCTGCCCTTCATATTAGAACAGTGGCAGAAACTTCTTACATAAATAAAGTCAAACATTATATTTTTACAATTGAAATAAATTGAGATACTGCTAATCTGTAGCACTCGCTACAATACTTAACTGACAGCCAATCAGATGGCAATGATAGCTGTCGAAAATGACATCCAAACACACAACAATGATTTTACAAGGAAAGGGTGGCCACCCTTTTCTCTACTCTTTTTTTTTTATATATCTAAGCCAGTCATAAGCATTTACGTTTGAAAGCTTGAAGCTTTAAATATCTTCACAAATAACCCACTGAGTCTAAATCATAAACGTACAAAGCGAAATCCTATGATTTACTATGAAGTAGTTTTTAGAATACATAACAAGCAATAAATAATGTAAATAATATTTTAATTTGCGAAGCGCTGATAGTTGAAAATTGAAATAAATTTAGATACCGCAAATCTCTAGTGCTCATTACAATACTTAACTGACAGCCAATCAGATGGCAATGATAGTGGTCAAAAATGACATCCAAACACACAACAAAGATTTTACGAGAAAAGGGTAGCCACCCTTTTCTCTACTCCTTATATTTTTACAATTGTATATATAATAAATTTTCGTATTTTGATGATGCCTAATATTTCTAATATCTTTAGATAGTGAGTTTATATAATTGCAAAAAGTTCATTTTCTTAAGTACCTTAGAAATGACTTATACTTCTGTCCACTTAGTTATATATTTTTTATTATGTAATTGAAAGATAAAAATTTAGTTGTACAAACATACAATTTCATTTTCACAGGTGATATTATATTTATCTTTTTTATTTTTTTATTAAATGTATAGTGATGAAAAATGCTATTAAAACTTATTACACTCAAAACTAAAGTTGGAGCTGATTTATATCACATATTTCTAACATTATAATGAATATCTTGCAAGGTTGATCAAAGACTGTTTCAATACATTTCAGGTTTTTATATTTTCAGACGCTTGTTAAAAACTTTAGTTATCTTTATCTATAGAGAATATTTTTATTATTACTATTATTAGAATTATTAATTATTTTGAAGCAAAATCTTTTTTAAAAAAAAGGAAAACTATTTATGATATTTGATATGGAAATAATACATACAATCTAAATATATTGATTTATTCTTCATCTATGCATCTAGTCACTCATCTTTTTTTCTACTTTACTTGTCTGCCTACCTATTCTCTTGGCCTCATTTATTCAATACTACAAAAATAATTCATTACCTCATTTATTTTTTATTCACTCAACAATTATCTATTTGTTTGTTTTTGTAAGTATATTTATACATTTATCTGTTCATCTATACAATTATTTTCTATTTTTATTATTTTCGTTTTCTCTCTCTATATATTGTTAATTGTTTTTATAGGAAAGAACGGAGGAAAAGCGGAAGGTTTATGCTATGGCTGGAGGTATCATAATTTGATTTGTTTTAAAATTTATAAGATATATATAATAAAACAAAACTGGAGTTAGTATTCTATAAAATTAACGATGTCATTATTAATAAAGTAAATATTAAACTACAAACAGAGTACTGTATCCCCGCTATTTCAAAAATATTGTAATAGGGTATAGTAAAATTTATAAAATTAATTGAAAGTATATATATAATATTCAAGGCTATTAAGTCATTGTTGCTACGAATAACTGATATGTCTTTTAGCCACAGCATTTAACAATATAATGCAATAAAGGAGTGGTTATCTTTTATTACTCTTTATATTGTTATATAGAAGATTATTGTAAAAACTTCAGCAAGTTTTAAATCAATCAAGATAACTATTTCAATTTAAATTTTAATTGATGTATTATTTGCAAAGCAGAACATTTCCCCTCATTTTTAAAACAATGGAATCAATTATTTGTTGCAACAGTCACTTTTAGAGAATAGTTTTGAGATTAATATCTATTTAGCACTGAAATCATTTATTATATATACACATCGTAGCCACATACAGGTGTGCAGATTGTGTGGGACACAAAGATACTTCATCATGGGGGCACCAAGATGCCAAAATAATTAATAAAATTTACATGTAAATAAAAATGTTTACATTTTCAAAATTTTGAAAGTAAAATATGAGAGAAATATTTTTTTACTTAAACTTATTGTGACAATTGCCTGAGCCTTAAAATTCAAGGCTTGAGCTCGAAATATACTACATATATATTCTTATAATTGCACTAAACCAAACAGGCCGACACCTTTTTGTCATGATAAATAATAAAACTTATATGTAAATGTCTAAATTTCCAAATCACTTTATTGTTAGAAATACCTTCTGCTTCTAAATATTTTTTACTTAAATATAAGAGAAATATTTCTTTACTTAGGCTTCTTATGATAATTTCCCGAATCTCAAAATATACAACATATATACTCTACCATTGCACAAAAGTAAGCAGGTAAATATTCTTTTGTCATTATAATTAATAAAATTTATATGTAAATGAAAATGTTTAAATTTCCCAATCACTTTTATTTAAATATTTTAATTTACATAAGAAAATATTACATTTACTATTAATAATTTATTTAAAAATAAAACTTATTTTAAAAATATTGATCATAATTATGATAATTGTGCAGCTAGTGAAATTATGTTTATCAATTCTTAAATGTAATTTTCCACTTAGTATAATGGTAGAGAGGTCAACCCTGGAATGAAAAATCCTAGGGTCAATTCCGCTAATTTCTTGTGCAAAATTGTTTTAATGAAAGTTTTATCTGTGCTGTATTTTTTTTTTTTATGATTGACTAAATAGCTTTTCCTAATTTTAATAATATTATCTTTTCTTTAATGTCATATTACCTTTTTACATAGTTTATCAGATTTGTTCTCTAACTAAAAACTCATCATTGATTCATAACTCACATTATGATCCTAATCTAATAAAAGCAGAATGAGTAAAAAACATATTTTTTAAAAAGATATTAGCATATCAAAATATTTAATTTGTAACAAATTTTATGATAATGATATTTTTTAATGCAATTCTTTTGATTGTAATAAACTTCCTACATGATTACACTATTGACAAAGTCTAAAAAAATATATCTAATAAAACTTATCAAGTGTTTGATTTTCTTTTTTTTTTTTTTTTTTTGTAATTATCCAACATAAACTATGAATAAAAAATAAAATGCCAAGCATTTTAAATTAAAAAAATTTAAAATTTCTTCCTTTAAATAAATCCTGGCTAAATCCCTAATTGTCAAATTATATATATATATATAATGAAGTATAAAATATATAATATAATTTAGTTGTTAATAAGCATTAAAAAATTAAATGATAATGCAGTGTAAATATTTTATTTTTGAATGAAAATTATTTTGCTAATAGAAAATGTAAACAAGTTATTTATGAGAAAGTTGGAATTAAAAATAACTAATGGATTTTTAAAACATAGAAGTATTTTAACAAGTTGGTGGTAATGAAATGAAAGTTATATCATTCATGTTATTTTAAGTAAATGTACTTTAGTGGTCTTAATTAATTTACAAAAGTTATATCAAGAAAGAATGTAAGTATGAAAGTTTAAAATATTGGATTATATATAATAAATTATAATTATTAATAATGGAATAATGCATACATAGAAAATTAAATAATAGTGTAAATGTTATATTATTGAAGGACTATAACTTTGTTAACTATTTAAGTTGATCTAAATATTGTTAAAAACATTTAAGAGTTACACCAACTTTTGTACTTCAGACAGAAATATGCCAAGTTCTCTTTTCTTCTTGCTATGTAGGAAAAACCTTAGAGATGAAGAGAATCATATTCTGGCTGCATCTAATATTTTTAAAGTAAATAAACTAAAAGTAGAATAACATATACTATCAGTGTTACCCTAAGAAAATGAGGTAAACAGCGCAATTTTATCATGTATTACTAATAATGGTCAAAGAAATGGGTGATCAATGGAGTCTTACCATATCTGCTGTACAGGGTGACACTAGGCCATTTGAACCTAGAAAGTTTGTAGAGTAGGCAGATACGTAAGTTAAGAAAAAAATTTTTTTCTTATATATATTTTATTCTGACCGTCAGTCCAATGTCACTAGCTCATAGAGACGCAGAGATTTAATATAACTTCTTAAAATATATTTCAGAGAAAAAAAAGATTTCAATAAAATAAATAGATAAGCTATTGCCAGAATTAACACACACAAAAAGATTTATTGACGCATATATAAATATTTAACAATTGAGAAATAAAGATGATTTTTAAATTTGTTATTATTTTATCTTTATAATTTAAATTTTATAAATTTGCACAGATGGATTTTAATAAGTTTGTTTTATAATGTTGAGTATAGATAAGCTACATAGATTCCACAGTTAATAACTTTTCAAAACAAATCATTCAATCTCAGACTAAAAGTTCATAGCCAAACTAACGCCTACTTCCCGATATATAGTCGCAACCACTGAAATATGAAGATGCTAGCATAAAATCACACTGACAGGAATGTGAATCTGACAGTGTGATATTATTTGAAGGACATGATCCTCATCCAGTACAGGAATGGGCATCTGTCAGGTGAAGGACTCATGTATATAAATTAATTAAAGGGTGCTACGTATGGGGGAGAGCGGTTTTTCTGCTGACTTATAAATCCCTGTCCATAGAGCTAGAAGGGGTTAATGGCACAGGAAATTCATCTGCGACCATTTCAATGATATGACTGCCTCTTTGAGGTCATTCATTCAGTTGGGCACATTGCCCTGTATACTAAACATGCTTCACATTACATTGATATAAACACCCATATATCCCTCCACCAGCATTGACATAACTATGAGGCAAGTAGCCCAAAATTAAACCCCTTTAAAACTAACATAATTTAACGAATCTATATAGCTATCCACCCCCAACTTAAAATTTAATACATTTTAGTTAAAACATAACACACAAACACACAAAAAAAAAGAGAAATGGAAATGATTGCTTAAACATCTGCATAAAAAGAAATATTAATAATTGATTTTGCATTCTTTAAGTCAGATAAGAGTTCTTATTTTCAGCTATCAATTGCAAAATTCAGAAAAGTTCCTATTTGATAAACACAAGAGTTCATACTTTACGGTTTGAGCAGATTTAGAGGTCCATCTTCGTGATCACTTTTATAGACTGCTTGTCCTTTGAAATGGAGCCGCTACTTGCCATTCAGTTGGTCAAAAACCATCTTCTGGAGGCATCAGCTGGTTGTCCAGAAATTAAATCTATTGCAGACTCTTACATCGTGAAATCTGCAATACAGCTACAGATCATATATATAGCTTAATAGTCAGCATCTCAGACAATGACAATAATAATAATCTTTTTCAATTCAAATATTTTGGGTTTTATACTTTTATTAGCCTCTTATCAGCAGATTTTTTCAGATCGATCGAACATGATGTCACTGACTCTCATGTTGCATTTACGGTCCTTGCTGGGGCTTCGTGCTTTCATTGGTCAAGCTTTTTCTTTTTATTCTCTTATCTGACCTTTTAAATTATTTTAAGTGCCCCAAAGGCTAGTGTGCTTTAGAACAATCATTTAATTAATAAAGCAATCATTTCCATTTTCTAAGATTATAGAAATCAACATTATTTCTATTTTCAAAAATATCAAATCTTTATATCTTTACTTTTTTACAAAAAATTACTTTCAAATACTTTTATTTTTTAAAATAATCTTCAAAGTTGTCCATCTATGTGATCTATACATACGTTAAACAGTTTTTAAGTTAAGTTTTTTTTTTTAACAAATCAATTTTTATTTACGATCTTTTTATTTTCATTTTAAAATAATGTAACAGCATTTTATATACCATTACAGTATGTGGGTGGTGGGAAGTTTCTTTTAAGTATAATAAAAACACTTAGATATTTAAAAAAATTATTGTATTTGCAGATATTTTCTATCTCTACTACCAATTTCACAAGATTGTCCCAAAAATTATGAAAACTTTTGGAAGTAAAAATGTCTAATTTACTAATAAATATTTTTGTTTTAAGGTGTTTAATTGTTGTTTCAAAAATTATCTTTTTAAACATTATTTTATTTTAGCATAGGTTTTAATTTTCAGGTTTATTTTATAGAAATAAGTGAACAAAATATGTTAAGTGTTTACTAAACACATTAAATGAATAAAACATTTACCAAATACATTAAATAACTAAAGTCACATTTTCAAGTTTTTCTTGCAACACAACTGGGAGGAAATGTCTTTTAATTTTTACATTTTATTTCATAGAATTGAAAGGGGGTGCTAAAATTTATTTTCACAAAGGCACTTCTTACACATGTACAGTTTTGTGTATAAATGAATGTTTTCAAAGACAAAAGATGTTTAATAAATTATGCTTTTGGAGCAACTGTGTTTAATAAAATAAAATAAATGTAAAATACCAATATTATGAAAAGATAATACTGTCAACTGGGTAAAGTAATAATTATAGGATTGTTGCAGAAATAGTAATGGTGTTGTGCGATTGTTGAATAGTTTGGCTTAAATTTGGATGGTTTTCTTTAATTTGTGTGATAAACTCTTCCATATGGATGATAATTTTGTTTCATCATGTTTATTAATGCATTTACTTTTTCTTTCTTTTTTTATTAACAAACATGATGAGCAATATAATGATCATAAGTATGTAATAGTTTTTCACACAAATGAAAGAAAACCATTCAAATTTAAGCCAACCATTTCAATACCCATATGAAACAATTATTATCTTTGCAATGACCATGTGATTATTCAGTTGAGGACAAATGTTATTTTGTTGAAATTTTATTTTGTTAAATCTGGTTTCTTTTGAAAACATTATTTATAATATATATATTCACAAGTACTCTTCAAAATTAATTACTTCATTTAAATATATTGTTTACATTTTTATATTAGATTTTATTATATGAGGGGAGGGGGGTACCAAAAAAATCTTTAAAACCTGAAATCATTCTCTGATGGGCAAGCCATTATAATATATGCTTCTGCTATTAGAGATTCCTTTCAGTAATTCTTTTACCTCAATCTGCTAAATGACATCATTGAATACAATTTGTGATCCCATATAGTAAATTGTTTTATTATGTGTGTCTTGCTTATTCATGAAGTTTTGGGATGGCTGAAAAGTTGAAACAATGTGTAATTCTGTATTTTTATTAGCAAAAATGACAGGAGAAACAGTTGTAATGCTTGAAACAACTTACAAGAAAGATGCTCTGATGAAAATACAAATTTATGAGTGGTTTAATGAAAGAATTCAAATTCACCAGATCTCCAAAATGTGCAGAAAATAAACTTCAATGTCAAAATGATGCTGTTTATTTTGATGCAAATAACACTGTTGATTAAGAATTTCTTACAAGATCTGAAACATGTTCATGATGTGATGAAATGAAAACATTTCATTTTGTGGGCAAATGGGAGTAGTAGATTCATCATGACAACACACCAGCAAAAAGTCTTGAGTGTGAAACAATTTTTAATCAAAAACAGCATGACACAACTTATGCATTTACCACATTCACCCAATATTTCTCTATATGACTTCTTTTTATCCCCCACCCCACCCCAATGAAAAAATGCCTCAAAGGAAAACATTTTATGGACTTAAGAAGTGTAGAAAAAACAATGGAGACATTTAAAAGAGTCACTTTAGAAAATTGCATCAAATGGACAGCACTTGAAAAAAGATTCAATTTGCAACAACTAAAAATAAATATCTAATTTTTTATTACATTAAACATCACATGACCACCACTTCTTATGCTTGTGTATAACTGTTGTTAAAACAGGAAAAATTCAGTATATATATTTCCACACACAGCAAGCTAGAGTAATCAATGGATGCCAGAAGGCTTGTGCATAAAATCCCCATCTAGTGCCTACTCATCCAATATCCCCAGACTAGTTTCTGGCTTATGGCCTTCATCAGTGAGGAGCTTTGAATCTGAGAGCACCACCTAGATGTTTATTGGCAAAAACCAATCCTGCCTAATAGGATAGTGGTGGCTATGGTTATTAAAGAACCAAAGATATCAAAATGTATGGGTACTGAACTGGGTTCAGACTCATATGACTATATAAGCTAATGGGCTTGGATTGAAAACATTAAGGTGTTTTCAGTTTAAGACTGATAGTTTTGTAGTTAAATGGAGATAAAGGGTGGTTGCTGGAGGGTTGCATTAGATTCTAAGATCTAGGTGCAGTGCTTTCAGATCCAAAGCTCCTCACTGACGAAGTCCATAAGCCAGAAACTAGTCTGGGGATATTGGATGAGTAGGCACTAGATGGGGATTTTATGCACAAGCCTTCTGGCATCTATTGATTACTCTAGCTTGCTGTGTGTGGAAATATATATAGTGAGTTTTGCCTGTTTTTATTACATTCTGAATTTTTTTTGGTATCCCATTATAACTTCTAATTTTTATAAAAAAAAATTTCATTGATAATTTCACTATATATTTTTTCCTTAAAATTTCTGATACTAATGGAAGTGAAGATTTTATGTTTAAATGAAGTATTTTTTCAAAACATTTCCATACATTTACTTATGTGCTAGAACTGGTTAATGACATTTTTAAAAATAGAAATAAATGCTGAATTATGTGATTCTATAAAAGTGAAATGGCTTTAGTAATTATACATATTATTTTTTTGGTATGGCAGGCCTAAATTATTCTAAGCATTAAAGAAATTTGATAAGTGAATTCCTTCAAAAACACATGGTTGACCTTGAAATGAGTGTTAATTATGAAGATTAAATAATTTTAACAGTATTTTATCTGTTTTCTACAAGAGTAAAAATATTTTTTATCACCTTATCAACAAAGGAAATTTCTGTAGTATTCAAATATATAAAGACTCTATGTATTACTTGATTGTTTGGATACTCTCCATTATTGTTCATACTGTTCACAGAAATCAATATCGAGTTAGATAGCAATATAATCTAACATTTAAAATGTGAAGGTAAATAAAACTAGATTTCATTTCCATTTAGTTTGAAATCTACTTCACTGTTTGTATGCATCATTATAAAAACTTTAATTGCTGTCTTAATGAACTTCAAGTTCAATGGCTGTCTATTTAAATTGGAATGTTTATAAAATAGTTTTAATATTTCATGATAAGACTACTAATTGCTGCTCTATAATATGTCTAAAACAAATATAAAAATGTAATACTTTGCTAAGGAGCACGTACACCTTCTAATAATATTTTAAATGCATAGGGTTTTGACTCTGATAAATTTTGGCCTAATTTAATACTTATTTAGCATGTTTTCTCTTGATAAAGAAATAAATCTATGTTTGGAAAAAGCACCCATTATATTTAATAAATATCAAAAAGTGTGTGAAACAATTCAAAGTTAACATTTAAAGTTAAGGTCATTGCATATTATTTTTGTTTTCACTAGCATTTTTTGATATAAATATAAGACATAAATAGGGTAATCAAGTGCATGATATCAATCATTATAAATCATCTGTCAATGATTATGATTATCCTCATTCCAAACAAAAAAAAATCACAACAAATATAGAAAAAAAGAAGTCTTTTAAAAATTAAAAGAAAATCCTTTAGCACATTTAATCTTATTTTTTGAATTTTATATTTGTAAAGAAAATGATGAGATACTTATTACTGATATTATTTTAAAAAGTATGAAAGGAAAAAAATATATTAAAATTAGAATTTCTGAGCTTGTAAATAGAAAATCAAAATATGGTTTTACAAACACACAATCTCATTGTTTTTGTTAATGCAAAAAGATGGCTAATAGTTAAAACAATTGGTCTGTCAAAATATAGAGTGCTCTGATGGAATATGAGAATCACAAAAAATAAAAAGAAATTCTGTATCCATTTTTGGTAATTAAAAACATTATAAATTTTAAGTTATATAGCAATGTAGCAAAACCAAAGATGTAACTAGCATAACCTGCATTGATGGATACCAGCTGTTCACATTTATCAATGATATTATCTCAAAACACAAGATTAGTTAGCTCAAACCTATGTCTATTTGACACTCTTATAATCAGCATACATGTAGGTAAGAGGCGCTTTTGCACAGGGTAAATTTTAGCATATTTCTCTTCATTCTATGAAATAAAGACATTTTTTCCCAGCACTTTTACAAGAAAAACTTAAAAATATGGGTTTAGTCATTTAACATGTTCAGAAAATACCTTACATGTGTTATTAATTTATTTTTATAAAATAAACCTGCAGATTAAAACATGCTAAAATAAAACAAGTTAATATTTAAAAAAATAATTTTTAAAACAATAATTAAATAATACCTTAAAACAAAAATATTTATTTAATACATTTTATTTATTTTCTTTCAAAAGTTTTCATATTATTTTTTGAACAATCCTGAAAAATTGATACTAGAGATAGAAAATATTTACAAATAATATAATTTTCTAATACCTAGGTGTTTTTATCAAACATAAAAAGAACCACAACTACTCACACTCATAAAAACATTGCACTATTCCCTTCTCAAGTTGGGCTGGCTCTGATATTATATAAGCAATTCTAATTTACTTTCTTCCATAGCGTAAGCTTGTGGTTAAACACCTGTAGAGGTCCCTACTATCGCATTTTACACGCATATTCTCGAGGTTACAGCCTCAGTAAATATTACTTACCTGATTATTGAAAATGTTATTTACAGGCAGAATATGATTCTCTGAAATGCTTTGCCTCTGCCAAGAAAAAAAGAGATTCTGGCTTGTCTTCATCATTTATTCTGACCCAATATTTATCCGCTTTAACCAGCAGGTCAAATTTGTTTGAAAACCCATTCAAAATCTCTCGTGCATAAACAAAGTTATATTCAGTTAATAATAAAATATTTACATTATTATTTAATTTTTATGTATGTTTTATTCCACTATTAATAACTATAATTTATTATATATATAGACCAATAATTTAAACGTTCATACATTGTTTATTAATAGAACTTTTATATTTCAGTATGAATATCAAACTAGATCAATTTTAAACAACACAGTTGATATATTTCGTTTATTCCATTAGGACCAACTTATTAAAAATAGTACTTTTAAAAATCCTATAATTAATTTTAATTCAGATTTTTTTGCTCATATAACTTGTTTGTTTATATCAAGACAAATAGTTTCAGTTGTTTTGTTAAATAATAAAATATTTACATTAATGTATTATTTAATTTTTTAATGCGTATTAATAATTAAGTTGTACTATATATATTATATTTTATTATAAAGTTCAACAATTAGGGATTTAGTCAGAATTTATTTAAGAAAAGAATTTTTAATTTTTCATAGTTAGATTGTTTATTCAGTATATTTTTAGAAATCATTAAAATGACTAGCAGTTTATTTTGTTTATTTATAAGTTATACTGGATAACTATAAAAAAAAATCAAACATTTGGTTTGTTCCACTAAATACATTTTTTGGGATTTGTCAGTATATATATAATAAACGATAACAGACTTCTTTATAAATCTTGATTTATTATATGAACTATTATAATGTACAAAATATACTCCAATGTTTCGTTCGATTGTATTCTTGTATAATCTTTATCAAGGAGCAACTAAAAATATATATTCAAAACAATAAATACAAATATTCCGTAATACTTTATCAATAATTCAATCATACTGGGGGTTTATTATAATCAAGGGACTTGCATAAAATAATATTCTTATCATGAAATTTGTTCCAAAATTAATTTTTTTTTTCATATGTCATAGCATCGGCCGGGACACGAACCCACACCCGTCTGCAAACAACTACTTGCTTGCAAGGCGGGTGTGACGACCTCTCTGCTAACAACTCTTGACAAAAAAAAAAATTAAATATTTTGGGATGCAATAATATCTTTTTAAAAACTATACTTTTTACTCATTCTGTTTCCCTTAGATTTGGACTGTAGTATGAAATATGGATCAATTATGAGTTTTAGTTAGAAAATAAACCTGAGTCCACATCCAAGGAAAAGCTATTTAGTAAAATGTATAAAAAGATAATACATCATAATAAAAAAAATGAGAAAGATTATATTGCTGCTAAAAAAGTTTTGCTCTAGTCAACATTGAAATTATTCCTAGAACCTCACATTCCAGAGCCAACCATTTTATCACTACTCTAAAGTGAATAAATCATATGAACTGTGTAAAATGTCATTGATAAACACAATTTCATTACATACAAAATTACTATAATTATGAGGCAATATTTTTAAAATAAGTTTAATTTTTAAATAAATTATTATTAGTAATGTGTTACTTTTTATATAAATTAGGATAAATAAAAGTGATTTGGAAATTGAAACATTTTCATTTACATATAAATTTTAATAATTATAACAACAAAAGAGTATCAGTTTGCTTGGTTTAGTGCCATGATAAAGTATATATATAGTATATTTGGAGGTTTGGGCAATTGTCACAATAAGTTTAAATAAATTATTTTTTTCATTTTTAAATAAAAAAATATTTTACACTCAAAACATATTTCTAACAATGAAGTGCTTCAAAAATGTAAACATTTTTATTTACATATACATTTTATTAATAATTTTGGTGTCTTGGTATCCCCATCATGAAGCACACCTGCACATACTGGCTCTGACTATAATAATATAGAAGTTGAACATGTTGTAAAAGTGCAGATGAGGTACATTCCTAAATTTATTATCCAAAGGAAGAGATTTAAATATAAACAAAGATTGATATACAAAAAATATTTTCATCACCTTTCTAAAAAGTTTCTCTATAAATCTTGACTCATATTATTTAATATTAGAGGATTCAAATATGAAATAAGCTTTTTATTATAGTACTTAGCATCTAGTTCTTTCTGATTTCTACACATTTGAAGTTAATCTATCTATAATGATATCAAATTTTTTTTAGCCATTTTAAATTCAGATGTTTTTTTTGGGGGGGGGGGAACTATTACAATCATTTTTTTAATAATATTAATAATGATAATAATAGCTTTTCATACTATACTATGTTAACTTTACTTAGATCAGTTTAAATATTCTCTGCTTTATCAATCGACCTGCACAATTTGGCACAATTGATAGACTTCAGATCAGGAGGTCCCAGGATCAATTCTGACACTCACAGGTCTGGTCCTCCAACTTCTTTTGAACTCCCAAGAAATAATGTCACGTGCCTTTTTTAAAATTAAAATAAGTGGCATTCTAAAAAAAGTGCCCAAATTGATCTTGAATTAAAATAAGTTGTGAATAATTAATTAAAAGTAATCTTTTGTAAAAAAATTTGAATAATTCTTTCTTTCAAATATTTATTAAACAAGTACAATGTTTACAGTGACAATTATGTATACATGGTAAATTGAAAAGGAAAGCTAGAATTACAAACATAAAGAAGAATTACATGATTATAAATAAATATAAGATAGTATTATTCTGGGCAAGAGGTAAACCTGAATACCTGGTCTACTGTTAACCCACAAGTAGGCCAATTAAGCTCATCCAACTCACCAAGACAAATTACCCCACACTACCAAGAGTCACTTAGTCAATCTAGAGTTTGGTCAGATCACCATTGGAAAAATCACTACAACTATGAAGGCTTAGGTATTTATGCTAAATCTGATGTGTTCAGTTAAATATTATCCATTTTGATAAGATAAGAATCTGAACTTCTAATTATTAACAAAATCACTTTCAGCAATATCTTAGACAGAAGAAACAAAGCGTTTTACCAGAAATCATTCTTTCAATGCAATCAGAGTCCATGTTTCCTCAAATAATACTTTTGGAGCTAGGAGCATGTCATGGTTTTTAAATTTTATAAGTTTATTCAGAAAAAATTTTCCCTCATGAATTGCACCAGGATTGAAAAACATTTTACAACAAATAGACCAGAATGCATAATTAATAAATAATGAAAGCCTAATAATTCTTTTTCGATTTATTTTTCTAAAAATGCACATTGTGTATGTTTTTCTTAAAAGAAAAAGTTCCAACTTATCATTTTTAATAGGATTATTTATTTAAAAAAAATTTTTTTTATTTTTTCTGATTTTTAAAATGTTTTTTTTTTTTTTAAAGTTGTAAATATAGATAATCTAGTAAAATTCGTGAATGTATATAATAAGTGAAATAATTGTAAAAAGAAATATATTTAAGAGGCTATAATATTAAAATAATATGATCTAAGAAGAATTTTTAACTGTTACACATAAAATTATTAAATATTTTAAATATTTTCTTATATTTATCTAGTATGCCTTTTTTTGAAAGAATCACAGATTTTTTTCTTCATGACATTCTGAATTATATTTCTAGTGACTTTGATAATAGATTAATATTTTATCTATGCATGTTGCATGTATGTGTATACATGTGAATGCACATTATTTAGGAATATCAGTGAGGAAAAAAGTTAATGAGTTGATTTAAGTATTTAAAGTTTAAGTTTTAGTGAAAATATGTATTAGCTAACAGAGAACTACACACATGCATATTTGAATAATCTATGCATCTCAGATAATTTACCATAACTATACCCTTAAAATGCTAAACTGAAAAAATAAAATCTAAATAATGTTGAACTAAATGATTGCCATATATGCATATATAGTAAAGCATATCGTGGTTGTAACTGTTTCAATCTGCATCATAATTCTACATAAAATTATTATTCCTCATAATAATAGATATCAAAATATATCTTTTTATGAAATTATATATAGATATATAGATATTTTATGCTTTGGCTGAAGCCACATCATCAAAACATCAAAGCAAAGAGATATACTTGTATAATGAAAGATATCTCAGATCGAATTTACCTGCTAATTTATGTGAACACAAGCCATTGTTTGTAATGACACAGTCTTGTTGACTAGTGATTACCCATATTAATAATTAAAATTTTGATATCTATAGCTATAATATATTTCAAGTATAGTTAAATTATACCATAATACAGCTTATCATTTGAATTTAATTTATTTAAACACATCAATATTTTTATAACTTATTTATTATGTGCTATTCTAAAAACAATTTAACCTTAAAATATAAAATATAAATAATGGCCCAGTTATCAAAAGAATATTAACTGAAGAAGCAATTCATAATTAATTAATCACTATACTAATTATATTTATATTATTTTCATTATATTTTTGTACACATTTAATTTTTTATAATTATATTATTATTTTAAATAAACATATTCTTAAAAACATTTGCATGTTCAATTACTTATAATTATCCTTAATCACAAAATTTTATTTGTGATCAATGCTTTTATAATAATCTTGTTAATATAAATTTTATTCCAAAGATAAATTAATATTAGTCATATAAGTCATGTAGAATGCAATTTATTTTATTCAAATATCCAGTTATGTTCACTAAAAGTCTCTATTCGGAGAGCTCATTTAAAGTAAGATGTAAAACAAAATTAAAATGATTCATTATAGATGTTCATTGTATTGAGTTATTCTTTAATCTTATTTTGAAATTTTTGTACTTAGTTATAAATATATAGTTATATTTTTGAAATGGTCCATTATGGTGTAGTTATACAATCTCTTCCCTGTTCCAGGACAATTTGGTGAGACTTAAAACTGATAATCAGGTTTCATCTGACATCATAAAACAAAAAAATCAATTGAAAAAAATCCAAGATAAATCAAAAAATTTTCCCAAATGAATATTTATATATTTTTATTGAATAATCAGATATTTTGCTTATTCAATAATATTTTAGAAAGTAATTCATTTAATAAAATTAATTTTTAACATATGACTATTTTGAAAAAAAGGCACAATTTATTTTTAGATATGAAACAATATTAGTTTTATTTTTTTAATAATATACATTTCAAATTTTCTCTAAGTTTTATGATAAATATTTTTTTAAAAAAAAACTAAATTGTTTTTTCTTCCATGTTTTGTTGCTAAAGACTCTTATATTTTGAATTCCTGGACAAAATATAGTCTGGAAAGTTCTTAACTGAGATATAATTTTAATAAATAAAAAAAATTAATTATGTAAATAATTTTTATTTTTACTTAAGAAAAAAACATTCAATCTACCAAAGATTACAATAGTTATAAAAATGTTAGCAAAACTATTATGTAATGATATTTTGTTGTAAGGATTTCACAAATATTACAATATTTTATTTAACATTGCATTTTAAATTTTTAGGGTAAAGATATTCTAAATTAATATATATTTTTATAAATATATTTTTAATATTATTGCTATTTTTTTAAGTGAAAAAAGATAAACATGGTTCTGGGATGGATAATATGCCAACATCTGAAGATAAGACCAACAAATTATTGAATTCCAAGAAACATTCATCTAAAATCTCTACAGAAAAAATGAATGGCATAAAACCTCCAGGAAAGAACAAAGTTATGGTTTCTAATAATAATCGTACAACGTGTAAAACTTCACTCAACTCCCATGCACCTCAAGAACCTAGTAAGGCAATTTAATTTATACTTAGATGTATATATTATAAAAAATTTGACTTTTAATATGAATTTTAAAAAAGGCATTGAAACATTCTTAATTATAATGCATTTTTAAAATTTCTGCCTTATATTTTATTTTTTAGTATAGATGTCAGTGGCAAACATATACAGACAAGTAAAATATCACTCAATATATATATATATTGTACCCTCACTTCCCGATATATATAATATAACTTAAAATATGACTAGCTCAATTAAATCGTTATGCTCGGCTAAAATATGTATAACTATCATTAATATATTTTTATAATACTATATCTTATCAGATTCATTATAACTTACCAAAATTAATATAGTTCAATATCATGTACTAATTAAATAAGTATTTATTAAAATCATGAGACCATGAAGTGAAGTTACAAGTGGTAATTGAATTTACATTGAGCTAATGTCTTCCCAAGACACTATCTCAATGGCATAAGAATACTATTACCTCTTTATTATATCATTACTACATCTACAGCACTCTTATGTCTTTTATAAAAATTAACTAACTTCAATAATAATAAATAAATCTCAATCTTTTATTAAGGAAATATAATTAAATAATCTCAGGTTCTTTTAATTATTTTAAAGTAATAATATTTCTTGCAGATAGGCATGATAAGGGATTTAATATCAAACCTAACTACACCTAACTTATCATAATAATAATAACTAACAATAATAATTTCTAGTATATAAATTAATCTTATCTATTTTATTATACTATTAATCATTAAGGAAATAAGTGAATCATCTACATGTCTTTCATTTTCATATAGTACCTTAATTTAAAATTATACTAAAATCTTATAATTTAATAATATGTGGCAATAAATAATATTATACTCTTATATTATGCATTATAATTACTTTATGACCATTATAATATTATATGTTAATGTCAATCAATTTCTATAAATTATATTAAGAAAATACTGTGTTTCTTTTTAAAAATAATAATAATAAATTCATACTGTGCAAATATTATGTTTATTCAAATTATCTGTTGTCAAATGCTGTGGTGTAAAATAATGAATTCGACACTTTTAAACAACTTAAACAAATTTATTTACATCAACTTTAATAAACAACTTATGTACATTATTTACATTACAAGTGGAAACCAAAGAAAATAAAAATAAGAAAAATAATAATACAAGATTTTTACACTGTTACTATTTCCATAAACATAAATAGATAATCCATACATTTCTTAAATGTTTTATCAGTAACATTTAATTAAGTTTATGAACTTAAATCTTAATAGATATCATTTGTCATTAGTTAGTACAAAAGAAGACTTTTATGTAAAATATCACTTATGTAGCATATGTAAAATAAACAAACTTTAACAATTAAAAATGCTACTTCACTTAAGTATTATTGCTATTTCTATTATAATGTATTAGTATGTATTACATTTACTATTAGCATTAATCAAATATCAACTAATGTATAGACTGATATAACTTTATAATATAACAACATTTATTGATTATATAATTATTTACTTCATTCTGATGTAATTTCATAATGTATGTCTTACCAAAATATGCAATACGGAAGAGCACACGTCTTAAAATAATATTTAAAATTATTCAACAATTTCAAATTTTATAAAGTATTATATTAAAATAAATTCTATGATTCTTTTCTATTTAAACTACTACTCTTCTCTACTCGTAATTCCTATTCCTTCCTAATAAAATTCTATCTACAAATATCATTTGACTTTATTTAACTTCAGTAACAGCTTACCAATTTTTAAAAAATAATGACTATCCAAACTATCTTATACCTCATCATCGATATACGATAAACCCTTCAAACAAAATATAATTTCTATATAAAATTAATTTAACTTATCTAATAAAAAAAAAAATAAAATATAGATATTTTTACCTCTTACTAACTTGAAAATAAATATAAATAACTCATACTAATATAATAAATCAATTCCTAATATTGTAACAGAAACATTAAAATTTATTCACGAAAGAATCATATAATTATTTATGGATTTCTCTTATTACGTTATAATAAATTTATATCATAAATTTAAAGTATGCATATTAAAATAAAACTGTTATTACTAATATTATGTGTGTATATTCTTTAAATATTTATACATTCATTCAACAATCAAATTATATTTGGTTGATCTAAAGAAAACAAAGCAAAATACATCAAATTATTACTATTATATAATTTTTTACCATAAATGATACTCCAATTTATAATCCGCCACACGATGTCCTCCAGGATTACAGTTTTACAAAATAATTTCATTTATACTCAACAATTATTCTTTAAAATATTACGTGTTGTATAATTATATAAAAATAAACTTTATGAAATTAAGTTTTATATTAATATTTAGTTACTTTTTAAAAAAAATGTACCTCTCTTATCTTTAATAGATCAATAAATAATTAAATATCTATGTTAGTTAAGAAAAACAAAAGATGTTACATAAAATCCAACGGTGTCTTCTTTCCACCCATAATTGTTCTTTTTTCCTAGGCACAAACTTTTACCAACATTACTTCCTTTTCCGGTACATCACGTGTTTAAACAGTTTTTATGAAATAAATGAAAACGTTTTTTTTTAAAAATAAAATAGAATAAGTTCCACCATAAGAAACAAAATAATAATTAAAATAGTTTATAGGATCCGGATTCATTTCTTTAAAGAAAAATTATTTAAAAGTTATTATTTCTAGGATTAGTCAATAGTTTATAATGTTCTTATTTAATTATTATAAATTGACTTGGATATCCACGTATACTTATTTGCGCATTCCTTAATAAATATTTAGGTAAGATTAATTTCTAAAATTCTTCTGTATGACCAGCGTCCAGATTTTACTATATAATATTTTATTTACAGGTATTTCTTTGCCAATTAAACTTCCGATTTATTTGCCTTTTAAAACTATCGAAATCTAGTCTTTTAAACCACAAAGACTTAACAAGGCAAGTAATTCTACAATTATTATTAATTACCATATCTTTACCAAGATATATACTTAAATTTGTATTTTAAAAATACTTTCTTCATAAAGAAGTATTTATCTTTCTTTAAAATATTTGTTTATAAAAATTAATTATAATCAACTTTTAAATTCATATAATGTCCAATATATTACTTTTGTCCAACTAGTAATTCTCCTAGTTAATCCAGCGTTTGTTATATTTTTAGTATAAAGTCTCCAATACATTTTATCCTTATACGATGCTTTCATGATTATTTGATAGTAAATTGAGCTTCGATAGAGACGATCAATAGGGAATTATAAATAAATTAGCACTGCATATTTAACGGTAAAACTTTTATAAATTATTTAAAACTACTCTCTTATAATTTTAAAATGATTACGAGAGCGTCTATAATTTTACTTAGCTATATCTAATAGCACACTTCACTTAAAAGAAATCATAATCATAATCCCCCTGAACAATTGAACCTTGGTTTTATACTGGAATACATTCCCCACTTGATTGGTAAATTAAACAATCACCTTGCTAGCCTATTTACATATTTTACCAACAATACAGAATTAAAAATAAATAATGACTTATTTAATATTTATTATTTATTACATTATTAAATTCTTAAATGGATCTTTATCATTTATTTAAATCCATTAAACATTTTTTTAAAATATATTTTTTACTTTATTTCACTTTTAACTTTTATAAGACTATTTTTGAAACAAACTAAGTCTATTTTTATACGTTACGTTTTTTTAAACAGTATTTTAAAAATCAGATTTAATATTTCACATTAATTATCTTTATTTTTATCTCGTGATAGCCAATATAATATTTATAAATTTTATAATAGAATTTTAGAACAGTTTTGCAACTTTACTATAAAACTTACAAGCATGTGTGTACATATGTCTATCTATCATCTGTTTTACAACACAGATACAAACGCTTGTAATTATCTAAAAATAAACTAACAATTTAATTTTAAAAATAAATATTTTTAAAATAAATAATATATTATAACAACTTTAAAATAATAATTCGATATTATTAAAATCAAATATTAATCTTCTATTATATACTATTAATAATTAAAATATTTATATTCACTTATTAAATATTAATCTTTATCAACAATAAATATATGCATTTAATTTTAACTTATCTTTTTAACTTTTAGCTTTAAACATTTATTTATAAAACTTATTAATGCAGTATTGATCATGGCCAGTTTTCCCAACCCTATAATATTATCATTTTTTATTGAAACGTCTCTCTCAAACATTAACACAATTTCACATATCAAATATTCATAGATTACTTTAATTAAACTTTTTGAAAGATTATCATAATAAAATCAACATCATATAGCTAAATATATCTTAAATTTAAAATTTTTAATAAATTGATACAACAATTCATGGCGACCCATACAAAAGGGCACAATATATATATATATATATATATATATATATATATATATATATATATATATATAAATGCATTTATTTGTATATCTGTGATCTGAATTGAAATCCAGGCTGGGTAAAAACAAATTTGATGAGCTTGTGATTTTTTTTCTCAGTTAGTCCCCTTATAATTGACTCAGCTAAACATCCAACAGATTTCAGTAATAGGTGTATGGCTATTCTTTAACTAGAGAACAAACAAGGATAGAAAACCACTCACAGCTTTACCAATTTGGAATTAGCAAACCTGATGAGTACTAATTTCTCCTTCACTATTTCTGTATGTCAGACAGTTGAGAATTGGTATTTAAATGTTGTTTTATTTAAATTTACAGCCGAATAAATAGAATGACAAAAAGTTAATCAAAATATCTTGAAAATTGTTATGGGTTATAAAAATTGTTTGTTAAAAAGTTTAATCGATTATATATTGTAGGATTTTTAAAAACTTAAGTAACTAATTAATAACTAATCAATTAATTATAAACTGGAAAAAAAACTTAGACACAAAATCTATATAAATACTGTATATGTGAGAATATATAGGTTCAAATATCCATTTTTAGAAAATAAATTGTTTACATATTAAGTACTAATTCTAATAAATGAACAAAATAGATGTCTATGTACACACATGTATTATTTATATATAAAAAAACATTCAAAGGCATGTACACTATCACATATACAAAATAAATGTGCACAAAATAATTTAATGTATTGGGAAAATAGGAAATTTAGGAATGTAGTAGTGGTTATAAGGTTTTAAGTTTGAAAGTAGAAGAAGCTTTTTTCTGTGTCTCTTTCTTATGAAAGAAAAATTGTTTTGTAAAATGACCATTCCTAAATCTTCAATTGTGTGGCCTAGTAAATTAACGTGTCTAAATACTGGTCTATTGTTATTTTTATCCATGATTATTTATTTGCTAATTCACCTTACATATCAGTCAAAGCATCTGTTGTATACTGTTAAATTTCATATTTCGAATTGAGTCTTGAATCATTGTTGTAATAATAACAAATATTTCTAAGTAAATGATATCTCTTGCCTTCACGTGGAAAACGAGTCTTTTTTCAATTTGAATTATTCTTAACTTTCATTTGTCTAGTCTATATTAAACAATCTTTAAATATGTTGTGATTGTAATCTTTAGATGAATTAGAAACAATAGTTTTTAAATAAATCATGGAATTAAGTATGTTAAAATGATTTTTTAGTAGTTGTTTTTAAAAGTAAGAACTAATGGTGGGACTTCTAAGTAATTCTTTTTCTATAATAACAGTTTCTTACTCAGAATTTGAACATGAATGATTATATTATCCAGTAATGTGTTGGGATATTTCACATTTATATATTTATTGTACTAAACATATTTTTATTTCATTTAAGACAATATTCGTGTAAAAAATCTAATCCTAGTAAGGGTTGTAAATCAAGTCCTTCATAATCAAGAATACATGTGGAAAGCTTTCTTTGTTAAGTTTAATGTCCATCCATATTTGTTTGAGTTCTACTCTGGCTTTCCAATTATTAGCCATTGTCACTTGAGCTGATTTCAATGGGAGAGTAAGCAAATATGGGTGCTCTTGGGGTTATTAATCCCAAAGATCTTTGGATAGTTTACTAGAAAACTGAAATTAATATAGATAGTTTAATTAAGAGTTTCATTACTATAAATAATTGTAACATCAAAAATGGGCTACTGTTTTAGAACCTAGTTAAACTTATTTAGGGTAGATCATTTCTATAATAATAATGTTTGCACATCTTTTATCTTCAAATGTAAAACAATTCTTTTTTGATTCAGAATTATTAATCTTTTTTAAAAAAAAATTTTAAATGAAATTTGCCTTTATGATGTAGCAATATTATAAAAATATCTTCTATACATTTAAGCTAGTATGAGATTTAAGCTTGAGATTTTCAGTTTAGAAAATTTGAGTTATATCATAAAAATGTTGGTGTAATTTAATGTTATTTTTCACCTATTGCAGAATTTGCTTTGTAAAATAAAACATGAAATTGAAAATATAAAAAAATATTTTGAAAAAAGTATAATTTTAATGTGGTATTATTTATTTTTCTATCCTGTAAAGCAGATTTAATAACCTTAATTCAATTATTGAAAGATGTGATATTTTTTAAACTTACCAAAAGTAGTTGAGATTTAATGTTTTACAAGACTGAAAGTCTTACAATTTTTTATATAAAAATTTAATATTGGTGGAATATCATATATTAAACAATCTGCTGAATTTTTTTTCAATAAGACAACCGATGTTTGCCTCAATAAATCCAACAGAGCAGTTTGATTTATGAATCTTGCTTAGAAATTAAAAAGTGATTTTTATTCACTTATAAAAAATTCAAATATGCATATGTTTAAGACTGGAAATTATATTTTGAAACAATTTATTTATTTTTCTTATAGCAGAATTTCATAGAAGTTTAGGCATTTAAAAATACAAAAGCTTTTTGATGTAATTATTTATATTCAGAATTATTATTGCTTTTTTATTAATATCTTTTCTTCTTTCTAAATTATATATGTACTTTACTTGATGTTAAATTATTCATGTGTTTAATTTTGTTTTATATCTAATTTTATATTAACACTTTAAATAGATATTATAAATGTAAATATTTAACAGAATGTTTCTTTGTGGTGATTTCCAATCAGAAGAGAGAAGTAATTTACTATCATATGTCCAAAAAATTATGTTAATCTAAATTGCCTTGAAAAATGATCTAAAATCTAATATTTTGGTAATATGCTTGGGCTGTAGGGATAAAAAGATATTTTTTTCTTTACAATAAACATTTTGAATCACTAAATTGCACATTAGATAAATTAATAATATTGTCCAATATCAAATGAAGTGTAGATACTATCAGAGTAATATTCAGTTCTAAAGACATATGTGATAATTGGAATATTATGATCCATGCAAATAAAGAATATATAGATATGGGAATTCCATATAATTTAGCGAATTTTATCTAATGCATCTAAAGGTGTTAAATAATTACAAGCAATGCAAAAATGACCAAACAGTTATTTAATAAATTGCTATTAATTCTCATAGAACCATTGTATACATATGATTGCATAACACAATCATGAGGTCTTCCCCTTAATTTAGGGAAAGGAAGTACTGCTATATAAGAAGAAAAAGAGCAGTCAGTAAGAAATTTTATCATTAGTATTTATTAGCCATAAAACATCACATGATCAACATCTCGTACTAGCACATAATTGTTGTAAACAAAGGCAAAACTCTCCATACAGTAGTGCCACCCTGTGCCAAACAGAGTAATCAATGGATGCCAGAAGGCTTGTGTATAAAATCCCTATCTAGTGCCTACTCATCCAATATCCCCAGACTAGTGTCTGGCATCCATTGATTACTCTGTTTGGCACAGGGTGGCACTACTGTATGGAGAGTTTTGCCTTTGATTAGCCATAAACTAAAAAAAAGCATATTATTTTTTTTCATAATTCATCTAAAGCCATCTATCATAAATATAACATACTTCAAAACAAGGTTGATAAATATTTTTAAATCAGAAAGAAGTTGCTTTCCATGTGGAAATAAAATTATCACATAAATAGACATATTTTTATTTAAAAATACTTTAAAATAATGCTTTTAGCAAATTTTAAATAGTAAAAGACCCAAAATTATCAATTGCAAAAATAGCAAATGCAGAAATTTATCTTTGATGATTTTTTTTTTGAATGAAAAGTTTCCCAAATCATCTTATATTTTGTTCAGAACTATTCAATATTCTCAGACATGAGAAGTGACTACAAAATAATAAAGTAAATCTAGAAGTGTGATTTATTTAGTGGTATTTACTAAATTTATCTTGGTAAAAAATTTTTTTAAAAAATGCAACAGCAACAATTAGATTACATAATGATACTGGCAAAGTCAACATTGAGAAAGGTGTAAGACAAGGTGACTCCATATCTCCAAAACTTTTTACAGCAGTGCTGCAAGAAGTATTTTGTGGATTAAAATGGGAAACTAAAGGAGTGAAAGTAAATGGAGAGTATTTAAGTCATTTAGATTTTGCAGATGATGTAGTTGTTTTTGCAAATAATGCTTCAGAGCTGCAGGAAATGTTGCAGGAGTTATCAGATGAAAGTAGGAAAGTAGGACTAAAGATAAATGTTAAAAAGACTAAAGTAATATTTAATCGATTTGCTCAAAATATGAAAATAAAGATTGATTATGATGAATTAGAAGAAGTTAACAGTTACAAATATCTTGGTCAGATTATTAATACAGATGGAAACATAATGGAGGAAATTAATCATAGAATTAAACTTGGTTGGAGTGCTTTTGGTAGAAATAACTTGATACTAAAAGGAAATATGCCTATGTGTTTGAAAAGGAAGGTTTTTAAAAAATGTGTTTTACCAGTTTTTACTTATGGATCTGAGACTTGGACACTCAATAGCAGAGCAATACAGAGACTTCAGACCACTCAAAGAAGTATGGAGAGATGTATGTTGGGAGTAACAAGAAGAGATCAAAAACACAATGTATGGGTAAGAGAACAAACAGGTGTTACTGACCTCATTGAAAAAATTAAAAGATTGAAGTGGAGTTTGGCTGGACATATTGCTAGAAGAGATGATAATAGATGGACAATTGAAATTTTGAACTGGATTCCAAGAGATTGTAAAAGACCCAGAAAGAGACCACATGTGAGATGGATGGATGAAATAAGAAAGTGTGCAGGGGTGATATGGAGAAGAGGAGCTAAAGATCGAAGAAGATGGATTAAACTTGGAGAGACCTTCATCCTGCAGTGGATTGATAATGGTTGATAATGATGATGATGACTAAATTTATTTTATAAAGTACTCTAGATACTACTCAATTTAGAAAGCTTCTGAAAATTTAAGATCAAGATATCAAGAAATTTAAACCTTTTCACAAGATTAGATGATCTGTCAAAAGTAAATATTTTTGGTATAATAATATATATAGAATATTTTACTATTGTGGTTTACTAATGCTGTCACAATTATACCATATGATAATGTAGTCAATTAACTCTCAACAGATTGAAAAAATTCTCTAGTCTTTTAAGACTGGTGATCTTTTTAATGTTGATTTTTTTAAATGATATTTCTGATGCTAATCTGTAAATGCAATTCTTTGTTGCCTAAAATCTGTTCTAAACCATATATACATATAACAGATAAATAACATCTGGAAAAGACATAATGAGGGCAAGAGCCAATTTCTAGTTTAATAATAATTATTAATATATTTGAAATGATTGATGTTATGATTGTGTCCACAGAAAATTTGACACTTGTCAAATTATAATAATTTGATATTAATACATACTGAACAAATGATAATTATATATTTAAAAAATTAAAACTTGAACTAATTAATGAGTGCATATTTGGCATTTAATGCACATGTTGGGATCATATGTTTTTTTGGATGTCTTTTCATAGTGGATGAAGATTTAAGTATTTCTTAGAAGATATTACATATGGAAAAATAAAAATGGAATTGAGTTTTTCCATATGTTTATATATAATTATATAAAAAAAAATCTATTAATTCTTAACTAAGATTTTAAGTTAATATTTGGGCTAGGAATAATTTTTTAAATAGTATATGATTAGTAATAATTATTAATGTATATATTAGATGTGGTTGATGTAAAGATTGTGAGTGAAGAAAATTTGACCTTGTAAATCTGAATGTAATATACATAACAATTACTATTTTTTAGTTAAAATCCAGCCTGTGAAAGTCAAAACTTTTCATTGTGCACCGTTTCAATCAGATAGTGGGAAACAGAGTGACAAGTAAGATGTTAGATGTAAATGTTGACTTTATAAGATTTACTTTTAATAATATTTAAAATCATTTTTTATTGTTTAAGTATTTTTACCCATTAATAACTGTTATTGAAGATTCACTTATCAGTTTAAATCATTTTATTTTGTTGATCAAAAGAAATAACTTTTTATGATTATAACTTTTAAAATTATTTATTATTAAACTGGACATTAACCTGATAAGAAGAGAGCGTTTTTTAAAACTAATTTACCTTGGTGCCAGATTTGTTAATTTCATTACCACGTAAAGAAGAGAGATTTGAAAAGGCTACCATCTAGCGTGAGGTGGGGGGGGGGCACAAATGATTAAAAAGAAAAGAAAAGTAGTTACAAAAGCCAATATTAAAAACATTTTCAACCAGAATAAAAATTCAGTGGGGGCGACAGTACTTATTTTCCCTCCCTCTTTCCACTTATGCAGCACATTATTTTTTTTTAAAAAAAGCAGCAGCTTAGTCAATCGAAGATTCAAAATTAGTACCCTCAATAAAAAGATAATATTACTAATACATATATATTATAAACTTCACTTTTAAATAAATTATAAGAATAAAATAAAACTTACATGTCATGAATTAAAAATATTTATTTTTTGTCTTTTTACATGACATACGAATATGCAGAGACTTCCTGCTTTTCCAACATGATAATGCACTGAACAGCATCTATCAGTTTGAATGAACTAAGGTTATATGAAATCAAAACTCTACTCTTTTACACTTTATAGCAAAATATATATTTATTTAATTGATTACAGTTTCAACTGTTCCCTGCAGTCTTCGTCAGATCTACAAATTTAAACATTACATAAATACAATCATATTTTATATATTTATACATATAATTTACAATTTAACTATTTTACATTATATTATATTCAATAATTTATCATCTAATCCTTTTAACTTTAATACTATTTTATTTTCACTTTTATTTTTTATTTTTATACCCTTTCTATTATATTTTATTATTTTACATTTATAATTTTTTTTATAAACCTCAATAAACTTACTAAACTATTATATTAACTCCTATCCAACATATAATCTATTTTTTATTTTATAATCTTACAATTTAATCCACTAATTATTTAACCTTACTCAATCCATTAATTTTTCTTTTCTATATAATCTAACTTCAACATTTTTTAACTTTTATAATTCAAAACATAAATAAAGGCATAATTACTTTCATATTACTATCAAATCTCTTTTTTATCATAATTTTATTTCAATTCTTCCACTTCTTATTTTACTTTTAATTTTTTTATTAGTTTTTATAATACTATTATACATATCTCCAACCTTAATTAACTTTTACTCCATTATACTATCTTATTTTTTATCTGATTTTATCTCTACTTTCACTCCTTATTTATATATCTTTTAATTCTATTTTTATCCTATTTTTATCTAACTCTACCTATTTATAATTTTAATTTAAATTCTCACCTTATTCTCACTTTCTTTCTTCCTCCATTTTTTAATCCCATCATCCTTTCTACCTCCTTACTCTTTATTTATAATAATATAGCTCCCTCTATTATATATCAAACACCCTATCTATTCATAACTTTATACTTTACCATTCCTCTTCTTTTTTATACTAAAATTGTCCTTAAACCATTTTCCCTATTAATATTTGGCTTTATTTCTTTTATTAAAATTGCCTCCCTTATCTTTCTTTCTCTTCTACTATTTGCAAAACTTATTATTATAATATCTTCTCTCTCTAACTCATGACCTGTCTCCAAAGAATGCAAATATACTGGTTATACTCTATTATATCTATATTGCTTTAACCTTGTATATATTGAATTTTTTGTTTCACCTACATACTTACTTACAATTCCTTTACTCTTACATTTCCTACAATTTATTTCATAAACTCCATTGATATATTTCTCTTCTCCACCTATATACCTACCATTTAATATATCCATTGCATTTTTCTTTCTTTTATTTACCATTTTATAATTAATATTCTTCTTAAAAAATTTAGGTTAACAATTTTTGCAATTTTTTTTAATAATTTAAGTAGATATTCAATGGCTTTAAAACTCTTATTGGTACACAGAGATTTGAAGCTTTAAGTCAGGATAATCCTGAAAAACCATGACCTACTAAAATAAGCAAAAAAACATTATTGTAAATTCAAACATTTATAAATAAAAAGTTAGCTGATGTTGAAAATGATAGATACTTCATCATCATTTTAATTATTCAAAAATTATTTTTCAGTTTAACTTATTTTCTGTCACAAATTTTAATCTTTTATAATCTTGTAATAAAATGTCACAATCCATATAATTCTGTCTTATAATTAATACTGCTTTTATGATCTTTACATTAAAATTTGTTATCTCTTCCAACCACTTCATATTCTTTATGTATATTTTTTTTTACTAAATTATTAATATCCTGAAAATCTTGATATTTTTTATTCACTTTACTGAATATGTTTGAAGTATTTCATTTTTATGCATTTTAAAAATGCCGACTGATTAAGGAATTTTTTTTTATGTGTTGTCATTCATATGGTGAATTGCTTATGGAAATTATTTTGAATTTTTCTCCATTCAGGTTTTTTTTTTTTTTATATAAAATTTATTTAAAGTTTTCCATGATTCCTGATTTG
This sequence comes from Epiperipatus broadwayi, assembly GCA_028023455.1. Lineage (NCBI taxonomy): Eukaryota > Metazoa > Onychophora > Udeonychophora > Euonychophora > Peripatidae > Epiperipatus > Epiperipatus broadwayi. The sequence continues at coordinate 2,236,390 of JAQFVV010000082.1, read as the reverse complement.
CCTTTCCTTCTGTTTTTATAATCTTAACTGGTTTTATAAAAATTCTTGACTACTTGAAAAATAATTTCTTTCTTTATCAATATTTTTAAATTACTTTATACATGATTAATTATCTATAATATTAATAAGCCAATAAGCTAATACACATGTGCTTTTATTGGCTTATTAATATTATAGATTATAAAAAACATTGCGCTATATAAAAAAATGTCTTGTTTACATATGGTTAATTATAAGAATGACATATCGTAAATTCTAGAAATTTCATTGGCGTCATTCATTTACATTGTAAAAAAGTAATTTAAAGTGATCAATTAATAACTTCACATTCTTCATTTCAAACACTTTAGATTTGCCCATACATATATGGTTGGGTCGAAAATATAGATGGATTCATTCTATATTTTCTTAAAGACTTTATGTTGTGTTTGAAAAAGTGGGAGTATTCATTTATATAGTGACATCTGCAAAGCGCATGTGTATTAGCTTATTGGCTTATTAATATTATAAATTATAAAAAACATCGCACTATATAAAAAAATAAATGTCATGATTAATTATGAAAAATATTTATTCTGTTATCCAATATATCAGCAAAATTTTCAATATGTGTAATTAGCCCTATAAGAATCTTCAAATAAATTAGTTAATATTAGAGCTTTTTTTTAAAGAAAATATGAACAAAGTCTATCAAACATACTTAAAATAAATAAAAAATATAAAAACCAGAGAAAAAGAATTTAAAAAATAAATAAATTTACAGCCATATTTGATATAGATTGAACATTTATATTATTTTTATTACTGAAATGTCCCAAATTTTGTACATGTTTGTTTCAGATATAGAAATCTTTTTTAAGGTTAACCTAACTAAATTTTTATTAACAAATAGGCTATCCTGCAGCTAACATAAAAAGAAACAATTGTTTTCATCACCACACTTAAATGAAGATAAAATGATTGATCTAGATGAGAATGCCTCATCTGGAATTTTTTCCATATTATTTTCTTTTCATTTACAACCTGTGATAGATCTATCACTAACATTTTTTTTTAAAAAAGGTCTTAAGAGTTGGAAATTATATATGCCATTTACCTTGTTTTCATACTAACATGAAAGCATTTTCCCCATAATACCATCCAATATTGTAAAGACCTTCATTTAATATTAATGTGAATGAATAACTACACATTATATTGGAGAACCTGCCTTATTGTCTTCCTCTGAATAAGACATACAGCATAATAAACTCCTGTTTATGTTGACCATATTGCTAATGCTCAACATTATTTGTGCTCTCTCCTGACTACTATTGTTCTTTCTCCTTTTTTAAGGTTACTGTTATGACCTATGTCTATTATTTTCTTTGTCAGTTGTACTATTTATGAGATTCTTGAAAGCTGAAATGTCAAAATATTGTAATAAATTTTGCATTTATTGCACATTTATCTAAGGAATTCAGCAGTTCTACCATCTGCTAGTTGTTTAGATATATAATAATTTGATCTGTCTTTTATGGCAGGTTATGGCTAATAATTCTTACTATTTATCCATATGATGAAAAACAAGCAGTCAATACTTTCAAGTACTGATACCATTCTGACATTCTGAGTGCAGTATTCTTGCAACATAATGTCTTTATATCCTTGGACATTTTCTGTTTTGTATGACAATTTTTATTAGTGAACTGCTGATTCTTGAATGTGTATACAGGCCAGTGTCATCTTGTGATGCTTCTTCATTCTATTTAATGAAAAATAATTATCTAAATTGACAAGGTGTTTCATAGTGATTTCCCTTGAATCATCTTTAAATGAGATTATATTAAAAAATGAATTGATACAGTTATTGTATGACTTCATGTTCTCAAAGACTCGGTTTCTCATTATAATGTCTCTCAACACCTTCCATTGACATTGCTTTTGCATCTTATTTAATTTTATGTTTCTTTAACAACTCTTCATAAATCCATTCATATACCATTATTCATTTAACTTTTTTGGGTTGCATTCATACTTCCTGAATTGATATGGCTCAATTCTTTTATTCAGCTTTCTATTTAGCCTCTGATCCTTTTCCTTCATTTGTCTTATTGCTTCTTTTTTTATTCTTCTGACTGTACTATGAATTCATTTTTGATATTTTTTATTCTTCTGCAAATTTCAATTGTCCATCTTGATTTGTTCTTTCAGCTTCCATTATATTACAACCCGTGCATCTTATTCTCCATTATTCAGATTATATTATAAATAGCTTACTGAATATTCTGTTTAATCTTTTGGTTATTTCTATTTTCTTATGATTTTTTTCATCTTCTATTTTTTTTAGAAACAGTTTTTCTCTTTGTGAGTTGCTTCTATTTTCTGTTGCAGCATCTGAATATTTCTGCTCTCTTATATGACTTTCTTCTGTTTTATTTCCATTTTCTTTTATTTTCTTCAGCAACATCTATCACATCTTGGCTGATATTGTCATCTACTCTGTTCACTGGATTCTTCCCCCTTACCTTGATCTTATTCTGCATCCATTTACTTCAATTTTGTCCTCGTCAGCATATAAGTTTAATTTTAACTACTTTTAACCATACAATGAAAGTATAATCCTAATATTCCATAAAATAAGCCTCATATCACATTTCTTTCCATACAAACTTTCACTGTTAATTATTTTTCTAAATCTTCTTGTTTCAATCCCTGTCTTTACCTAAATAGTCTAATTTATTTTTTCTACTTTATTCCCATTTTTATTTTGTTCATGCATGTATAAACAACTTCCTCAATCACTTGTTTTGATTTTGTAAAGTTCTAACACAAACTTTTTTAATAAATATATATATTATAACAGTTCTGTTATATGGCACACAATAATATAATGTGTGTGCACAAATATATATAAAATTGAAAGGAAAAGTAAAAATAAATACAGACAAATTTTTTAGTAGATATTTTCTATCTTCCTGAAATAATAACCATAGTAAAAGATTAAATAAATTTGGATTTAAAATAGAATTTTATTATAAAATAAACATTTAAAAAGGTCTAAATAAATATTTTTTATTGAATTCTGATTTTGAAATTTAAAAAAAAAATAAGCATACTATATTTCTGTTATCTATTTTTAAAAATTGTTGTAGATTGATAAAACTTCAAACTTGCTTTCAAAAATAGGTTTTAATTAAAAGTGATTTGAAAAGATTAGAGACAAGAAAAAGAGTTTTAATTAAAAACAATGTGTTTTTATCATCCCAATCCATGACTATAAAAAGGTTGAATAAAAAGATTATTTTAGTTTTGGTGGCCAGAAAAGTTGGCTAGTTTGTTGTAGTTACTAGGCAGTAAATAGCTAACGAGAAAGAGTTGGCTAGCAGAGATGAATAACAGCTATACAAAAAACTGAATCAGATGTAGGGAGGCAATGAAGCAGCTGCTCTATAGTTCTATGGAGTTTAGATTTATCTGAAGCCAGGGTCACTTCAAATCAATCATTAGCCTGTACAAACATAGACAAAAACAGTTTTCTGGCCTGAAATATATTAAATCCTAGACAGAAGGGAACTGATTGAATGCCAATATATTTGATTAAACATTTCCTGATGCTGATAATTACCTGGATTATACCTATCTTGATGTGCACTATAAACCAGCTCACAAAAAGAAATACCATCAGTTGATGAAGAAGTTATTATACATCTAGCTGTTTATCTATATATGCAAAAAAGCACAGATAAGTGTATTTATATAAAGTTAGTCATAATTCTCTAAAAATGGCATTTAAAAATATAACTTAAGAGTGCAAGTAATAAATTTGCTTGGATTAAAAATCTAGGAATAAAGATTTAATTCATTGATTTTATTATTTTAAAAGAAAACAAAGTTGATAGTACTTTTTTTAAAAATAAAAAAAAACTAATCAAAAAGTAATCATAGATGATTTTGTAGTCTATAGAAAAAAAGGAACTTATAAACTGATATTTTTTTTGAAAGAAAAAAACTGTTTATGATAAAATTTGATTCACATCATCTATAATTTTATTAAAACACATGGAGTTATGAAAGATATTTTTAATAATTTTATATTTTGATACATTCAAATATGATAAAAATGAATTTTAAATATGTTTTATAAAGGTCCATTGCAGTATTTTATATCATTTAAAAGTGATAATGAAAATGTTTATTTTATGTCTAGCAAGTATGTTTAAAATATATTGTTACATGTTTGTGTGCTGAATGTGTTTTAAGTAACTCTATTAAAAGATATATGTAAACCACAATTAATAACCTAAATTTTGTATATTAATCAAGTAAAACATATGCAACATTTAATTATTGTATTTTATTAAATGTCAATTAAAATGTGTTCTTTGTAAAACATGTGTCTGTGTAAATATCTATATATATATATGTGTGGTATGTCAACTTATTAAGAAGTATTCTAAGCTTGCATTTTATACACAATTAATGAAGCTGTATAACAATAAATAAATAAGCTGAGCACATTTGGGAATTCTATAATCCCATATTCATAGCTCTTTTCACTAATAGTTAGTAGATATCACACTAATGTTTGCAAATTTATGTAATAATATTTAAACAGCCCACTCTTTAGAGATTGCAAAGCAGGTGTCTTTTCTATTGATTGCTTTAGGGCCTTATATGTCTCCTTTACTAAATTTTTGTAATTGTATGTTACTTAAAACCAGAAGCCTTAATTTATATGTGTATAGCCACATGCTAAAGACCTTAATTACATTTTGTTATTGTTGTTAATGAAATTGTATTCAATTATTAAAATTATTCCAGTGACTTACTATTAAATCATTTTTAGATCATATTATGTATTGCTTCATCATCTTGATCACTGTAACAGTAATAGAGCTTATGTTCTCTGAGACAGATTCATGCACAATAGTCTGATTATATGAAGGGGATGTATGTTTTTAGTGTTAGGGCATTTCAGTATGACATTTTTCTGGTTTTGGCATGAGAATAATATAGTTCAAAGCTCATGCATTACATTTTATTTTAGTTTAATAATTATTAGAATTTATAGTTTTCCAGTATATTAATGGTACTAAGTCATCAGAGGATTGATGGTGATCAGAATGTTTTAATATTCCAGAATTGTTTTTTTTTATTATTATGTATTCTGATGGAGAAGCACTTAGTTTGTGCATCCAAGTTATGTTTAAATAATTGCCCCAAGCTGGAAAAGGCTTAAATATTTGCCCCAAGCTGGAAAAGGCTCAATAGTTAGCCTGGTCTATAGTAGACCCATTTGTAATCCAGCCACAACATGGACTGTTGATTTGTTTTTTGAGAATTATTCATGATGATAAATGGCTTACTTTACTTATTGATAATACTGGTGGATATATAGTTAATTATTCTTATAGTTGCTTTAAGGAGTTAACAAGGCTGATCTCTTAGAGAAATATTAAAATCTCTCATGCTCTCTTATAATATCTCATTACTTATTTTTTGTGATAAAACTTTACTTTAATAATATACTTTTTTAATATATAGGGTATATGAGCACAGACTTTCACATGACCCACCACTCTCACTCTATCTAATAATACTGATACACTCAAGCACATATATGCTGAAAAAATAAATAATCACCAATATACACATTTCATGCTAAACCAGCAATCATCAGTTGGTCCAGATTATCATCTCCCACATATATATATACTATAAGTGCTCAGATATATATTAAGATAGACAAACTTCATACTTAAATGGTCAGGCTCCAATCTACTTTCACCCCAACTCTTCACCTGTCCATTCAATTGAAAATCTGATGATGGAATGCTTGAAGGCCACGCTGAGGCTGAGATTCTTGTTACACCCATGTTGACCTAATGTCAATCTGAACCCCACATGTACAGGATATTATCCATTTAATACATAATATGCAAGGATGGGCAGACATCGCTACAATGTAATAACTGAAACACAGGCTTAATATATACCTGTGTCTATATATGTAATATATAGGGTATATGAGCACAGACTTTCACACGACCTACCACTCTCCACTCTATCTAATAATACTGATACACTCAAGTACATATATGCTGAAAAGATAAATAATCACCAATATACGCATTTTATGCTAAACCAGAAATCATCAGTTGGTCCAGATTATCATCTCCCACACATATATACTATAAGTGCTCAGATATATATTAAGATAGACAAACTTCATACTTAAATGGACAGGCTCCAATCTACTACACACTCCAACTCTTCAACCATCCATCCAATTGAAAATCTGATGATGGAATGGTCAAAGGCCACCCTGAGGCCGAGATTCTTGTCACACCCATGTTGACTTAAGGTCAATCTGAATCCCACATGTACAGGACATTATCCATTTAATATATAATATGCAAAAATAGGCAGACATCTCTACAATGTAAAAACTGAAACACAGGCTTATTATATACCTGTGTCTATATATGTAATATATAGGGTATATGATTGCTGGTTTAGCATGAAATGCGTATATTGGTGACTATTTATCTTTTCAGCATATATGTGCTTGAGTGTATGAGTGGAGAGTGGTGGGTTGTGTGAAAGTCTGTGCTCATATACCCTATAAATTACATATATAGACACAGGTAGATAATAAGCCTGTGTTTCAGGTAATATACTTTTTTGTAAATTTCATTATTTGAAAAATTTGTTTACTCAGAGTTGATGATGATTTGCCATCCCCAGGTCATCTATAGATCTCCAACTTTCACCCATATCTCCCCATCCTATTATAATATATATATATATATATATATATATATAATAGGATATCTCCCCATCCTATTATAATATATATATGCTTAAAATAAAGGTTGTATATCAAATCATTTAATTATCTCTTTCTAATGATCCAACTGGTATTTTAATAATTTAAAAATAAATAAATAATGATAATGTTGGGATAGATAAAGAATGTAACTTCTGACAATGAAGACACAATGCAACAGGAACAAACCAGGAGGCTACTTCAATTTAAACACTGTAAGCTGCCTAAAAGCCTAAATGTAAAATAAAATCTTTACACTTTGAAGCCTTGCTCATGGAAATTTCTGACTCTATGAAGCTGATTTTAATAAATATATAGACAATGGAGATCCCTTGAAAGTTAAACCTTGCTATTGTGAGTCTTAAGTGGCCAGCAAATATAAATTCAGGAGAATGGCATGGTGCAGAATGTGAAGCAGAAACACTCTATGGAGTCACATGAAAATCCTCAAGCTAATGACAAAATCCCTCCTCTACCAGTGCTAAAGTGCAGCTAAACAAACTCCAATAACCAAAACTTGCTTCATTATACAAAAATTTATCATGTATTCTCTTAATCATAACTTTTTCATTCTTTGTAATGATAGGCATTTGTTTCTCAGATGTAAAGTTATATCTCTATATTGTGTGAATATTTTATAGCACTGTGGCCACGTCCTGAACATTATATTACTATTCTTGGCTCATGTAGTCTTGATTAGATTTTATATTGGAATTTCCAAGTACTTGTGATGTTTTATCAATTGTTTAAGTTTTTATAGCTTCGTATATTTTCAATGAAGTCATATATTAGTTATTTTTTAGGGAGTAGGCAGATGTGATAGAAATCATCATCATCAAAAGCATAACTGTTTTTATTGAGCATAGAAAATGATCTGAAGTAAATAATAAGTAACATATATAATAGATAAACCAAGCATCATCAGCAATAATCATCAAGTGACAATAGTCATCCTTCAAGACTGAATTTAAGAAAGGTACACTATAAAATCTTAGGCTAATCATTATTTAGGCAATGCCAAATTTAGGACATAATGTAAAAAGAATCAATAATTACATCTGCATGTATATAATTAAGTGCTAATAGTTATAATAATAAACATATTAAATAGAAACTATTTAATTGATCACTGCTGATTACCATGGGTCTTCTATGCCACAAATGTACTCACTATCTCTGAATTAGTTATAAAACTGAATGAACTTTAAATATGAACTTCATTACCTCAATATCATGTAAATAATTTTAAATATAATTATTATACTGTCCAAACATGTATTTCACAATGTTTGAACTAACTTTGGAATAACAAAAAAAATCTAGTGACTGTGAAAGAGATAACATATACATGCTTTTCCTTAGTGCTTATATCTAATTTAATATTAAAGCATGATTCTATGAGGAAATCAATCATTCCATTGGTAATTTTCAGAAAGGATAGCCAGAAAAATAGAGAGAAAAATAGGAATTATTTATTTATTTATTATTACTTTTTCACAAATTATTTAATGAAGTTAACTAACAAATAAAAGAAAAGGATTAGAAAGTAATATGATAAACCCAAAGTTGATATTATATTTACAACCTAATCTATACTAACACATATAATTTCATGCAACATGTATAATTATTATTTGCTTCTAATTCTTCTTAATTAAGTAACATTGAATTTAGATGAGTTATTTTTCTACAATAATCAAAAGTCTGCAAAAAATTATTTCACAAGAAAAAAAAACAAAAGAATTTTAATTCAAATTATACTCTCTTTTATCTTTTAAAATAGAGGTGTCTTATAAAACTACTAAAAATGTATTCAATATTTTCAATTATTTGCTTTTCTATAAACTAACATTTATAAATATAGATATGTACCACTATAATACCTTATATTGTGATGGATTTTTTTTAGTTCTTATTTTGAAGTTCTCTAGTTGAGTATCTCTTCTTGTAAATTGTGTAAGAAGTAGTTTAGTTAATGACTTGTTTTCTTTTTCTTGTTGTAGTTTTCTGAATAGTTATTTTCACTTATTTGTCTCTTTTTTCTTTTCTTAATAACTCCAGGTTTTCAATTTAATAATTATTTTAATTTCAGGTTAACATAAAATGATCTAATCATGATTTTGGATTGATCAACACATTAGGCTAATTGAAAGTTTCTCTCATAGATATTTTCCTTCTATGACATTTCTGTTGTGAAATTGGTTATATGGATATGTCAAAAATTATCAACTTTCTGTATAGATTTAGAACATGATTTTTGTAAGCTCCATAATATTAACTTGCTTTGCAAACATTATTTCCTTTTTTAATTAAAACTGAATTCAGTTCAGAATCAGATTCTCAAGCTAAGCTTCTGTGAACTCTACTGCCACACATTGTTCTCAGAAAATAACCCTCAAGTTAATCTTTTATTCAATAACATGGCTACTTCAGGAATTACTGCATAAAGCCTTAACCAATTGCTTTTTACAAAAGGGATCATCTTATTTTCTTTTTTAAAAAAATATTATATTTATATAATATTAATTAATAACAAATTTTTATGTAGCACATAATTTTTTCAGAAATAAAGATCTTAATCCCTCTTTTTGAAATCTTATTTAAAGCCACATATTATGCTGTATCAATATGCATAATTTCAATTATATGCTATCCAAAAAATATAAACAAACACAAATGCAAATAAACAAAAAAAAAACAACATTACACTTTACAAATTTAATACATTTTACAATACACTAGAGACATATTCTATTTCTAAGCAACATACATGATAATGTTAAAAAAATTGTAAGAAAATTTTGAACAACACCAGCAGACATTTTTATGTCTTGGAGTGCTCTAAATAATTATGTTCTGTAGTAAAATTTCTTTGGTTTATATTGGAAATACTTATATTCTTTCTTTATTATTCTTTCCTAAGTTGATGTGCAGATACTTAAAAGTTAATTTGGACTTAAAAACATCAAAACAATTAGAAAGATCATAATTTCTTGATAATGAGACTAGTTTACTAGGTTTTTAAAGAGAAAAAGCTATTGAAAAAAAGAATATTATCCAAAGCATATATGAATGTAAAGAAAGTTATACATTCTGTTATTTACTTTAGTTAAAAAATAAAAATACGGTATAGTAAGTTTTGTTTTCTAATTCTAATTTTTTCCGTGAATGAAATATTTGTGTAAAAGTATTCTCTCAATTTATTATTAATAACTACATTATTTGATTACAAGTATAAGATATATACACTTTAGAAGCAATTAGAGGGGATTGGACACAGACTTTTAAGATCCCTTCAGCTATCCACTCCATTTTATATAACCATCTTATAGATTGGAAATCATTTATCTTTTTCACATGTATGTGGTGAAGTGTATTGGTTATATAAGATGGAGTGGACAGCTGAAGAGAACTGCAAGGTCTGTGTTAAAATCTCCTCTAATTAACTACATTATTATTATCTTTGAAAGACTTTGTTCATATTTAAATTTTATATATATATATGCATGTTGAAAAATACTATACACTTCCAGTTCAATAAACAATATATCTTCTATTGTAATCAATGTTTATCCATAAAATATTAGCTATTACATGCTATGCATAATGTTGAAGCAAAATATAGCATATATCATGGCTACACTGTATATATATAAGGATGAAACCACATAAAAAAGAAATTGTTCTTTTCTACACTCTATCTAATATACATTAAACATATTATTTTTAGTTATTAAAATATCTCAAAGTGTGTCACGTGATTTATTCATATTCATAAATCTTTTAATTAGTTTAACCTAGCAAATTCTTGTTAACAAATAAGCTATCCTGCAGATAACATGAGAAACAAAACAATTCCTCTCAATATTAATTATTATTTTCTTTTTGATCTTAGTATAATAATAAAAAAAAAAAGTATTTTTTTGGGGACTTTTATAAAATTTCAAAAATAACTCTCCCGCCCTCGTTTTTTTAATATTTATTTTTTTAAAATAATTCTACTTATAATTTTTTGCATTTGTTTTTGTAATTTACATTGTTTTTATTAACAACTTATTAAATATATAGATTATCCAAAAATTATAACATAAAAATTGATGCCACTGAGGTTGTTATATGGTAATAAATGTAATTTTAAGTTTATGTCAATTAGGTTAATAAAAAAAAATTAAATGCTCAAACAGTAATTAGATTTAAAAAGCTATTAAATACAATGCATTTTACTTTTCTTAATAAATCTATTTATTTTACTAGCCTCCTGCCGAATGTATTTTTTAACAATGAATTTCCATTAAGCTTTGGTGGTTGATTTTTTTAAAAAAGATTATGAGTTCAAAAGTTACTTCAAGTTCATATTTATTTCAATTTAAAATGTTTCATTTTAGAAAAAAGCAAAATCCGTAATTCTAATTCCTTTTTTTTTTGTCTTAATTTATTTTTTAATTCTTTTCTTTTTTTATTTCATTTCTATCTAAAATAATTTTGATAACTTAAAGGTTTAATAAAATAAAATAAAAACTATTAAGTAACCAATTAATTATATTACCTACAATCAGACTATTTTTCTGTGCTAAAAAAGGCACACTACTTTATTGTTCAGGAAGTCATAAGAAATTTGAGTGCCAGAATTGATCTTGGGACCTCCCAATCCCATGTCAGACCTCTGTCAACTGCACCAAACCATGCAGGTTTTTTCTGCTGATGAATAGTTAGGGTGATGGAGTTGAGGTGAGATAGACACTAATAAGAAACAAAAACCTTAAAAATATATAAACATTGTCGGTGTTTATTTATAAGTATGTTTGTCCTATTATTATTAAGATACTAATATATTACCTGGATCTCATCTATGATTTAGATAGTAGAAGTGTCTGTAATACATTTAAAAAACAATGCTTAATCTGTGAAAATTTACATTTTAATGTAAATATATATACTTAAGCAAATGTGAAAAGAAATCACTTCACACTCAGAAGTTAGCCAATGGAATAATGATGGAAATAATAGATTTTAAACTGATGGTTTTGATCTAGATTTTCTAGAGGATTTCTACAGATCTGTCAATTTATAATACTGGCTTTATTAAATCATCCTAAAACAACATAAAAATAATTTATAAAATTTTCCTCGATGCTGATCAGAATAACACACACCCCCCACAAAAATCCATGAATAATTAATTCTTCAGAATTTAACATTGAAGAAACTCTCTGTCTATATATGAATCTTCTAAAAAGTAAACTGTTCTACAATTAATCAGTCTTTTGCTTGTGGTCAAAATTCAATAAGCTAAAAATAAACTCGGGGCCCATAGGCACATGATCCACCTTTTTTGAGTAGCATAATCATATTTTTTATTTTTGTAATCAGCATGTTGAAATATAACTGACCAACTGAGATTAATCTGGGTACTATGAATGGCTAGATAAATATTGACTGACCACTATTAAATTAAAGATAGTATTGAAACTGTTTAATGGAGAATATGCTGAAAATATTAAATATATGTATTTTCAGTGCTGAGTATCCTTTGATAAAAGCAACTTAAATTTAAAATTAAAATGGAAATTTCTATTTTTATTTTGAATATAATTATGGCTCTTGACAAAAGTGCTCAGCTTTAAAAGTGAGGTTAAAGTTATGTTCAATGTTTTAGTATTTTCTCTTTATGTGGAACAGTATTAGTATTCTATTTAATTTATTATATTTCAGTGATAGAACTATCATAATTGACCCATAATGGTTGGCTATAAAAAATTTATCTGAAAAAAAAAATATTAAGCCCAAAAAGATTTCTAAATTCTTCTGATCAAATTTGAATCCTGGATCAATGATTAGCAGATATGCTAATCACTAACTTCCTTTTACTTTTTAGACAATTAAAAATGAAAATCTAATAAAACTAGTATTTGTCATCTTGTACAAATATTAAACAAACTTGTTACATGGAATAATATAATGAACCCCTAACCTTATATAATTGTTTGATTCCAGTGTTTCTATTGATTGTAAATAATACTTTGCTGCTTTAGAAAAAGGTACTATTTGGAATACTGAAACAAATATGGAATTAATTAAAACCATATGAGACAATAAATTTTCTAGAGTTGTCAAGAAAAGAAGCTATGGATTAGAAAAACTGAATCAAACTCAGAAAGAATGTAATCCCAAAAAGAACAATGATTAAAAATAACAATGCTATATTACATTCAATACTAGAATGCTTTATTTTTATAGATGAACTAGAACAACAAAAATTGTTCCAAATAAATTCACACCCACATAGACTTTTCTCTCCAGTGAAATATTTAAAGATAGTTTTATCTATCTTACTGAACTATTAAAGAAGACATGATAAGTATTTTTAAATATTTTTTACTAAATCATCATCATCACTTTCAGTCGTCATTAATCCATTACAGGATAAAGGTCTTTCCAAGTTTAATCCAATTTTTCTGATCTCCACAACACATCAGCACATTTTCTTATTTTATCTATTTATCTCATATATGGTCTCTTTCTAAGTCTTTTACAATCTCTCGGAATATAATTTAAGGTTTTAACTGCCCATCTAGTACCATATCTTTTAGAAATATATCCTGTTAACCTTCACTTCAATCTCTTATATCTTCCAATAATGCCAGTAACAGGTGTATATTATCTCATTCATGTATTTCATTTTCAATCCCTTCTTGTTTCTCCTAACATGCATCTCTTCATACTTCACTGAATGGTCAGAAATTATTTGTTAAGTGTCCCAAACTGAGATCCATAAATAAGAACTGGTAAAACAAATTTATTAAAACCCTTTTCAAACACATAGGAAACATTTTAATATTAAGCTATTTCTACAAAAGAACTTCATCCAAGTTTAATTCTATTATTAATACCATCCATTATGTTTCATCTGTATTAATAATATAACCAAAATATTTGTAGTTATTAACTTCTTCTAATGCATTATCAATTTTTCTTTTCTTTTGAGAAAATCCATTGAATATTACTTTAGTTTTTTTAGCATTTACTTTTAGTCCTACTTTCTTATTTTCATCTAATAAGTCTTGCATATATCCTGAAACCTTGAAGAATTATTTGCAAAAAAATTACATCATCTGGGAAATCTAGATAACTTAAGTAATCTCCACATACTTTTATTCACTTAGTTTCCCATTTTACTCCACAAAATGCTTTTTGCAAAACTGCTTTAAAATGTTTTCAAGATATGAAATTAGTCTATCATATTAATCATTTTTACTGTCAATCTTCTTCATAACATTATATAACTAATCATTGTTTTTGCATTTTGATAAATATTCTTCAAAATATAACAATATGCTAAATCTATATCTTAATAGTCCAATGATTTAATTGCTAAAGAAATTTTTATAGAATCAAATGCCTTCTCATAACTACAAATCCAAAGTATAATGACTACTCATATTGATTAGTACTTTCTATAAATTCTTTCAATAGTTGCTTGGGAGCCACTATACTAAAACCACTTTTAAACTCAGATGGTTGGTTAAAATCAAAAGTACTTTGTAGATAAGTTGTAATTATCATGGTAAATTTTTTGTATAAAATGGACAAAAGACTGATAGGTCTGCATTTTTTGAGTATCTTCTTTTTAAATATTAATATTAGTACTGCATTTTCCCAATCATCTGGTACATCTTTATCATTTAGATATTTGATCTGGCACATTATTATCATTTAGATATTTGGTATATAATTTTGTGTCAACAATTTTATCTATTTCTTCACCTACTTTTTTTTAAGATATTGATTATAATTGCATCATTACACTGGAGCTTTTCTCTTCTTCATTAATTTAAAAGCAGGCCTTGGCAATTCAGAAGATTACATCACATGATCACAATTTCTTATGTTTGCTCATAACTATTATTAAAACTACTGTTTAGAGAGTTTTACCTGTTTCAATTCAGATGTGGTAATTATAGATGCCTTATTTTTTAATTGCTGCATAATTTTTTTTACAGAACTCTTCAACACATGTCATGATATCATCTTCCTTTTTAATAATAGTTTCATCTTTTTATGGCAGAAATAAGTTTTCTATTAAGAGATATTGCTTTATCTTTTGATATCTTTATTTTCTTTTATAGTTTTTTTGCTAACTCACAATTATACTTTCTTATATTATTATTAACTTTTTTGTACCACTTTAGAGAATTCTAGATATTCAATCCTTCTAAATGAATTCTTTTATATATTTTTATATTCATTCTGGTCTTTATGAATTGTTTTATCTCAGTAGAAATTTTGTTTAATTGCTAATTTTTCATATTAGCTATAGTTGTTGCAGTTATTAATAGTGTACATTTATCTTCCTAGTGATTTCATTCAGACATGAACTATCTTTAGTATTTTAAAATGTTTTCCAACTTTTAATTTAATTTATTTAGAATGCTTCTCAAGATTAGAAATATTGACTTTAAAAGTTGTTCTATTTTTCTCTCTCTAGTTTTGAATTAATACATATCTCACATCTCATTAATCAATGATCATTTGCTGTAATTGAATTTATTAAGAACATTACAATCTTGAATATGTTTCTTTTGGTAGTCAAAATATAATCCAATTGTGATGCACCTTCATTTGGATGCTTCCATGTTCATTTCCACTTAGTAGTTTTCTCAAAGTAAGAATTCATTTTTTTTTTTACAAACTCCACAAGTCTGTATATGTCTCTCATTTCTACTACCATAATTAAATTACCCATGGAATTATCATCTTTCAATCATTTACCAATTCTAGTATTAAAGTATTCCATGACAATTTTAAAATGTTGTTCAGTCTGATTAAAAGTCTTTTGTACATCTCTCTTCTGCATTTGGTATCTTTCATTAATTTGAATAACTAATTTTGTTACTCTTCTAATAATACACCGATCTCCACAGTTTGTTTCTTTCACTTTTTATTTATAATGAATTCTATTTCACTGCTTCCAATATTTGTGCCCTTGTATTATGGCATGTATTCACTCTTTAAATTAATTTACTCTTCTTTTTTTTCTTAGTTTACAAAGTATAATAATATCCCATTTAATATTAGACTGTTATTCCAATTCTCTCAATTTTCGTTCACTTTTACATTATATGCAATTGTAAATACTTAAATAAGATGTTATGGCAGCCTGGGTCCACAATCATAGGATTCTTACCAACTGCTACTTACTGATGACTTTACAGCTTTATGGACATAAAGATCCTAATTTAATTTATCTGTCATTATTGTAAAATATATATTATGTTTTCAAAAAAACTCAACTGATATTTTAGTTAAGAGCTATCAGACAATTGAAGAGAAAATTCATGGTGCTTCTTGGTCATTAAACTCACCACACTATCTGATATATGATGTTCATATATTATAAATAATTATAAAGTAATAATCAATGACAAGAATATATGGTGTGCATACTAGAATTTGCCCTGTTTGTTTTTTTAAGGCCTCAAAGTGGAATCAAAGAACATCCTTTCATTTAACAGAAAATTTCTTTCTTCAGATATCAATAAATACTGTCATTTAAATAAATGTAAAAAGCAAATATTATTTTAAATGCAAGAAAAAGACTCTGGATTAAAATAAATTGTAAGTGGAATCATAGAAATCAGTGGCTTTGTAAACAAACTAGTGTCTAGTTGACATTTGACAAGAAGACAAAATAAAATTTGCAGTAGGAAATGAATTGATAAATGTATTTATTTAAAGTGTATACAAGAATAAAGTGAAACAAAGGAAATTGTTATCAAAAATGTATAATATTTTAAAAAAATAATATTAAAAAAAAAACACTTCAAGTACTAATTATCTTTTTATTTATGAAAAAATTAATCATTTACTTTCAACATATCTCGAATAACATACCATTATTAATACATTTCTGTAAAACACACATATATACTTTGCATTTACCTTTCCATTTTTCTTGAAGTAAACTTATTTTAAAGCAAAAATCTTTACTTAATCCTTTTTCCATTTTAATGAGTGCTCTAGAACACGTTTTGGTACTAGAGATAGCCATTGAACACACTCAAAAGATAAATAATTTTAGATATTTTATCAAAGTGCTTTTGAAACTCTTTCTGAATATTTCGTCCAATAAAGAACAGTTTTCATGTTTTATTGACAGTTAAAGCAAAAACAACATTTAAAATAACAAATAAAAAATTAAAATAGGTTTAGATATTTGATTGAAAAATGTTCCAGATAAATTGTCAGATTAAAATAAAAATTCATTTTTTTTCTAAAATTAGTACAATGGCTTATCAAAAGTATCGTAGCAGAATGCAGGAATAAATTACCTTAAGAGTGGTGGCAAAATAGAAAAAAAAGTACTTAGAGTTTAACAATATTAAAATTGAAATTAATTTTACAATTATCAAATAAAAGTTTAAAGCAAATTTCAAATTTTATTGGATATATAACTGTCATACATGGAAAAATAATTACATGAGAAATATTTATGTTGATGACATTACTTGAAAAAATAGAAAGACTGTATCACAGATATCCTCATACTCTAAGATAAATAGGGAAAAATTGCCAGAATTTCCTTCTACCCTTTGACTTTGTGATGTCAGAATGGAAATAAAGTTTTGCTCTCATATATTGAAAGTCAAAGCAGAAAAACAAAACAAAATTAAAGACTGTTTTGTCAATCAATAAAAATTTGATCTTCTATTAGATTTATTTAAATATATCTATCTATCCACTTCTCATCTATCTTGGTATTTGTTTGACTTAAATTTATTCATTCTTCTATCAATCTATCCATCCAACCATCGTTCTATCACCCATCCATCTATCTACCTCTTCATCAATCCATCTATCTGTTCATCCACCTATCTATTTATATTTATATGTTTTTCTATCTATATAGCCATCCATTCTGTCATCTATCTATCTACACATTCATCTACTCTATCTATCTACTTACCTTTCTACCTATGTACATATTTATCTATGTAAATATCTGTCTACCTAACCATTTACTCATTCAGTGATATATTAAACCATTCAATAAATGTATTCATTTATTTCTATATCCTACTCTTGTATTTATGTATCTATTTAATTATCCATCCAATCATGCATTAATTTGACTACCCACTAATTACTTCCCCATTCACTCATCTATTAGCTAGCTATCTATGTACATACTTATCTAACTATTATCTATCTATCTATCTATCTACTTATCTGTTTATTTGTATATCTATTTACCTATCTGTTCATCTATCTATATATCTCTTCATTCTTCCATCAATCTGTCCATACAATTACTTATATGCATCCAACAGATCATCTATTCATCATCAATCCATCTATCTATATATATGTCTTTTTATATATGTACATGTCCATCCATTCATTCATCAACCTATCCATTCTATCTGCTTATCAATCTGTTTACATTCCTATTTACTCATTCATTTAATTATTTATTAGCTACCATCCATATGAAAGATAGATAGATGAATAAATGTACCAATTTATGGATGAACCGATAGATAGATAAACAGACAGACCAACAGGTAATGAGAAGATAGATTGATAGATATGTTGGTGATATATAGATAGGTAATATGTGACCGGATACATAATTAAATAGATAGATAAGTAAATAGTTAGATTAACAGAGTCAAAATGTAAGATGGATTGATAAATAGATAAATGGATGGTTGGAAAATAAATGGATCGGTGAATGGGTGGAAAAAAAGTCAGATAGTTAAATAGATAGGTAAATTATTTACATAATAAGGTAATCATATAGAAAAAGATAGAGAGATAGAGATAAATATGAATGAATGGATAGAAAGACATATATGTTTATAGATAGAAGGATAGATAGATAGACAGATAGATTACTGGATGGATATATGAAAAGCATATATATATATATATATATAGACAGAGAGAGGGAGGGAGCTAGATAAACAGATAGGTAAATAAATATACAAATAGACAAATGAATATAAATAAAAAGTAGATAGAAAGATATATAGGTAGATAGATAGCTAATAGATGAATGAATTAGTGGGTGGACAGATAGATTGTTAAATAGATGAATGATTAGATGGATAAATAAATAGATACATAAAGAGAAAAGCAGGTAGATTGATACAGAGATAGATAGATGGATATATTTGGCGAATAGATAGATAGATCGCTAGTTGTACAAATAAATGAATGGATGGATAGATAGATTATTAAAATAGACAGATAAACAGACAGACAGACAGATAGATAGATAGATAGATAGATAGATAGATAGATAGATAGATAGATAGATAGATAGATAGATAGATAGATAGATAGGGAAGTAATGAGATATTTAGAATAGATGAATGGGAAAATAGATGAATGAATAGATGGATTATAAATAAAAAACAAATTGCAATTGAATGGATTGATGAATAAATAAACAAATGGGTAGATAATTGATAGAAAATGATTGTATTGATATATTGATGGATAGATAAATAGACAAAAACACAGAAAAACAAATAGATAGATACATAGATGGATGGATAGATAGACATACTTAAATTATTAGATAATCAAACTTTTGTTAATTATTTGACAAAACATGCTTTAATTTATTTTCTTTTTACTATTTTCATTTTCAAGACATGAGTGAAAAACATTTTCTTTCTGTCCCATTCTGACATCACAAAGTCAAAGAGTTGAACAAAACTCTGGCAATTTCTTTTTCTCTCTTTTAACTTTAGAGCATAACAGCACTTGTGTTACAGCCTTTCTATTTTTCAGATAATCTCAACAACATAAAATAAATTTATTCTCATGTAATTATTTCTCCACATAAGCAGTTGTATATATTTGGATAAAATTTGAAATTTGTTTTAATTTTTTTATTTGTTAATTGTAAGTGAATTTTTTTTATTTTCAATAAAATTTGAAAAAAAAACAAAAAAACTTTTTTATTGAACAAAATTTCTGAATCAGTTTTATAGATAATTTCTACAAATATCTAAAATTGTTTAGCATTTGCATGTGTCAACTGTGATTTGATAGATTACCCTAGTAATAAAATGGTACTGAATAATCTGTGGAGAAGTATGTATTTTGGAATTTACAGTTATTTATTTATTTTTTAGAATTATTTAAAATTATTCAAACTACTGATTAAAGTAATTCAAATTTCGTATATAAGTAATGTGCAGAGATATAAAATCACTTTCTTGCATATCATACATATAATACTCTTACTATATGAATCAAATTATTGAGGTGTCTTATTGAGTTCATTGTGAATAAAATATTAATTGATATTTATACTAGCAAAATATGAATAGTAAACTATTGGCAATATAAGGTTTATATTTTAAACTTGGTGTTTGTGTATATTATCTAATATTCTATTTCACAATGAGTTCAATGGAAAACATATCAAATGTTCCAATTATTATATTGTAAATTAAAGTTATTTAATATAATAAATTGCATAATTGATTGTAATATTCTAAACATCATTTTTTTTAGGAAATTTGCAACTTTGCAAGTTTCTAATTTACAAACTGTGACAATTGAAGAAGAAGGTCAAGACAATGTGCCATTAGCTGCATGGGATGAAGTGGAGAATGATATTGGAATGAAGAAAACTAACAAGAAGGTAGCAGAAGTTCATGGATTTAACAAAAAAGAACCATCTAAAGACTCTTCAAAGTATGGATTAAATAAAGAATCTCCTTTGACAATTAGTGCTTTAATTCACCGGACTTCTTCCATAGACTCTATAAAACAATCAACCTTTGATGTTGCCAATAGGATTTCTTATATTGATATCAGTGATGATGAAAAATCTAGAAATAAAAAGGACTATATTTCATTAACTATTGATGATTCAGAATTAGATGAAATAGATCGGTTGAAACAAAATGCAAAAAGAAAAGAATTGTAAGTTATAAAGATTTGATTTTTTTTTTGCTACTTTTTATAATCTGAAAATATTTTTGTATATATTTTATGTTTATCTTTTAAATTTATATATCCAATTTTTATTGTCATCTTTCATTTGATTAATTTTGCAATTTGAATTATAAATAATAAAATACAGATTACCCAATATCTTATTTCACATACAGCTCTACAGACGATCACTCTCTGAATCATTTAGTAAAAATAGTAAAAAATATTTTAAATATGAAATCTATAAAAACAGAATATTTAAGAAAAGAAAGAAAAAGTACTAATATAAAATTGTTTTTATCATTAAAGATGACAAAATATAAATGAGAAAGACAAGTAAATGTTTTTGATATGACAAAAAGTTAGATTTATTAGTATTAATCATGACCTGTTTGTGAGATTAAAAAGTATTTTTTTTACTAGCAGAAATGTAAATGACAACAAGAAAATTGATAATAGAAAAGAAATATGGATGTTAAATATATTTTGTCAAAAATTATAAGAAAGATAAATAAGTAACACTGAAATTGAATAAAGACAAACTGAAATGTCAAATAGTACATTAATAGCTGTTGGAAATGGGGAGAATGTGAAATAGGGAAATTTGAATATTTGGAAATATTTATACAGACATACACATAGTCTTTTAGAAATAATAATTATAAAAGGTAGTTGTTCCGACTGTGTCATGCGGCCGCTTGATGGCACTGTTGCTTGCAAAAATAATGAAATGTAATGTTACCAGGCTGACAATTT
Source organism: Epiperipatus broadwayi (assembly GCA_028023455.1). Lineage (NCBI taxonomy): Eukaryota > Metazoa > Onychophora > Udeonychophora > Euonychophora > Peripatidae > Epiperipatus > Epiperipatus broadwayi. The sequence continues at coordinate 2,214,867 of JAQFVV010000082.1, read as the reverse complement.
TTTGTTTTTTGCTCTCCAACAATTTTTTAAAGTATTTTTAAAAAATTTCTGATGGTATTTAACAGAATTTACATTTTAAAAATATATAAAACAAAGATTTTATAAATGTGTATTATTTTCTGAATGCAAATTAGAATAAATATATGCATTAGTCTGAGTGAACAAAGCTGGCAGCACGTAGTGCTGGAATGTGCAAGAGGGGAAAACTCCAATGGTTTTCTCAATCCAAAAGAGTGGCCAATACATGCTCTAGTCTGAGCAAACTGATATTATGATTTCAAAAACAATGACTACCATTGTATAACTCTCATAGCGGCTCTCTCTCAAACCTGCCTTTTCATGTGATTTATGTGAAATGCTTCAACGACCTACTTCTTTGCAAATATTTTCACTTTAAAGATATGTAGGAAATGGGGTGATGCATTTACAATTATTAGTATGTAATAGTACATTAGGTAAGGTATAAGATTCTTAATTTGAATGCACATAAAAACACTTATGGCCTGCTGAATTCCATACACCCTCACACCCTATGGTAATGATCTATAAAATATGTGCTATTTCCATAGTGACATGAAGCACAGTGTGCAATGGCATCTATGCCTAATGGCTAATATGAACAGAACTGTTCTAGAGGCTGTAAGTTGGGCCATGTAAATGACACATTTCTGTACTTTTGAAAGCAACAGTGCCATCAAGCGGCCGCATGACAAAATTGGAACAACTATCTTGTAAAATAATCATGAATGTGGCATTTTTGAAAAAAAAAACTTGAAATCTGAAATAAAAATTAAAAATCTGAATGAAATATATGAAGAGTATAAAATTGTTGCTTCACAATTAAAAATAAAATGTTGATTATGTGTTGGTAGACAAAATAAAACTAAAAAAGTTAAATAAAAATTATAATTTTTGATGAAGAAAAAAAAGAATGTAGTAGTTATCATAATTTTATGATGATAGAATTAAAAGTATCTATAAAGTAGAATACAAAATTTTATAGCAAGATTAATAAAGTTAAATAAGACATAATATATCATTCTAAATTTTACATTGTTTAATAATAACTTGGAATTTTTTTTATAAAAGACAATGGATCTAAAACTTATAAAAATGTATTCATATTTATGAAAAAGATTGCAAATGAATCATTATTCATAATTAGTAAAACTTAACAAGAAAAGATGTGATAGACTATCAGCAGAGATATGGAATAAATGTGATCAAAGATCAGATGAGATGATTATTTCTTTTAATAAAAAGAATAGAATTAAGGACAAAAATGAGATGAATTTAATAAGTAAACTTATAACTTTAACAGTGCAGTAAAAATTATGAGAAATTTTAGAGATTTATTAAAAAAAGAAATATAAAAAAGTGGAAAGAAAATATGAAGATAAGGTAAAACTTTTTGTAATAAATACTTCTAAGTGAATTCAATAGAAAGATAACTGATACACTTTTAAAAATGACCACAAAGACAGTTGATATAAAAAATCACCAGACAAGACAATTTATGAAGAAAAGGAGGAATATGAAAATATATAATGCATTAATAAGAATTGAATGTCTCGAATTTTGTAAAGTGGTGAAAAAAAGAATAGATGGTGAATATAAAAAAGTATAATTGTGAGCAAGCAAGGAAAGTTATAGAAGAGAATTAAAGTCTCAAGAATGTAAAACAACATTTTGGTACTGGTAGGAAAAAATAGGTGACATCATGAAATGTGTAGAAGATTTCTACCATAATTATATAGTAATAAAGAACAAGGTAAAGTACTTCCTATAACTATTATAACTTCTGAATTGCCCAGGATTTTAAATGAATAAGTGAGACATACAATTAAATTTATGAAGAAGGGGGGAAAGCTCCAAGTAATGATGGTATTATAAACAACACCTTAAAAGAAGCAGATAAAGAAATAGAAAAAAAATTGACATATACCAATTGCCTAAATGATAAAGATATACCAGATGATTGAAAAAATGCAATATTAATATTTAAAAAAATAATAAAGAAGATATTAAAAATTACAGACCTATCAGTCTTTTATCAGTTCTATACAAAATTTGTATCAAAATAATTACAACTCATCTATAGGAAACTTTGGATTTTAATCAACCAAAAGAACAAGCTGCATTTAAAAGTAGTTTTAGTACAAAGGATCAAATCCAAGTGTTGAGAGAAGTTGTAGAAAGAACCAATGAATATGAGTTGTTATTATGTTTTGGATTTGTAGATTATGAAAAGGCATTTGATTTTATAAGCATTTCTTCAGTGATTAAAGCATTAGATCACCAAGATACTGACCCAGGATACTGTGATATTCTGAAGAATATTTATAAAAATACAACAGCAACAATTAGATTACATAATAATACTAAATCAATTAACATTGAAGAGGGTGTATGATAAGGTGATTCCATATTTCCAAAGCTTTTTATAGCAATTTATTTCAAGAAGTATTTTGTGAATTAAAATAGGAAGCCAAGGGAGTAAAAGTAAATGGAGATTATTTAAGTCATCTAGAATTTTCAGATAATGTACTTGCTTTTGCAAATAATGTTTCAGAGCTTCAGGAAATATTTCAAGAGTTATCAGATAAAAGTAAGAAAGTAGGATTAAAAGTAAATCTTAAAAAGACTGAAGTAATGTTCAATGAATTTTCCCAAATGATCGAAATAAAAATTGATAATGATGAGTTAAAAGAAGTTAAAAACTATAAATATCTTAGTCTTATTACTACAGATTGAAACATAATGGATGATACTAATCATAGAATTAAACTTAGTTGGAGGGCTTTTGGTAAAAATAACATTAAAAGGAAATATGCCTGAAAGAGAGGTTTTTAATAAATGTGTTTTACTAGTTCTTACTTATGGATTTGAAACATGGCCAGCAAGAGACTTCAGACTATTCAATGGTGTATGTGGAGATGGATGTTAGAAATAACAAGAAGATATCAAAAGCAAAATATATTGATGAAAGAACAAACAGCTGTTATTGACATCATTGAATGAATTAAGAGATTAAAGTGAAGTAGGGTTGAACATATTGCTATAAGAGCTGACTATAGATGGAGAATTAAAATTTCAAACTAAATTTCCAAGAGATTATAAAAGACCTAGAAAAAGACCATATGTGAGATGGATATATTAAATAAGAAAGTATACTGGAGTGATGCGGAGAAAAAAAGCTGGAGATTGTAGAAGATGGGATTGAACTTGGAGAGACCTTCATCCAGCTATGGATCAATAATAGCTAAAAATGATATATATTGTTGAATGGGACAAGGGGCCAATTTATGTGACTGAATATTTGTGAATAAGAGAATGTGTCAATTAGGCGATTATGAAATTAAATAGAGTGCCAAAAAAAATAGATTTCAATCAAGAGTTTATTTTATCATTTATACTGTTTATATTACTTAAAAAAAGACTATATATAAGATATAAAATGCCTAATCCTTAGAAATCAGCATTATTATTATTTGCAGCTAATGAAAAAAAAGAAATGAGTCTATTGTTAAGACATACGTAGAAAAAAAGGGATTTAATAAAAATAAGATAAAAATGTTGATAATATATATATATTAGATAATGAAAGTAATCAGCAGAAAATGTGAAAATACTATATAGAAAAAATAAGCGAATATGTTTATCTTAGATTCAAATTAATGATGTAATGTATATCAATTTTATGTAATGGGAAAGTAATTTGATAATAAATGCAAAAAAAAAAAGAAATAGAATGAGTTAATGTATGAGTTACTGATAACTCTCAATAATACTTCACATGAAATGGAAATATGTTAACTTAGTAAAATGAAAAATAGTGAAACAGAATAATCATAATTTCATATGAATGGGTCAAGAGTATATTGAAAATAGTTGAAAAGATATAATTTATGAATAGGAATTGAATTGGAAAAATAATTATTTAATAACTTGGAAAATTATTTAAATCATGTACTAAAATTAATAAGAAATTAAATATGTGTTGAATATGGTTGCATTCACACAAAAATTAAATGAACATTCTAATAGAATGAAATGTCTACAATTGAGATAGGGAATGAGATTAAAGGAGAGAAGGAATGTAATAAGTAGAAGAGAGGAAATGTTATAGAAATTTCAATAGGGGTAAAAATGCTACTACTCTATCAAAACATGAACAATATTGAAACTGAAGATATTTATTATTTAGAGTTAAAATAGAAAGTATATAAACAATGTAACATAGTAAGAATTGTTATGGGTGAGAGATAGTAAAATAGAAATTGTTGAACATTTACTGTTAAAATATAGGAATTTTAAAAAAGATCTTATGATTAAAAAAACTTGAAGAGTTCATTTTTATAATGGGTGAGAAATTAGGAATAAAATAGAAGATAAAATTAAGAGAATTCTTAAAAAATTTAAGTATAAAAATATAAATATAAAGTATAGCTATTAAGCATAGCTAATATTTACTAAGGATGATTTTGAACGAAGAGTTTCTACAATGCATAACATTCCATTATATCATCCAATATAAATCAAAGGCCCTGTATTAAAATTAGATTTGTTTTGTGGATTGCACAGAATGATTAAGAACAAAAATTGGCAAATATATGGTCTATGACAATGATTTTTGCAGCCCATGACTTATGAACAAGTATAGGATTTTTATTTAAAAAATTTCCACAAAAATGTGAATTTATATAAGTAAGCAATACATATTTGGTAACATGTGGGAAGCTTCTGGAATGATTGTAATATTTTCCTCTGCCATAAGTATGTATCAGATAATAAAAGTAATTTTTTTATATGCAGTCTACTAAAGACCTTATATAAGTGTGTGGCTTATGATCAGAAAAGTTTGCATATTCCCTATTCAGAAAGTAAACCTATGTATTTAATTTTCTATATTTTTTAATATATAAAAAGAAATATCTTTTGCATTATTGTTTATATTCAAAGATACATATTCAAAAAAAGCATGCACATTTCTGTTTTATGCACAAGCAATCCATAATATTGATATATATTATAACGGAACCCACTGCCCCAAAGTAAACCGCTGGGTACACCATCCAACAATGTGAATATGGCTCAGTAATTGGATGATTTGAATAAAATGTGACAACCAACCTACAACAAGCCATATCCTAAATTTATGATTCGATGGCACATTTGGGTGCATCAGATGTTACAGAATCAAGAATGGCATATAATAAAGGAAGCACATCTCACTACTGTCAGACCTAGGCCTTCGAATAGGATGCTAAAGATGTTACCATGAAATGCCCAGTTCCAAGTCACATCTACTTTCAATATACTAACTTATAATTTACTTAAATTATTTCAATATGACTTAGACCAATGCATAACCATTACATCTCCCTTTTTAGGCCCCATTACACCACAGAATTCAAACTCAGGGAGTTCTTGCAGTCAGTTCTCTTCAGGGATGGACTTACTCAATTATTAACCAAATATGCCTATGTACAAGCATAGATATAGAAAGATACTGATGATGATCAATTATTTATAAGAGTAATATATAATGATGATGATGATCATTAATCTTTTAATGGTGTAAATTTATAATGTGATGATGATGACCAAATATCTAGTGGTATCAATGCACAGTGATGATGGTGATGATCAAACAGAGATCAGATTGATTAAACAACTTAGTTTATTAATAACATATATAATAAGTATTTATAAACAAAAGATAATAAAATAAATAAATATTTGGTTATCAAGAATGATTTTTCTATCATCTTGATGGCTTCATACAACAGAAACAAAATAATTTGAAGTACATTATATACAAAATTATACTATATAATTCATTATATATATATATAAAGCAAAATGAGAGTTCATTAATTTTAAAACTACCCCATTAATGTAATTATTAAAATGATATTTTTAGGTTAGGGTAAATACATTTATAACTTTTTTTATTATTAAAAAATGTATATATAGCCCCACTCCCATATATAAGTGTGTGTAAGTCATAGTAAAATTAATGACAGATACAATAAAGACCATTTACTCAATGGGTTAATTGTGCACTCAGAAGTAAAACAAAATTACAAGTAAATATTATTAAAACTTATTAGTAACAAAACAGTTTTGTTGTCCTAAAGTTTTGCCCTCAATGTTAAATATATAAAAACCTTACTTGAGGTGAGGTCACCTTGATGGATCAATGTTGAATTTCAGGAATCTGTAAATTTACTTTTATTAAAAAAAAATACATATTAATTATAGATGATTCCCTTTTTAAAATACATCAATATATGATATTTATCCATCCACTGCTTCCACTTTTAAATTGCAGATGATCAAATTTGAAAAATGAATCTTGAATACACAATACCAAAAAAAAATTACAATATATAAACTTTCAAACAAAAATGACAAAAGCAAAAAAAAAAATAATAATCACATGAATCAAACAAAATATATTTATCTTGAGAAAAACAAGCATTCTGTCCAAAAAATGTCAATATCCATGGCTAATGTTCCTGTTCACCAACTCTGCTGATATCTATATATCTCATGCTTCTTGATTAAATCAAACACATATGAAATATTTCTCCTGACTGTATATAAATCCATGGAAGATTGCTGTACACCAGAATTCTTTAAATAGACATTTTGATTGTGAAATTTTATAATTCCATAATTTCATAATTCCATAATGACATTGAAGCTAGCTTTGGAAAGTCCCACAGCATTGGTCCTTTACCCCACACACATTGTAATAATTCTTTTATAATTGACTATTATTTATTGTAGTTCAGATATATATATATAGCTTTTAAAGAAAACAGTCAATTTCTACTAGTAGTTTCACATTTCCTTTGTATCATTTCCATAATAATGAATTTTAGCTTGCAGAATAAATTGAATCACTAGTTCATTCCTGCTAATTATGAATTAAAGTTTAAATTTCCAGTTTTCTTCTATCCAAATTTAAAAAAAAAACAACTTTAGATTACTTTTAAAATAAAAGACTTTTTATTTTTATGTCTTGACCATTCTGCCATTAAAAACCAAGTAAAGAGAGATGCTGCTAGATTGTCTTGCACTAGCTAAAAACCTATTGTTACAACTTAATAAAAAAACAACAAATTATAAACATTATTATTATTATTTTTATTAAATCTTCATTATTCCAAATTCGGTCATTTCACAATTTAGACCTCATAATTTTTTTTATCTTTGCCATGTCTGTCTTATAAGTCAATCAATTAGTATTTTTAATTAATTATATTAAATGAATAAAAGAAAAACAATTTCTACCAATAGATGAACATATTAATTTATATGCATAGATACTTCATGTGTATAAAACAAACTTATTTGCTTTCTCACAATAGATAAAAAAAAAGAATTAATTTCTCAAACATATTAGTCTATATGTATGTCTATATCTGTATATAGTATATGTATATAAGTAGGTATGTAGGATAAATTATTTGCCTACTACTTGGTCTGAATTCAAACATTATGAAAGAAATTGGGACAGGTGTGAAGGTTAGTTGTAAGCCATCTCTTACAATATATATATAACATGTTTATTTTAAAATATTATAATGATTCCACATTTTGAAATTTTACAGAGCATAATCTGCCTACAAAGCAAGACAAAATATTTCTGATTTTAATAACTTTTGAAAACTATTTGAAGATCATTAATTTCATTATTATATATATGTTTTTTGTTAATAGTCCAAGGAACTTAACAAAGCTCCATAAATTTCCTCCTCGATCATCAAGACTATAATAGAATTAAATTATTATCTTAAGTAAGTGACATTTTATAAAAACGGAAATGATTTTAATGTTATTTTTGCTAATCTTTATAATAATAAATTTGTCATGTGAATTATTTAATTTATCTATATATTTTAATAGATAAAGGACATTGAATGAAGAAATACCAGTGACCGAATGGTTGACTACCATGTGAAAGTCGCGAGTTTAAATCTTTGGATGACCCAGATTTAATTACTCATTGGCAAGGATTTCTTACAAATGCATAACAATTTGCATCGACATTTTTCTAAGAAAGGACGTTAGAAGCAGTGAATATATTTCCTGCTGAATGAAGATCACTTTGAGAGTGAAATAATGATCTCTAATTCACTAGACTTCGTTAAAAAGTCTTTGTGTTTTTTACATTTCTATAGAGAAAAAAAATAGCAAAACTAAGAATATGAATATAAAATATTAGAATAAAATATACTTTTTTTTTTTGGATAGAAAGAACATCCATTTTTCTCATATATGTTTTATATTAAAATTCCATCTCAATTTATAATTTATGTTATATATTATTTGCTTATATTTCAAATAAGCATGCCATTTAAAATATTGATTTTTCTTTCTTTTTACAAAATATTTAGATGAATATTAATTCTTATTGTCTTTTATTTAAGCCATCTTTTGGCAGAGATTATTCATACTATTTGAATTATCCGTATTGGTTGTTTTTTTTTATTTGTTTGTTTTTTAAAAACAGCTTCAGAATTTTCTTTTTCCTAAATACTATTGCATTTTAAAATTATAAATATTTTACGCAGTCATTTAATGTTAATATTATTATATATATGTATAATGTTACAAAATTATACAAGTGTTGTTTTTGTTTTTTCAATTATTTAAATGGGAAATTTATATAATATTTAATATTACTGTCATCAGATGGAGCTAGTTATAAGGACAAATAAGGTATTTTTCTGTAATCCTGATACAGTATTCTGTTTTCAAACACTTTTGGGAATCTTTTATACTTATAATAATTTTGTAAAATATTTAATTATTTTGGCATCATTTTATAATTGTAAATAAACATGGAGTATTTTTATTTTATAAATAATTTAATATTTAATTATTTATATTAAGTTCAATATATTGTAATGAAAATTGATATCAAAATATCCTTTTTAAAAATAAATAAATAATACCCTCTCCCCCAATCCAACTATGTGATTTAGTTTGGGAAGTATAAACATTTTATTTTCTACCTCTTTCTAAAATTATTTTTAAAAATTAGCCTTACTTAGTGGGAATGCAGTATTGAATACTATCCCATTTTTGTTTTCTTTTTTTTTTCTTTTTAGCATGTAATCTTATTTTTTGTGTGAAGTTTGAAATAGGTGAAGTGTTGTATATATATTTTTACAATCGTATTTGTAATAAAATGCAATTAAAAGGTTACATAATATGTATAATAAATTTCTCAATAAAAAAAAAATAGTTTTGTTGATTTTAATTTCTCATTTTATTTTCAAGTCTTCCATGAAAACTTGAATGATTAATAGATAGCAAATAATTAATAAAAAAACTTAATCTATAATCACTTTTATGTATGCTTACCATTGATGTTTCAGGAGTATATTATTATGAAACGGTTTACTGTTTAGAGAAATCTTGCTGTTGTGGTGTAATGCTTAAAACTATCCTAAAGTTTTCAATTTAGTTTAATTTTGTTGTATCAAATTTGAGAAATAATTGGATTAAATCTGAGAAAAAAAACTCTTTTTAAATAGATCTACTATGCTTACTCAATTTATTTTGATCTTTGAACATCACATAATAGCTAACAAAATGTTGGTACCTCTGTTTTCCTAAATAATCTTTGCTTGATCAATGATTTACCCAAATGATATAAGAAATTCATTATTTTATGATGTTATTCTTAATTAAATATGCTAGAATATACTGTGTTAAGATAATAGGTCTTGTACAAGCAATCTACTATTATTCGCAATGATCAAGTCTTAATTTATTAATCAGTCAGCCCAAGATCTACAGAGAATTTTATAATACTACATTTTAAATAATGAAACATATTGCATATATATAATAAAAATCAATTAATTTCCATTAATTGTTGTCAAAAAAAAATTATGGCAGAAATACATTGCATAAATTTACTCTCTTAGATGATAGCATATAAAAGCGATTTACCCGCTGATGAAGAAGCTGCAAAAACCAAAGCAATTAAATGGGCCAAGTACTTTCGAGATTTTCCCTCATATTCATGGCCAACATAAGTTACAAATCATTTATGTAATGTTTCTAACTAATAAAATATGCAAATGAGAATGCAAATTAATTTGTCCATTTTTTTGAGATAGAAAAACATGTGTCGCGTCTATTGATGGCATTGTTATCACTGATAACAAAATACGCCTCCTTGATTTTTCTTTTGCAGTCATTGGCTTCAGAGCATACTATCTTGTGTTTTCCAGGTTCAAACACATGGCCAGCCTGCTTCTCATGTTTGAAGAATATTGATAAGTTATCATTGTTTTTTTTTCTCTTCTGTAAGTATAAATGTGTTGAGCAGCTCTATTATGAACAGTGGCCTTGGTTTCCCTGTAGTATGTGGCACTGCATCCAACCTGAGGGCATGAAATACTGTATATGACTTGTCTGAATTGGATTCATTCTATAAATATTTACTTATATTTGAAAAATATATTACAAAATCAGTATGAAATCATATAATAATGTGATTATTGAGATATTAGATTAAATAGCATTAATGGATGGCCAACCAAATAGTATTGCTTGTTTGAGCAGAAAACAGAAGCAGCTTTCAAGCATGATTAAATTACATGATTGATCAGAAATTCCATGTGGCAGTTTGTACATTTAAAAATTTCATTCTAAAAAACAACAACCAGATTTTATTAAAATGTGTGTGTGGTTTTAGCAAACTTTTAACTTGTGAGAAAGTACACTTAAGAATAAAACTAATGATAATGAAAAGGGGGACTTCCTAGTGTAATAAGTCATTAAAGTTCAAGAGTAATGGAAGATTTTTTTAAACAATAAAGAGTATCAGCAATTAATTCAGTTTTGAAATATATATTTTAACATTGTTAATTATCTATTAAAGTGAACATATATTTAATAAACCACAAAAATATTAAAAATAATATTGAAGTTTTTGCTTCAGTTATATTTAATATATTGAAAAGAGAAATAAAAATTTGCCAATAGAAACAAATGACCTGTTAATAAAAACTAATACTAAAAGATTTTAGTTTACACATTGAATTTATAAATTAAGTTATATGATCAATTACTATTTTTCCAAAGAAATCTTCAATTGATTGATTAGTCATTTCAGTATTCTTTATGATGTCAAAGAAGTGTTTTAAAGAGTGAATTAAATAGAAAATCAAATTTAGCTATCTGGCTAGATCAATACCTATTAAAATATAGATATTAAATACACAATTATTTGATAATAAGTTAACACATATTTTGTAAACAATGAAAAAAATAGTTTCAGAAGAATGAAGTTATTTATTTAAATAAGTTTTCATTTATAATTTTATAAAAAATATTTTGGGTTTATAACTATTTACTGAATTTACATTTTAAATAAAGGGAATGAAACATAAGAATTTGTGCATAGTATTTGATAGCAAGAAAAAATGAGAATATGATTATTTTATGTTATTCATCATTATTTCTGATTTATATTTTCAGTTATAGCACGTATAAAAAATATTTAAGAAAAAAAATGCAAACTTGTTTTTAGAGTATGTAGCAAATATCTGCAATTTGTTCAAATGTAAAGTAGAAGTTTTTTATTCAATTATCTGATGAAAAAATGAAAAAAAGAAATCTTGCTCTAGTCAGTTAGAAGGTATTTTAGTATTATGCTTAAAATTATTTTCATGCTGAATATACAAATTAATAATAAAAAAGAACTAAATTTAAATAAAAAATTAATTTTTATTTTAAATTATCAAAATGAAATAAATAAATTATTTTCAATTGGTATCTGAGGGGGACCCTAAAGTAATGGAAATCATTCTCTGATTTGTGCATCTGTTGTGGTATACGCTTCAGCAATTACATACATCTTGCAGAAATCCTTCTGCATCCATCTGCCAAATGACATTGCCATTTGACATTGTGGGACCACCTAACATATTGTTTTATAAATTGAATTTTGCATTTGTGTTAATTATTTTATAAAGACTAAAAAGTTCAACAATGTGAAATTCTGTTTTCTTTTACAGGAAATGATGAGGAAAAAAGTTGTAATGCTTGAAACAAATTACAAAAAAAACAATTCCATAAAAACACAAGTTTATGAGTTGTTTAATTGAAATATTAAATTTACCACATCCCTAAAATGCATCACAAGTAAAATCTAAAATTAAAACAATGCTGATTTTTGTTGACACAAACAACATTTTTCTCTCAAATTTAATTCATAACAGTCAGGCATTTTATTCACAAGTTCTGAAACATTTATATAATGTGATAAAATGTAAACATCCTGTTTTGTGACAAAGAAAAGAGTACTTTAACCCCACAAAGGGCGATTTTTTAAAGCCTCGAGTGTGAAACACTTTAATTAAATTCAGCATGATCCAGCTTACCTATCAGACATATTTGCTCAATTTTGTTTCTTGAAATTTTTTTTTACTCTCTCAAGTGAACAAATGTCTCACTTTATTGTGTGTGTGGATTTAGAAGTGGTGAAAAAAATGATGGACACATTAAAAGGTATGCAAATATTTCTGGATTACTTTGAAAAATAAAAAACACATTTAGACTGCTATATTGCATCGAATGGATAGTCATTTGAAAGAGATTAATTTATAACATTTGAAAATAAACATTTTTTTTATTATAAAATTTCAGTTATTTTGGGATACCCCTGTGTATGAGCAAAATAATAATCATATTGATAATTAATTGTTCAAGAAATCATGTGATATTCAAGTACTTAAATGATAGGTTGACCACAATAGTTCTTTTTAATTGATCAAATTGAGATTTTTTAAAAAATCAACTTGAAATTAAGAAATTGTTAGCTTTTGCATCTGCCATTTTTTTTATTGGGCATATAAATGATATTTATAATTTTTGAAATTCATCACTTTTTAAAACATGAATTTAACAATTTATTGCTGAGAAGTCAAACTAAACATTTATAGTTGGTAAAGTGCTATACCAAGTAAGAGAAACACCTGAAATAATTTGTCTCATTTACAAAAGTTAAATTGCAGTATTTCCCATAATATTACTAGAAAAGAAAGTTTCTCAGTGCTTCATTTATATTAGAGAAATCTAGACTTTTTACAAACAATTATTATAAAGTTTTTTTTTTAATGTGGTGGTAAGAGTAATGGTTTAATTAGCATGCTTTATGGAAATCTGTTGCATCCGAACCTATATGCTAAAAGAAAAAGAAAATGCTCACTGATCAAGTGTCTAACATTAATAAAATATTTCTTATAAATATAAATAAAATGGTTATGGGTAGTAGGAATTGGAGACTAATAGTTTCTGCATCAAAGTTTGATTTGCCATTTCTGATGTTTAAATGTCACATAACTTTTTGAAAAACTCTGCAATATACACAATATAAGCAAGTAAACAGCAATAATAATTTCAATTTAATTTTGTTTTCTGTTTTATTTATATTTTGGTAGTTATTTTAGCAGTTGTGCTAGTTAATGATTTTAAATCTTGAATAGTTCATAAAATTTCAAATAGCATGTTAAATTAATTTTCTATCGTGGAATTAATCTGCAGGACTGTAACTCAATCATAATTTATTTTAAACATTATTACTTGTAAGTAGAATATATATAAAAACTTATATAGAAGTTTGATTTCCTGATTTTACATTTGAAATCACTCTACTTGTGAATGAGCAGTACATTTAAAGTCATAATCGTATTAAAATATATTATTTATATGTATTAATACTTGTCAGTGTAAATTTTTCATTGAATTCGAGAAAGAGAAAACTAATTGTAAAAATTATATCAATTCAATTATTTCAGATTACTTAGCATTTTTTCTTCTAATTATTGATAATAATTTTATTATAAATTTCATTAAATATATACACTTTATTATGAATTTACTAATATTACATTTTTTTTCTATAATTAATTTTCATTATTTTAAAAGTATTTTTACTTATTTAATAATTTGTAAAGTGATCTCGTTCGTATACGACGATTCAAAGATTAATTTTTATGATAAAAAAAAAGTTTGTTTTTTAAATAAAAAAAATCTTAAAATGCTTTAATATTAGAAATATTGAACATTTTTGAAAATGTGTTTAATTTATAAAGTAGTACTTAATGAGAGAGATTTTTATATTACTGTATTGTTTCCTGTATATTATCACGTAAATACAGTTATCATCCATTTTTATATAGTTTTATATTTTTAAAAACTAGTAGTGTCATCTACTGTTTTTTCCCGTAAGCGTTACTAAAATTTTATTTTATAATCGTTATCGCATTTAGATAAATACAGTATAGTATTATATAAGAAAGAATGAGATTTTAAAAAAAATGCTTAGACAAATAATTTGAAATGTTTGTACTTTGTATATGTAAACATATAATTGTAATTACACGCACAGATATATAAATAAAAACAGTATACTATATACACAAATATTTTTTGATTGCCTTTTTTATACATATGTACAATATTTTGCAATTTTATTATTATAAATTTCAAATTTTCAAAAATAAAGTGAGATCTGTCCTTTTATCCCTAATATGTATCTGTTTGAAGAGCAGTTTTATGATGTTCTATATTAAATAATTCATTACCATAGCTATGAAAACATCATTTGTGTATAAAATATCTATAGACAATAAATTGTTTGACACACTTAGGTTAACATCATGTGTTTTTATCACTATCTCCACCAGTACCGATTTTTGATTTGTACTGACTTATACTTTAATTCTGATTCAAATTGGACTTTCAAATAATATTTATATCAAAATGTGAACTCAATGTAAAATTAAATGTATAAGTTAAAATAAATAAGATTTCTGCAATCAAACATCTTGAGGTGAACTTTAAAGAAACATATCCAACAAGTCATAATAAAAAAAATAGATTTTATTGTAATTCAATGGTTTCAACAAAAGTATATTTTTATATTAGAAATGATTTAAATATTTTAATCCATTTTTGTCAAAAATCTTCATTATTTTTTAATATAAATAATAATGTTTATAAAGTGTTAGAAAAATAGCTAGTTTCTATTGGAGGACTAACAATTGACATACAAATGACAAGTTTATTTAAATAAGACTTGACATAAACACCTTTCTGAAATTTCATAATAGAAATACCTCTCCTATTCACGTATTTCTTTTTTAAAAAAAGATGGTAAAAAAAATATTACAAGTGTTCAAATACTTAAAGCCCTGAGATAATTCTAATTCTCTTGGATAAAATGTCTGGAAATGACTAAGATTATGTAAAAATAATATAGAATTAAAATTTGTTTCATTTATAAATGTAAAACAATGTTAAATACACATATCTATCAAGTATGTGACATCTATTTAAAAACTTCTTATTTGTTCACAGATGCACCTAAATATATTGTTATATATAAAAATGTGAAAAATGTTGCAGTTTGGTTAGCACATTTAATTAAATTTTCATGACTACCATTCAAATGTAATCAAAATTTAGAATATTTTTTTTAAGATTTAGTAAATTAGAACTTTTCTAACAGCTAATTCATTCACAGCCAAATAGTTATCCACACAATTATTGGGCTATAAATAGATATCTAAACTATTTATAGCTAAAGAATACAGCAAAAGAAAAAATGTGGAAATTGGTCATAGAAACATATTAAAGAAGCTTTTAATTGAAATACTGATAATTATGTACTAACTTGTGTTTTCTAGCATAAACCAGTTAATATTCTTATCAACGTATTCTTAATAAACTTAACTGTTCATATATGTGAATTTTGTATAATAAAAATAGTATGCATTTTTAAATTTTTGCATTTTATTAATTTTAAAATGAATGTCATTAATATTTTATTTATAAATTTTATTGATTAAAAATAATTTTCTTTAAACAAAACAAAAAAATTAGGATTTTAAAATAGTATATCATGGATCATAGAGAGTTGTTGTTTTGTTTCACATAATAGCACATATAATAGATTATAGCTTGTAGTATTCTGATCTGATAATTTATATAAATTAAAAACAATGGCTAATGAATTTGTGACATTCATTTCATTAAATCAATACTCAATTAGTGTCAAAAGCCATAACAGTACTTCTAGTCAAATAGCATGTTCTCTTTATGGTCAATGTAATGTCTAATAGTTCATTTACATTACAGATCTAAGAATCAAATTATAAGAAAGTTATAAAGCTCTGCTGAAATTCGTTTTGGTGGAAGGTAGTTTATGTTAGAATAAATGTTATTTTTGATATTTGTTTTTTTTTTTTATAATAAATTTGTAAGAATGTTTGTAATTTTGTGATCTGATCGAAATAACATGTACATGGATCTTTCTTTGGCAAAAAAAAACATGTACATGGATCTTTCTTCCACAAAAATCAACAATTACAAAGTTATTGGGAGGTTGATATGAATGTCAACAGCCACAGTAGGTCTAATACACGCTCCATGTTGCAGGAATAAAAATAAGTGAATAATAGTAAAATGTGATTTTGTTTTTAAATATATACCAAACCAACAATAAATGATTTTGATTTTTAAATAATTTGTATAAAAATATATTGACTATATTTCTGACACTTTTAAAAAATAACTTCTAAGAATGATGCCATTTCTTAAATAATTTATTAGTTAAATAAACATGAAAAATACATTAACTATATTTTTATGACACTCACCATGTAATATCTAACAGAAATTTACATGTTCGACACTTACCATGTAATATATACCAGAAATTTACATGTTAAAAACAAATTTTTCCTATTACATATTACCACAGAAAATGGAGATCTGCAGTAAAAATTTTCACTCCAAAAATGAAACCAGATTGCAAAGTATGCTGGGATTTTTATAAAACCGCTAATAAACATCTTTTTTTTTAAATAAAAAAATTAAAGCAAAAAACTACAAAAAAGAACATATTAATTATTACACATACACCAAATGAACAGTAAATGATTTTGCCTTTTAAATTTTTTTAAAAAAAAAAAAACTAGTTTTAAGAATGATGCCATTAATAAAAAAAAGTTATTTAAATATACACAAAACAAACAGTAAATGATTTTGAAATAATTTGGATAAAAATACATTAAATATATTCCTATGACACTTACCGCGCAATATATAACAGAAATTTACATGTTAAAAACATACTTTTTCTATTAAATATTACCACAGAAAATGGTAAATATCTGATTATTTCTTTCAATATGATGTCATCTATGATCATATGATGTCATCGCCATGGAAAAATGTAAAATTATTTCTTTCAATATGACATCATGACATAAAACATTTATTGTGGGGGTGAAAAGGTCTTCTATCTCCCTTACATTGCAGTTTTAGTACTCAAATACCAAATTGATCAAAATTTAAAATACATAACATTAAAAAAAATATTGAAGTAGATTAAATGAAAAACTTTATATATTTTTAAATCCCTAATCCATACCAGTACAATTTATACTTACACAAACTGTTTTTTGCAGAGGCAAAACTCTCCATACAGTAGCACCATTCAGTGCAAGCCAGAGTAATCAATGGATGCAGGAAGGTACAGTGCTCTCAGATCCAAGGCTCCTCATTGATGAAAGGCACAAGCTAAAAACTGGCCTGGGGATATTCAATGTATAGGCACTAGATAGGAATTTTATGCACAAATCTTCCTGCATTCATTGATTACTCTGGCTTGCACTGAATGGCACTACTGTATGGAGAGTTTTGACTCTGTCAATACAATTTAAATAGAATAAAATACTAAGAAATGCTAACTTTTGTATATCTTATGAATTAAAAAATAAAGACTCAAATAATATCAATCAAGTAAAATGAATGTATAATCACAATGTTTAAATTACTCCTGGTTGGAGTTTATTTATTCCAATTTCTTTTAATTATAATTATTATCCTTTCAGTTACCACATAGTAGAGATGTCTGCCCATCTCTTGTATATGTATTAAATGAATTATGTCCTGTACATGAGGGGTCAGATTGACCTTAGGTCAACATGGGTGTGAAAAGAATCTTGGCCTCAGGGTGGCCTTTGAGCATTCCATCATCAGATTTTCAATTGGATGGACAGTTAAAGAGTTGGAGTGTGGAGTGGATTGAAGCCTGTCCATTAAAGTATGAGGATTGGCTGTCTTAATATATATTTAATCATTTATAGCATATATGTGTAGAGATGGTAATCTGGACCAACTGATGATTGCTGGTTTAGTGTGAAATGCATATATTGGTGATTATTTATCTTTTCAACATATATGTGTTCAAGTGTATCAGTGTTATGAGATATGGTGGAAAGTGGTAGATCATCTGAAAGTCTGTGCTCATATTCCCTATATATTACATATATAGACACAGGTATATAATAAGCCTGTGTGTTTCAGTTATTACATAGTAGACATGTCTGCCCATCCCTTGTATATATATTAAATGGATTATGTCCTGTACATGAGGGGTTATATTGATCTTAACATGGGTGTGACAAGAATCTTGGTCTCAGGGTGGTTTTTCAACATTCCATCAGATTTTCAATTGGATCGACAGTTGAAGAGTTGGAGTGTGGAGTGGATTGAGGCCTGTCCATTAAAGTATGAGGATTGGCTATCTTAATATATATCTGAGTATTTATAGCATACATGTGTAGAGATGGTAATCTGGACCAACTGATGATTGCTGGTTTAGCATGAAATGATATATTGGTGATTATTTATCTTTTCAACATATATGTGTTCAAGTGTATCAGTATTATAAGATAGTGTGGAGAGTGGTGGATCATCTGCAAGTCTGTGCTCATATACCCTATATATTAAATTATTAAAGTAAATAAATGTAAAATCTTCCAATTTAATAAAATAATAATGACAATTTATTTACAATTTATAAATAATAATAGACAAACAAAATTAAGAATATACAATGAAAATAAACTTTAATTTGTTGTATTATAACATTAATACTCTAATTGGTTTGTCATATAAAGATCTAAAAAAAAATTAATTACCCCGATAGACAACTTTGGTCAACACTATCTACTGCAAGAATATTGACTAAATTTCAAAATTTGTACGTGCCTCACTCATAGTTAAAATCCCTGTCTAATCTGCTACTTGATATAATACCAACAAAGTTATTTTTCATAAATCAATTTAAACTAAACATTGATCCTACTTGTATACTATGCAATTTGCTCTCAGAAAATACATCACATATCTTTGAGACATGTCCATACTTTTCAACCTTACGTCGCTTTGTATTCCACAAAGACACAATTAATTTAAAAAATATCCTAATAAATAATATAAAGAAATTAAAACCATTCAATGCCCTTGTAACCGTTCACACTCTGAGAACAATACGGCTTGCCCGTTGTGCTGTAATATTTGATAACAAAAAATACAATGTACTTAAAAAAAATAACAAAGAATGGTATAACATTTATCTTTATGCTCAGAAATATATTCCTAGTAATGTCATGACAGTAATCATCTTGTTTCAAATCATTATATTCTAAAAACATCAAAAATTATTTTAAAAAAAATGTAAAAAGCTCTTAATGTAAATATACTAATTCTTGTAAATATTTTGTTACTAATAAAGTTTAAAAAAATAAAACAAAATAAAACAGACACCGAGCAAAGTTAAACAAAAAAAAAAATTGTTGTATTTATGATGCATGTTTACACTAATAAGTGACGTCAAACAAAATACTTATTACCGAAATTAGAGGAAAACACACATTTGAATTAAATATTGCTAAGAAAATATGAAATTACAAAATAAATCTCATTTATTATTACTTTTTCACTATAAAGATGTTAAGAAAAATCTAAACAATTTATAGGATTATGAATATATATAAACATTTATTCTCATATATGCACACACTGAATTAACATTTGAAGTACAAATGTAATAATAAAACTTTAAATGAAATTAAAAGACCAACATGCAATGAAAAGTTTTTCATGAAATTTAAATAGAATTTATTAAATATCTGATGATTATAAAACACTAGTCACAAATCAACAAAAAATTAATGCTTGGAGTTTATTCTATTAGACTGTCAAATAGTAATTTTTAGAAAAACATTTAGGCATATTAATCCATTTTTAAGTGATTTTACTGCACTATATATTATCATATAATTTAAATTACATTAATGAACATACATATGAAGCATTAAATATCAATAGGTGTTGACTTCCATGGGTGGTTTATCCAATACTTCTGTTATTGTAGTTTTTATTTGAGGGTACTTATTTTATCCGTTAGAGCATGAGATAATCTGTAGGCACTATAATATATATTGTACTGGTCACTTCTATCTTCTTTTGACTACCAAGGGTGCCACTGGGTCACTAACAATCTAGAAAATCTTAATTTACGGTGATCAAAACTTGATTATGATGAATGCTACTAGCTAGACCCAGGAATAGAGAGAAATCTTTAAAATTGTCCAGACAATTGTGAAAAAAAAAGACAAATGTCAATTCAAAATAATTTTAAATAATTTTTAAAATGTATTAAGTTCAAAAATAAAACAAATCTCAGGCAAACAAAATAGGAGTTTGACCTAGATCCATCTAGAGTATTTATCATAGAATGTACAAGAGTATTGAAAACATTAAATACCCTGGCAGATAAGTTTGTTTTTTCACCTATGATTTAAAAAGAGGGATTTATAATATCTTCCTGCCAGTGGTATATAAAAACAAATTCCAGTTTCCCTATTTAGAGATTTCAAAACAAAAGGAGACTTGTAGTGAGTACAATAAAACTGAGGTGAGCTTTCCTTGGCCTGGAATAAAGCATTTAGACAAAGAATGTTATATGTCTGCAGAACAGCTTGTGATTGAACATGTTCAAGGTTGACTCAAATATAAAACAATAAAATGAAACAAGAAAAGATTACGATTTTATGTAATTTTAAAGAGAAGAAACAAAATTTCTGATCTAGGAAAAAAACACTATACTCAATAAACATTGCAGTCTGCAGGAAATACAAACTAAACTTATTTAAATTAATTACTGTATAACAAAGAGGGACAGGTAAGTTAAAAGAAAATTATTAATATCTACCCAAGTATTTATTAAGGATTAGAAATATAAATAATAAAAAAACACTAAGCATACAAAAATAGATACTCGCAATACACTCAGATAAATAAATAAAAAACAAAAATATGAAATCTTAAAACTAAGAGTCCAGCACACACTATGAATAAAATACATAATAAATGGTTAAAGTTATTTAGATTAAATGTGCAAAACATTATAAAGCAAGGTTTCTTTTAAGATTAAGCTGAGATTTTAAAAAGAGATTTAGACCCTGGTTAGAAAATGAAAACATTTTATCTCTAGGCATAATGCTAAGTTCAGATGATGATTTTCAGCAACACCCACAGTTTATTTTACTTTAAAGTTCCTATGAAGATTTTGGTTTTCATTTATATGTTTGAGAGACTGGAGGCAATCCTAGGGATCAGTTTTTGTTCAGGCTTTTACAACATGATATTGAAGGAACAACTTGAGATCCAGGGTCCATCTTTGGGTTGATTTAGCACTGCATATTGTAGAAAAGATTTCTCATGATGGGTAATTTTAGAATTCTGCAGAGAGTAATGCTATTTAGCAAATAGTGGTCCATAGTATGATATCAGCAGAATTTCTGACCAGCAGACAACAATCTTTAAAATATAAGGCAGCACAGCAAAAGATAAAATTCAACAAGAAGAATAAAAATAAATAGCTGAATAATAATACAAAATTCCAGGGCTATTTATGTGCACTCTTATTGTCCACATCATCTTTAATTTGTAATTTTTGACTAGGGCAAATCTCTATCGCACTTAATCTTAATTAAAAGAAAACATCTGACTAGGGCTCTTATCTTATTCAAAGTTAATTAAAAAACCAATTGCAAAATTTAAGTTTCAGCTTTTCTTTTTAAAATTAAATTCAAATTAGATTGCAATTAAAATAAAAGAAACAGGAATGCAATTCAAACTTTCAAAACTTAGAAGATTTCTCAAAAGATTAAAACTTTTCAAATTAGAAACTTTTTACAATTTGATTAACTGCTTGAATCTAGAGTACCAAATTAATTTTTTTTAAAAACTGACCTGAGACACAATTTTCACAATAACTTCAGTTTTAATTATGTTAGAGCAAAAAATTTACATTAATAGAAACTAGAAAAACTAAGGAAAACAATAAGTCTAAAACAAATAGCGATAACCATTTAAAAAAAAGAAAAAAAAATCAACATCCAACATAATTATTACTTTATTGTTTGTTTATAATTTTTAAGTCATCATTAACTAAGTTTAAATTACATCTTCAGTGATAATTTCTTTGTATTCCTCACAAAATTATCTTTTAAACCATATATAATATATCTTACCTGAGAAAATCCATAGCTTCAAAATCTCCAAAAGTATTTTGCATAAGAATTCTTCATTTTTATCTTGTACCCCAAAAGTTACCAAAACTTAAAGATGTTTATAAGAAAAATATTCATCCTAATAAAAGATACAAAACAAATCATTTCCAGTAGATATGCATTTGTCATCATAGCAATTGGCTTCTTGTCTATCTAAAACTAGAAATTGTAGGCTAAACTCTGCATCACTGATAAAATTAGTTTCATCTCTTTATTTTATTTTTTTTGTGTACAACAGTGATGTTTATATTCTTTATGCACATCAGTGATGTTTATATTCTTTATGCACACCAGTGATGCTATCTTGTTATATTTATTGTATCACATAGTTATAATTTATTTGCATATAATCCATTTGTTAACTACAGACTTGAAAATAATGTGATGAAGGATATGGCAAAACTAGTTTCTCCACAGATGAATATCAAGGCATAGGCAAGAATCAGAATTTGATTCTTTATTTGTATATGCAATCTTTCTGTACATTTGATTATTAGTTTTGTAAATCATTATTTGTTAGATAACATGCAAGAGTAAAAACAAACACACCATATAAACATAATATTAAATAATAAATTCTTGAACCTTTTGAGAATCATTATTTTTACAAAATAAGTGGATTATATTAGAACACACAAAATTACTGTACCTATGAATTCATATCAGTATAAATAAATATAGAATTTATATACACACACCAATACAAACCCAATAAATAATTTTTCAAATAATAAATTATTAAACCTTTTGAGAATCATTATTTTTATAAAATAAGTGGATTAAAATACACAAAATTACTGTACATATGAATTCATATGAGCATAAATAAACATAGAATTTATATAGACACACACCACTACAAATGCAAATTAATAAAAATTAGGTCATTTTTTTCAAATAATTAAACAAAAAATTAAAATATTATTCAAAAAATTAAAAATATTAAAATTGTATACTTATGAGCCCAATATTTTGCAATTATGTTTAGACACCATGGAATGCCTTGTTTGTGAATCAACATGTTTTTAATCCAATAAAAGTGTATTTTTAGGCCAATAAAAGTTTTCTATCTTTATCGCTTCATGGAAATTACAAAATTGATCCAAAAAAAAATTAAATGTGTCGGTTGGGAAAAAAATTAATAAAAAGTTCAATTTTCATCGGATTTAAAAAAAACAGCCTTAGAAACCTACATAAATGATGTATCAAATGCCCATATTACTGTTGACATCATGCTTATAGCTTTTACATAATTAAAAAATAAACAACATTTCAACCAATCAAATAAGATGAGCGAGACACCTGCTTAATAACCCGAAGTGGTTAAAAAAAATAAGTGTCAAAAGAAACTTATTTTTAAACTAAAAAGTAAAATTAAAGAATTTTAAAATATACCTGCATATGTGCACTATAACATATAAAACTTACAAAGAAAGTTTCTTTTAAAACTCAAAACAAAAGTTAGTTTTAATTTTGTGGTGGAACTTTTGAAGCAGATAAAGAATCTGGTTCAGTATATATAAACACAATATAGGTTTAATAAAGTCTTATCAACATTTTATAATTATAAACAATACCAATAGGTGGTGTTAGGGATGTAATACCACAAATATAAAGGATTAAAACTAGCCTTTTCTTAATAAATAAATAAATCTTTCAGTTTAGTATACTGATATTATATTTTAAATCATTGACAAAATTATTAATTTTATCCATGCGCATTTGTGTTATATTTCTGACACATGCATATGTATTTTACTTTAACTTTAAACAAGCATTTTGGATATTTCGAATAAAAAAATAAACTTTTTAGAAAACTATGGCCACTACATTTTAATTGTTATTTCAAAAGCCTAAATTTACATTTTGTTGTCCTTAGGAGTAGATATCAAACTTCTTCAGTTCTATAGGTTATATAATTTGCAGCAAACATCTCTAGAAATATGTACATTGTAATTTTAAAATAAAATATTTATTAAAAATATAGCTTCTATGAAAGTAACCATATATAGTAATGGTCAGAATGAGCCAATAATCACATAAATCACCACTAGGGTGATTTAAACCACCACACCTCATTCCAATTCACATACTACTTTATATCTTTTTTTTAGGCTTGGTAATCAGAAAGAGGGAGAGACTTTTAAAACTAGATTATTAACTATATGACTTCCCTGTGGCAAACAAGACTGTCAATGCAATGTATATTGAAACAATATTTTTTGACTATCATTCTGTTTTTCCTATATTCCATAATAGTATTTTTTCCTTAGTTTAAATCCATCCCAGTCCATGTGTATAAGCTCCTAATAGTTTTATTTTAATTGTAATAGCATATATTTACATGTATGTGTGTGTATTTGTATAGGTGTGCACATCTAATACCTATATTACTGTTCATATGCATATAATGCATACACATTTATAAATTTAAAATTTAATAAAATGAGATAATTTAAATTAAGTGCATGATCATTGTTATATGTGTGTAATTACCTACATATTTGCAAAAGAAGCCATAATGCCATAGATTTAAAAGTGTTACAACTCTTTTAAATTAATTTAAATTTACATTATTTTAATTAAAAACTCTTTATTTAAAGAGTTTTGTATATAAAATTCAATTCCTATGGTAGTCACACACATATATATATTAAAATGTTTATCAACTGAAAACTCTTTTAAATAAAAAAAAGTTATCTGTTTTATAAAAATGTGTAATTGTCAAAATTTTAATTGTCTTTTAAAAATAAAAACTTAGAACACAGAGTGACCTGGTTGACCATTATTGTTTAGCCAAGAAAATGACCAAAGTTTTCATTTTTATGCATTTTTAATTACTAAGAAAACTTTGTAAAAAAGTTATAAACAGGTTACCTGAATTATAGATTTTTCTGGTATAAATAACTTTAACCATGGTTTCATGCTTTGGCATTCCTCAGAGAGGGGTCAGGGTAGGTTCAGACACTAGATTTAAAAATACCAACCCAAAGCCAAGCACTTATCTAAAAGTAATCTATTGAGTGGAAAATCTGAAATTTTCAGACATCTATATGTCTTCAAACCCAGATATCCAACTCAAATAGCTATATGGGGCTCATAGATCTTCAGCCATACCATATATTAACAGTCTTAGCAATATAAAATTGCATAAGACTTATGGCAGAGATTATAAATAGTCAAAATAAGAGTCATAGATCACATGACCCTATCTCTTAAGCTTGTAAGTTATAAACAATGAGAATTTCCAATTACTCTACAGCTTTGTGATAAATGCTTAGCCAGAGCCAGCACTTAAAATATCTCTGTCAGAAACCCCTCCCAAACCTCTGACCATGGTTTCATGCTTTGGCACTCATTAAATTTTTACCATGAAAGCTTTTAAGTAAATCAACCACTGCCACTCCCTTTTGGGAGAATTGGTCAATGCTCAAGCTGGAGTTCAAGCCCCACCAGCTTGCTAAGAAGAAAGCATCAGAAGACATCACACAAGCCCAGCCAAGAATGGTGATGAACACCTACACAGAAGCCACAACAGAGAAGATGTGGTAACAATTTTTCTGCAGAGCTCTTTAAAATAACTTTAAGAATTTTATAAACAAATCTCTAAAACTCTAAGCCAGCTAATATTAATCATGTATGAACTTTTAAATTGTAATAATGTTTTAATAAATAAAAGCGAAATTTCAATATTAAAAACAGACATGACAGAATTTTATATATATATTTTCCATGTACAAACTGATACATATAGGCATAGGTTTAAGATGGGACCTCGTGAGGTAGGCAAAGTTAATTTTTGAAAACATACAAACAAAACAGATAGTTATATAAAATAAAAAACTTAGAATACTGACTTATTTTAGAAAGAAGTAAAAATTTTTTTTGATATACAGAAGGATATAGCTCCTAAATACATGTGATAAAATATACTTGTCTAGATTGTTTATAAAAAGACTAAAATACATTTTACAAATAAGGTGGGATTGTTCTATAACAAAATATCCAATATTAGGCAAAAATGAAACAATCAAAGAAAGATGAACATTATGACAGTGATGAGGAGGTAGTGCTCAACACTCCAAATACAGCAACATGTAATCATAGTGACCAAAAATACAATTTGGAAGAACTCATCAAAAAATGAGTCAAGAAACAAAAATGATGATGGCTATGTTCCAAGAAGTTATAAAAATTACATCATGAAGATTGAACCATTTGGAGGCACATATGGAACTCCATCAAGAACAGAGTATTGCAACAGAAGTGTCACTAGAAGATGATAGTCAAAAACAAGATGACACTGATATGAAATCCTACACTGATATGAAATCCTCGAGTGATTATGAAACAGATGAAGCCACTCACCAGTCGGATTTATCTGGACAAATGAATGAGGATAGTAAAAAAACAAATGATCAACAGCTGTTGAACCAAATCCAGGTGCAACAAGGCAGTGAAATCTTTACTGCGACAGTAATCAATACTATAACTCCTGTGGCAAAGATTAGCAACATAAAATGTTTTAGAGAAGAACCGGGTGGGAACCCTAGACACCACCTTGATAGCTTGAAAATCTATCTCCAAGTCCAGAACATGACTGAACAAGAAAAGAAGGCAAGGGAAAAAATAAGATGAATGGCTCGGCATTGCAAGAATCGAAACTGGCAATATAAATTCAGGAAAAAAAACAAGCATGGCTAAGAGACCTTAGGCCAAGTAGTAAAGCATGGAGGAAAGTTAAAAAGTTTTTCCCAATGTATAAAGGCCCTCACATGTTAAAAAGGAAAGGTGGAGTAAGTGTTTTGTTTTGGAAAAATAATCTCAGCCTAAAAAGAGAGTATAATATTAGAAACAGAAACTTAAAACCTTGTATACCATCGGACCCTGGAAAACATAGACATTAGAATATATATATACTTGTTAGATTACAACCAACACTGACCCGACTCTAGTTATATGATTAAGAAAAAGAAAGACCGTAGTTAGTAACAAATTAAGTATTACAGCAAATAAAGAGTAGGCTTGAACTCACCTGGCAAAATTTTTACCTCTGACCTGAGCAACAGCATTTTTTTTAAACATTTTTTTTTGCACACTAACTATTGGGAAATGAAGCAATGGATGTGAAGTCCAATCCATGCTTCACAGCCTCCTATAAACTTAATTAGTATTGTAGGCCTGAATTAAGTTTATAGTCCAATATCAGCAGGGTTTTGCATTAAAGCTAAAATTAATTACATTTATATAATTTGTATTTGCATTTAAATATTTTGTTTTAAATAAATTCCATTCTAAGATTAAATTGCTGTTTTAAAAAATTACTTGTAAAACCTTTTAATCAAACATATATATATATATGTCAAGTGTATATATATGAGTTAATGCAAAATTCTGCTGAAATAAAATGCTTATATTGTTAAAAAAATATATTTTTCTTTTTAAAATCTTGTTAAAATATGGCGTATGATTTTTATTTTGAGATAAGCCCGCCAACATTTTCTAAAAGAATGTATGTTTGTAATTAGTTAGCCCATGCAAGGCAAATTAAAGATGGTCCTCTCTTCTTTTTTTAATTAATAAAAATTCAAACTTTAAAGAAAGAAATTTAGAATAAAAAAGTAAAAGTTATTTTTAGAAAATGTTACCTTGAAACAAAGGAGTGGGGGCAGGGGGGGCTTATCAAGATCTAAGATCATACGCAAAACAATAGAAGGTAGCTTACAAAAAAGGTATAAATAGGAGTGAGAACAAAAGACTAGGCATTCAAATTTTCCTTTTGGAGATTGCATTCAGATTTCCCTTTGGAGATTTCATCCAGATTTCTCTGGAGGCTTTTTCTTGTGCTTGCTTTTGGCAGATTTTGCTTGCTGAGATTTCTTTGTAGAGAATTCAGTCAGATTTTTTCTGTGCTTTGAACCTCCCAGATTTTGCTTCTCATTTCCATTTTGCTCCAAAAAGTTATTTAACTGTCATCTTCGAAATCATGGAGAAGTTTGAACATGCTACAAGCTAAAAGTCATAATATTTTGATGGAAATGAATATGATTGGCAGTTAGGCAAAAAAAGCTTTGCCTGTTGCCGAGGTTCCTAAAAACCATCAAGATGCCATAGTATCCAACCAATATCAATCTGAACTCTGTGCCATGTCTGTAGGACTTTTCATGAAAGCATGCTACATATTTCCACTTTCCTTGTCCGGGAAAATACCTATCAATGGATGGATCAAGCCATGCACATTGATAGAACATGACCAAGGAACCAGGATGGTAATTGTATCTCTCCTCCATTGAACTATTTACTTTCTACCCGTTTTGTTCATACCTTTCTTAATTGCTTCATTGAATTATATTTCTGAAATGTTGTATTTAATTATATTTGTTATGTAACCATTTTTATTAGACTAGTCTTATATATATATATATATATATATATTGTGATCATCTATCTATATATATATATATATTTAAACCTTTTTCCTTCGCTATTCTTCATTACTAACATGTATAAATATTTTGTATTCCATTGCGGTATAAGTTAAAAGTTCATTTTCATTTATGTTTCTAAATTCAATGCGAGTAAGTTTCCTTTGTTTGCCAACTTGATATCCTCGATAATGCCTCTTTTGTCCACCATTAGCTTATTACATATATCTGATTTAGCTATATACGTCTTAAATAATTTTAAACTGTCTGTTTTTAGCGCAAGGCAATTAAAAATGCTTTGCAAAAGATTTTTTTATTGTGCTTTATCGGGGAAATTTGAGTTGACAATTTTATTAGAATTGGGAAGAAAAGACTTAGACCACAAAAATATTATATTGTTTAATCTGTTTTTATTGTCTAGTCAGTTTTTCATTAATTCAGGGGAATAGCAGAGGCCATTAAGTCATTATTATTTTAAAGTCATTAATTAAATATCTTATTTAACTAAAAAGCTTCAGTTTTCTAATTTTATTTTAATGCTTTATTTTATTTTTCCAATCTTATTTAACTAAAAAGCTTCAGTTTTCTAATTTTATTTTAATGCTTTATTTTATTTTTCCAATGATCCAGGCATGCAAAACACATTTTTCATGGTACTTATATGCACATTTAACTATTTGGCTCTGTAGGTGTTCCCGTCCAAGTCTCTCCCCTGATGCTAAGTTTGGGTCGGATGAGAAAATATTTATGCATGTCTCAGATAATGTTGTTGGTTCATAGTTAGCCTCGAGAATAGGCGAATAGGGCAGAGGTCATAGTATTCTTGATTTAATATCTTGCGTATGGGTGGCCTCGGGGTACTTTTGCCTAGTATTCAAACTGAGTTAAACCAATATACATCATCTGACTGTCACATTACTTTAGTTTTTTTAATGTTTACCTTTAGTCCTACTTTTTACTTTCATCTGATAATTCCTGCAACATTTCCTGAAGCTCTAAAGCATTGTTTGCAAGAACAACTACATCATTTGCAAAATCCAAATGACTTAAATAATCTCCATTTACTTTTACTCAGTTAATTTCCCATTTTAATACACAAAATAATTCTTGCAGCACTGCTGCAAAAAGTTTTGGAGATATGGAGTCACTTTGTCTTATATCATTCTCAATATTAACCTCCCTAAAATTATTATTATAAGCTAATTGTTGCTGTTGCATTTTTATACATATTCCTCAGAATATGACAATATCCTGGATCTATATCTTGATGATCCAATGCTTTAATCACTGAAGAAATCTTTATAGAATCAAATGCCTTTTCATAATCTACAAATCCAAAGCATAATGGCAACTCATATTTATTGGCTTTTTCTATAACTTCTTTCAAGATTTGGATATGATCTACTGTACTAAATTCACTTGTAAGTCCAGCTTGTTCTCTTGGTTGGTTGAAATCCAATGTTCTCTATAGACAAGTTGTAATAATCTTGGTAAAAATTTTGTATAAAACTGATAAAAGGCTGATAGGTCTCTAATTTCTAATATCTTCTCTATCACTTTTTTAGATATCAATATTAATATTGCATTATTTCAATCATCTGGTACATCTTTATCATTTAGACCTTTGGCATATAACTCTGCCAAAATTCTTTTTGTTTCTTCACCTGCTATTTTTAATATATTGATTATAATTCCATCATTACCCTGGAGCTTTTCCTTTTTTCATAGATTTAATTGCATGTCTCATTTCTTCATTTAAAATTCTGGGCAATTCAGAAGATATAATAGATGTAGGAGGTATTTGTTATTTATTACTATATAATTCTTGATAGAACTCTTCTACCCATTTTATGATATCTCTCTTTTTAGTAATAGTTCCATCTTTTTTTCTTATTGCAGATATAAGTTTTCTACCAATACCAAAATGTTGATTTACACTCTTGAGACTTTTCATTTCTTCTACAGCCTACCTTACTATTTCACGATTATATTTTTTTATATCATTGTCAACTCTTTTTCATACCATTTTACAAAATTAGAGATATTCCATCCTTTTTAATGCATCATTTATATATATATTGATATGAAGATTTTCATTGGTTGCATATATAAAAGACATATTTTGCAGTTTCATCCATGTTAAAAAATTTTTAAATATTGATATACGGAAATTTTGTGTGATCAAATCGAAACATCGGTATATCAATATTTAAATGTTTAACATGGATGAACCCGCTAAATGTGTATTATATATATATTAACAGAACAAAATACAAAAAAGATCCAGTTTGACAACACAGCTTATTTCTGCTCATAATGCAATATTTAAGTCATAGTTACTATTAACATGCTCAAGGTTGTTTTGTAAAATTCATTGAGTAATTATTATAAACAGTATATTTTAAAATATCAACATCACTGTTACAATTATCAATATATTATCAATAAAGCAAGTCATATATAACATGGCATTGCTTTTATAAGCTTGTATTTACAAAAATGTAATACAGAGAGCATATCAATAGCTCAAATAAGCTCTTAATTGATAAGTGCGGTAAGAGAAAACATTTAAAATCTCTATACAAAATACTCTTATCACCAGACCAATTGGTTTCGAGCTTATGGCTCACCTCAGTGAGGAGCTAGAATATTTGGACACTAGATATAAAATATCAGCTCAAAACCCAGTACTTATTTCATATGTAATATTTAAGTAGAAACTCTGGAGTTTAGGTGGGGTAAAAGACATTTTTATGTCCAAAAACTTCAAAGTTTCTACTTAAATATTAGTATGAAATAAGTGCTGGGTTTTGAGTTGATATTTTAGATCTAGTGTCTGAATATTCTAACTCCTCACTGACAGAGCCATAAGCTAAAAACCAATTGGTCTGGGGATAAGAGTATTTCAGATCGAGATTTTAAATATTTTCTCTTATCGTACTTATCAATTAAGAGCTTGTTTGAGCTATTGGTATGCTTTCTGTATATCAATGTTACAATATTTATAATTTTAAATTCAATATATATATATATTGACATATATGAGAATGTAAGTAATCTTTTATTTTGAATGAAACCTATAGTTGTTAAAATAAATAAATAAACACTATATTGCTGTTTTATTAAAAAACAAAACATTTAGGCAACTTTTTAAAATTTATAAATAACTTTAAACTTCAATGAATAAATTATAATATTGTATTATTTTTAAAGAAAAAAAATCAATTGCTAATTGTTTTTTTTTTTAAAAGAGAAAACAAAAACAAATTGTAAAACACTATCTAGTATTCTTGTCTTAATGTTTCCCTAATAAATTACAATTTCATATAATATCCCTCATACATGTGGCAATACATGGTCAAATTGTACCAAAATGGTACAATATATATAAACTCAGACGAATAACCTCATAAATGAGCTTTCTTTTATTTTATAGAAATGATTTTCAAAAGTTGCTATCAAATTTTGTTTAATAAATGTCAACACATCTTTACAAAACCAACACTAAATTTATATATTTCTTTGTCATTAAGTCTTGATCAATGATGTGAATAGAGTTCTTTCTTTCTATAGGCCTGTGTAATTTAGAACTTATAGATTAAATAATATACCTTCATTATACAAAATTAACTTATCAATCTTTTTAGACAAATCAAATGAAAATAAAATTGTATGTTTTTTAAAAGCTAATTTTTCCTGTAACATCTTTTGAACATAAACGAGTACATGGCAAAATTAACAATTTCTGAATTCCAATATAAGCTTATAATTAAATTTCGTTTATGAATTTTTAAATTTCCAAAAAATCTTGAGATCATTCTTAAATATAAATTTATTTGAATAAGATCTATGTAAAAGAACAATTTCTTTTTTGACAGCGTTTTTATTTTGTGTTATGGAAAATCATTCGAGAACAAAAAATCAAATAAGCATATTTTATAAATATGGTGGATAGTTTATTAAACACGTAATATAATTATGTAAATATATGCAAATTATAAAAATATAGTTAATGTTATATCATATTAATGAGATTTTGATTTTTCTTTTTAAATTTTAATTGAAAATTGCTACTAAAGTTGGCAGTCATTCCACAAAGAGTCTATAATTTCTATTAAATTGTTATATTAAAAATTGTAGTCAGTTTTAGTATTTACTTTTATTATTTTGTCTGATACTTCATATTTCCTGAAATATCTATTATTCCAAATTTTTATTTGGAAGTTTCACGATTGTTGCTTAAGTAGCAAATGGCTTTTAAGAAATTGATTTTTATCCTACGATTTAAATTTTAAAAGTATGTCAAAATAATAATGTTTATTAAAATGTTTGTAGTTTGAAAATGAATGATGTAATAAAAAATCGTAATGGATTAATAGAAAATATTGAATATTTAATAATTATAGAGAATGTAAATGCTTGTTTTCAAAAACTGAAATTAATTGAAAGTATAAGATTGAGATACAAAAGGTTACTTCTAATAATGAATTTAAAAATTGATTTGAATTTAAAATATTTATTATGTGTATAAGATATTTATGAGTAAGCATTTAATGAAATGATATGATCAAAAAAGTTTGTTTTTAATGTAATACTTCAGATTATTGATTTTGCTACAAAAGAATATATTTTGAATTTGATTGATAACCCTTTATATTAGATAAAAATTTTAATATTGGATAAAGGAATAAAAATTGTTTGAGGTTTTATTAATGATCTTAACATTGAAGTGACTGCAACATTAAATCATGAAGAAATGATATCTAAAATATTTTCATTGCATCTCTGATAAAAAGAACAATGATGTTTGGTGCTATAAGCAGATTGCTGTAATAAGAATATATTATTTATAATAATATATGCATTAAAGAGGGTAAAACATGAATGTTATGTTTAATGTATAAGGATCAGTATAAAGTTTGTCAACAAACTGAAAAATCAAATTTTTAATATTATGGGATAGTTAGTCTAAGAATGAAGTTTAGTATATGTACACTTAGACATAATTTGTTTGGTTAAACTTTAAATATCATGCATCAGTTTTTATTATATCAAGAATTTTTGGAAATTTAAAAATGCATAAATAAGATCTACCTGTTAGTTTTAGGATGAATTCTGAAAGCAGTATATTTTCCCAAATAATAGTTTATATTGGAAATATTTTATAGGAAAAGTTAGATTTGATAAGCATGCAATTTCATCTTCATTTGATTTTGTTATAAAAATTGTAAATTGATTTGGATATTGAAGACCGATTATCTATATATGAATTTATAAAAAGAAAGAAATTTATTCAAATAATTAATCTATATATTTATATGACAAAAAAGAATGTATGTTTAAACATTTGTTATTAAAAATATGTTGACAAATTTTATTAATCAAAATTTGAGAGCAACTTTCAAAAATCACTCGTATGAAGAAGGCTGGCATAAGGATTTATCAATATCAACTATTGATATAGTGATATCTTAGTTTATTATGAAGAGAATATTTTGACAGTCTTTCAGTTAGTTATTAAAGATTATTATAGACATGTTGATGATGTATTTATTGTTGTATCATCTGTGATAATTAAATATCTTGTAGTTAACTTAAATAAAATTGATGGTTTGAAATGGATTTCTACTTTTAAGAACAATTTATATAATATAAAATATTTCCTAATTTCAATTTATGGAGATGAAATATTAAGATCAATTATAAAATATTTATGAAGCTTTTATCAATTAGAAGATTTATGGACCTTTGATCAAAGGTTTCTATTATGCACAAATTGGCTGAATTTAGATTAATTTTATTTTAAACTAAAATGTTATGTAAATTGTAAAATAATCAATTATACAATATTAAAATTTATACTAATGAATTACTCAATTAGGATATAATAGAAAAGATATTTTAAATTGCATATATTGACAATTACAAATACTGAGAAGAAGAAATGGATTTCTAAATAATATAGTCTGTGATATGATTATATCAGTTGTTTTTTCTCAATTTTATGTTGCATTTAGTGTTGCAATAAATATTAATTAGAAACTGTTGAAAGTAACAAATGTAATATCTATATAAAGTGGTGTAAAAATGTGGATCAAGTTCTATTAGTTAGCTGAAGTATATATTAAAAGAGAATTTATGAACATGAACTACTATATAAAAATATATTTTATGTTAAATCTGTGATTGTTAAACATTCAATTATATGTAATGAAAGTTTTTGATTTGATAGTGCTTTTATTCTAAAGTGGAAAATGGTTTAAAAGGAAAAACTCAAATGGTCATATTTTATAAATGTAGTGACTAATTAATTACATAAACAATATAAATATATCCAAATTATGGCAGGTTGGATATTTATATATTAATGTTATATGACATTAAATGTGACTGACTGTTGAAGAAAACATTTTTTATTGTAAATTGTCACTCAGGATGACAGCCTCTTTGGATTTTTGAATGGTTTTATTGCTTCAGAGTTCATAAAAAGTTTGAGTGCCAGAGCTCCCAACAATAGAATTGATTTTGGGATCTCATATTTCAAAGACTGACATTTTACTATCATTCTAAACAACACATATTGTACAATGGCTATAGCTTTGATTTATTTATTTATAGGTATATTTCTAATTAATTTCAGTATTTTATATTATGTGTATAAAAGGTTAGGCATTACATTGGAAGAAAGGATGTACCCAATAAATCATTTCAGTGTTCTTAAAACTCCACTTCATACTCTAAGTTATCAAAACAGTGAAAAATATATCAGTGATTTATACTCAAGTAAGAAAAATCAGACTAATATCTTTTTTACAGATTTGATAGCTTATAAAAGTATGGAGTGGAGTTAAAAAAAAACTGCAAAATTATTTGATTTATCACATTTTTGCTGTAGGTTAGTGCTCATATATATATATATATATATATATATATATATATATTGTACCCTTACTTCTCGATGTATAATATAGTTTGAAATACGACTAGCTCAATTAAATTATAATGCTTAATTAAAATTTGCATATCTATCTTTAATTTACTTTTATACTATCATATTCTAATTAAATTTATTATCAATTATCAAAATCAATATATTTCTATAGTATGTACTAATTAAATAAGTATTTATCAAAATCATGAGACTGTGAAGTAAAGTTACAAAGCAATAAGTAGATTTACATTGAGTCAATATCTTCCAAGACATTGTCTCAATGGCATAAGAATACTATTACCTCCTTATTAACTTACTACTACATCTACAGCATTCTTATGGCTTTTAAATAAAATAAACTATCTTTAATAATAATGAAATAAATAAATCTTAACTTTTAATTTTTAAAAATATAATTAAATAATCTCAGGTTCTTCTAATTACCTTAAAGTAATGATAATTCATGTAAATAAGTATGATATGGGATTTTATATCAAACCTAAATACACCTAACTTATTTTAATAATTATAATACCAATCTTAAAGTATAACTTAATCTTCTCTATTTCTGTTATATCAATAATCATTAAATAAATAATCATATGTATATCTTTTATTTTCATATAGCATCTTAATTTTGGAATAGATCAAAATCTTATAATTCAATAATCTGTGGCAATAAATAATATTGTACTCTTATATTATGCATGATAATTACTCTATGACCATTGTAATATGATATAATAATGTCAATCAATTCTCATAAATGATAATCAGGAAAATATTGTATTTATTTCTAAAATAATATTAATAAATTCACATTGTGCAAATATTATGTTTCTTCAAATTATCTGCTGTCAAATGCTGTGGTGTAAAATAATGAACTCGACACACTTTTAAAACAAATTAAACAAATTTATTTACATTAACTTCAACTAAGAATTTATTTACAATATTTACAATTCAAAATTATGAAAACAAAGAAAATAAAAATAAGAAAATAATAATACAAAATGTTTACACTGTTATTAGCTCATACTCCTATTAAATAATCTATACATTCTTTTAAAATGCTATACTAATAATATTGAAATATGTTTTTAAAACTTAGACTTTAAATAAATATCAGTGAACTTCAATTATTACACAGAAAAATTTATGTAAATAATATTTATGTAGCATATGTAAACAATTAAACTTTATTAATTAAATTGCTACATCACTTAAGTATTACTATTATTCATTTCATCATGTACTAGTATGTGTTTACTTTACTATCAGCATTACTTTAATAGCATAATATAGAAACTAATGTATCCTTGTAATGTAATAACAAAGAATTGATTATAATTTTATATTTCACTTAATGCAATTCATGCTACATGTTTTATCAAATATGCATTACATATATGTACTGTTAGAAATAATAATATTTAAAATAATTCATTTATTTCAAATTCATAAAGTCTTACATTAGATAAATTCTATGATTCTTTTCTATGTAAAATTATTACTCTACTTTGTGTGTCATTCTACTCCTTTTTAATAACTTTTAACTACAAAACATCCTCTAAAACTTATCTAAAATTCCCGGAAAACAACTTTCAACTCTAAATAAAATACTAATTCCAAACTATTTATGCTTCATTATCTATACTTGGTAAATCTTCAATTCAAACATAAACTTCTACATAAAACTTAACTTAATTTGTCCAATAAAATAAAAATAAAATATAGACTTTTAACTCTCTTCCTAATTTGCAATAAAAAAATAATTACTTATAAATAATAAATATAATTCTAATACTATAACATAAAAACAATATCAAAATTTATTAACGAAAGAATCATATAATTATTTCTAAGCTTCTTATGTAATGTTGCATCGTATTTATTTCATAAATTCAAATTATGCATATTTAAATAAAACTGTCACTGCCAATATAATGTGTGTGTATTTTTAAAATAATCATACATTCATTCAAAATAACATATCATTCGGTTGATCTAAAGAAAACATATTAAATACATTAAAATTATTATTATTATACAATTTTTACCATCAATAATGATTTAATGTACAGTCCATCTTCCAATATTCTTCGGAATTACAGCTTCATAAAATAATTCACATTTACACTCACGATCATTCTTTAACATATTACGTTTTATATTAATTATAAAATAAACTTATGCAATTAATTATTATATTACTTTAGTTATTATTTTAAGAAATGTACCTATCTTATTTTTAATAGATTAATACTATTTAACTTTTATATTAGATAAATAAAACAAAATTCATATTACATAATTCCAGCGATGTTTCCTTTTCACCATAAAGTTCTTTAATCGTAGGCACATATTCACTAGAACACCATTTCCTGTTTCCGGTCCACCACGTGTTTTTTAAAAGTTTATGAAAAAACGAAAATGTTCTTTTTTAAAAATAAGTTCCCCACAAGAAAATAAAATAAATTAAAATAGTTTATAGGATCCTGATTTAGTTATTTTTAAAATATTATTCAAAAGTTATTATTTTAGCTTAGTCTTTAGTTTTATGAAAAACTATCATTTAATTATTTTAAATTAACTGGGACGTCCACATATTTCTTGCACATTTTTTAACAAAACATCCAGGTAAGAATAAGCTTCTTTATTTATAAAACGGCCAGCGTTTAAATTATTTCAATATAATAATCCCAATATATTAAGATTTTTAGCTAATTATATTTCAATTGACTTGCTTTTAAAATTATCAACATTCAGTCTTTTAAACATAAAGACTTAACAAGGCAAGTATTTATAAAACTACTTTCATTTTTAATATCTTTACTTAAGATATATTTTTAAATTTATAGCTTGCAAAAATACTTTCTTTACACAAAAGTATTTATTCTTTAAAATATCTATTTTCTAATAGGCAATAGTAATTAGCTTTTAAAATTATATACTATCCAAAATACTACTTTTCTCCATCTTGTAAATTTCCGAACTAATCCAGCGTTTGTCATATTTCTAAGGTAAAGTTTCCGATATATTTTCACTATATATGATGTTCCCATGACTATTTGCTTGTAAATTGAGCTTGATATAAAGACGATCGATAGGGAAAATTAAATTAACACTGCATGACTATCATTTAAAATTTCTATAACTTATTTACAAAGACACTTTTATAATTTTGAAAAATGATTTTAAAAGCGTCTACAAAATTTACGTAGCTATTTTTAATAACACAATTAACTTGAAAAATCAATCACAAAGTCCTCTCCTAACAATTGAATTGAGCTTTTATACCGGAAGAAACTTCCCATTTGATTGGTAGATTAAACAATCAACTTTGCTGGCTTATTTACATATTTACCAACAACACAAAATTAAAAATAAATAATGACTTATTTAATATTTAATATTTATTACATTATTAAATTTCTAAAATAATCTTTATCGTTCATTTAAATTTATTAAACATTTTTTTTTTTAAAAAATATTTTTACTTACTTGATTTAAATTTTAACTTTTATAAGATTATTTTTAAATAAACTAAGTATTTTTTTATACGTCATATTTTTAAAGCAATACTTTTAAAATCAGATTTAATATTCTACATTGATTTATCTTTATTTTTATCTCGTGATAACTCACGTATTATTTATAAATTTTACAACATGATTTTTAAAATAGTTTTGCAACTTTGCTAAATAACTTCCAAGCATGTTTGTGTATATTTACTTAACATCTGTTTTTTTTATTACACAAGAAACGCTTATCATCGTCTAAAAATAAACTAACAATTGCATTTTTTAAAATAAATATTTTAAATAAATAAGATATTATAACAGATTTTAAAATCATTATCCAATATTATTAAAATCAAATATTAGTCTTCTATTTAAGTACTTATAATAATTAAAATATTTATATTCTCTTATAATATTATTTTATCAACAATAAACATATGCATTTAATTTTAACTTGTCTTTTAAACACTTTTAGCTTTAAATACCTATTTATTAAATATATTCATACAGTATTGATTATGGCCATTTTTCCCAACTATATATTATAATCATCATCATTTAAAATGTCTCTCTCTATATCAGCACAATTTCACATATCAAATACTCATAGATTGCTTTAATTAAACTTTTTGAAATATTACCATAAGCAAAATCAACATCACATATTCAAATATATCTTAAATTTAAAATTTTTAATAGATTAGCACAAAAATTAGATGGTGATCCATACAAAAGGGCACAATATATATATATATATATATATTCTTTAAAGATGAAATGGAAATATTATATTCATGTTCTACTATGGATAGTAATTATCTTCACTCATTGTAATGTCATTATAATCTAATAAAAGATTTTAATATCATGTGCATATATATAAATTATAGCTTTTTGGGCTATACCATGTATTATTTTCCATTAAACACTGATATTTCAATGGACTAGCAACCGCCATTATCAAGGTTAACTTTTGAAAGAAAAACCATTAGATCTTAAAAAAAATCTTAACACTGACTGTGTGCGAGATAAGAAATGAGATTCAAGTTCAGCATTCACAATATGAGGCTTATCAAAATGTTTATTTCTCTCAGTATTTTTACCTATTAATTTTAAGTTAATATTAGATAAAATGAGAGGTTTCCACATAGCTGGAATACGTTGTGCTTCATCAGCCCTATTTAAACCAGTATGTCTCTTTAATATTTCAATTGACTCTCTCATGGTTCTTAAATCATATCTTTCCAAATTAGCAAGTATTTTTGTATTGTCAAAATTAGGTTTGTGACCAGTTTCTAAATAATGGGAAGTAAAAACTGATGTGCTAATTTTTTGATGAAAAGCATTTCTATGTTCCTTAATTCTGACATTTATTCATCTATTAGACTGACCCACATAGCCTCTTGAGCACTGAAAACATGGAATTTCATAAACTCCTTGGTGTTCCAAAAATATTCTGTCTTTAGGTTTATACAAAATATCACCATTTTTTTTGCCAGTAAAAAAAGTAGTCTTTATATTAAAACAATATAGTCTTCTACTCATTTTATCAGTAATCCCCCCTAATGTATGGCAAAATTACTCTATTAAAAGAGGAATTGTCAATTCTATCCTTTTTTCTTTTTAGTATTAATGTTATATAAAGCCCTACATATGATGTTTTTATTATTTTAGAAAACAGAATACTTTTTGTAAGTTCTATTTCTTGAGAAAGATATTCTTTATCAGATAAATTATAAGCTCTAGTGAAAATATTTTTAGTTACAGAAAAAAATTTGTGCAGGATGATGATGAGAATTAAAATTAAGATATCTGTTTGTATGAGTGGATTTTCTATAAATTGATACTGACAATGTTTCATCACATTTTCTTGCAATTAAAACATCCAGAAAAGAAAGTGATCTGTTATTTTCCACTTCCATAGTAAATTTAATATTTGGATGCCAATTATTTATAAAAGCAAGAAAAGAATTTAAAGAATCAATTCCATGAGGCCATATGACAAAAGTATCATCCACATATCTAAGCCAAATAGAAGGTTTTTTAGTAGCTGCACATAATACTTGACTTTCAAAATTGTCCATGAAAAGATCAGCAATGACAGGTGACAGTGGGGATCCCATAGAAAGTCCTTTAATTTGTTTAAACATTTGAGAATTATAAACAAAAAATGTATTTTCAAGGCAATGCTTTGCTAATGGAATAATAAAATCAGGTAAATCATTGTACTGAGCTATTATATTTAATGCTTCTTCAACAGGAATATTAGTAAACATAGAAGAAACATCAAAACTAACCAATAAATCAGTTCCAGTTAGTTTTAAGTTTTTAATTATTGAAATAAAATGGCTTGAATTTTTAATTCTTGATGGAATCTTGTCTGCCAATGGCTGTAAGCATTGGGCTAAATATCGAGCCAAAGCATGTGTGGGAGAGCCTATAAACCTGAGATACCATTGCAACCTATTGTGTGTGCTATAGGCTCTCCCATATATGCTTTGGCTCAATATTTAACCCAATGCTTACAGCCATTGACAGACAAGATGCCATCAAGAATTAAAAATTTCAAGCCATTTTATTTTAATAATTAAAAACTTAAAACTAACTGGAACTGATTTATTGGTATTCCTGTTGAAGAAGCATTAAATATAATAGCTCA
This sequence comes from Epiperipatus broadwayi, assembly GCA_028023455.1. Taxonomy (NCBI): domain Eukaryota; kingdom Metazoa; phylum Onychophora; class Udeonychophora; order Euonychophora; family Peripatidae; genus Epiperipatus; species Epiperipatus broadwayi. The sequence goes on along the minus strand of JAQFVV010000082.1, from coordinate 2,172,856 downwards.
GTACAATGATTTACCTGATTTTATTATTCCATTAGCAAAGCATTGTCTTAAAAATACATTTTTTGTTTATAATTCTCGAATGTTTAAACAAATTAAAGGACTTTCTGTGGGATCCCCACTGTCACCTGTCATTGCTGATCTTTTCATGGACAATTTTGAAAGTCAAGTATTATGTGCAGCTACTAAAAAACCTTCTATTTGGTTTAGGTATTTGGATGATACTTTTGTCATATGGTCTCATGGAATTGATTCTTTAAATTCTTTTCTTGCTTTTATAAATAATTGGCATCCAAATATTAAATTTATTATGGAGTCAGATCACTTTCTTTTCTAGATGTTTTAATTGGAAGAAAATGTGATGAAACATTGTCAATATCAGTTTACAGAAAATCCACTCATACAAACAGATATCTTAATTTTAATTCTCATCATCATCCTGCACAAATTTTTTACTGTAGCAAAAAATCTTTTCACTAGAGCTTATAATTTATCTGATAAAGAATATCTTTCTCAAGAAATAGAACTTACAAAAAGTATTCTGCTTTCTAATAATTATAATAAAAACATCATATGTACGGCTTTATATAACATTCATACTAAAAAGAAAAAAGAGGATAGAATTGACAATTCCTCTTTTAATAGAGTAATTTTGCCTTACATAAGGGGGGTTACTGATCAAATCAGTAGAAGACTATCTTGTTTTAATATAAAGACTGTTTTTCTACTGGCCAAAAATTTGGTGATTTTTTGTATAAACCTAAAGACAGAATAATTTTGGAACACCAAGGAGTTTATGAAATTCCGTGTTTTCAGTGCTCAAGAGGCTATGTGGGTCAGTCTAGTAGATGAATTAAATGTCAGAATTAAGAAACATAGAAATGCTTTTCCTCAAAAAATTAGCACATCAGTTTTTACTTCCCATTATTTAGAAACTGGTCACAAACCTAATTTTGACAATACAAAAATACTTGCTAATTTGGAAAGATATGATTTAAGAACCATGAGAGAGTCAATTGAAATATTAAAGAGACCTACTGGTTTAAATAGGGCTGATGAAGCACAATGTATTCCAGCTATGTGGAAACCTCTCATTTTATCTAATATTAACTTAAATTTAATAGGTAAAAATACTGAGGGAAATAAACATTTTGATAAGCCTCATATTGTGAATGCTGAACTTGAATCTCATTTTTCATCTTCACAGTCATGTTATTTTTTAAGATCTAACGTTTTTTTTTCAAACGTTAACCTTGATATTGGTGGTTGTTAGTCCGTCAAAATATTGGTGTTTAATGGAAAACATCTACACGGTACAGCCCAAAAAGTTATAATTTATCTACATCATATAATCGTGAAAACATTAAATATAATATATATATATATATATATTGTGACAGTCAGATGATGTATGTTGGTTTAACCCAGTTCGAATACTAAGCGAAAGTACCTTGAGGCCACCCATACACGAGATATTAAATCAGGAATACTATGACCTCTGCCCTATTCGCCTATTCTCGAGGCTAATTATGAACCAATAACATTATCTGAGCCATACATAAATTATTTTTCAACCGGCCAAGCTTAGCCTCAGCGGTAGAGACATGGATGGAAACACCCATGGAACTCAATAGTTAAATGTGCATAAAAGTACTATGAAAAATGTGTTTTGCATGCCTGGATCATTGGAAAAGTAAAATAAAGCATTATAATAAAATTAGGAAACTCAAGCTTTTTATAGTTAAATAATATGTTTAATTAATGACTTTAAAATATTAAGAAAGTTTTTAATGGCCTCCGCTATTCCCCTAAATTCATGAAAACTAATTAGACAATGAAAACAGATTAAATGATATAATATTTTTGCGGTCTAAGTCTTTTCTTCCCAATTTTAATAAAATTGTCAACTCGAATCTCCTCGATAAAGTACAATAATAAAAATCTTTTGCAAAGCATTTTCTAATTGCTTTGCACTAAAAACTGACAGTTTAAAAATTATTTAAAATGTATATAGCTAAATCTGATATACGTAATAAGCCAGTGGCGGACAAAAGAGGTGTTATCGAGGAGATCAAATTGGCAAACAAAGGAAACTTACTGGTATGGAATTTAGAAACATAAATAAAATTGGAAAGAGATTTTAAATGAAAAAATTAACTTTTAAACTTAACCGCAATGGAATACAAAATATTTACACATGTTAGTAATGAAGAATAGCGAAGGAAAAAAGGTTAAATATAGATAGATGATCACACATATATATATTTAAGACTAGTCTAATAAAAATGGTTACATTACAAATATCATTAAATAAAACAATTCATAATATAATTCAATTAAGAAAGGTATGAACAAAAGGGTAGAAAGTAAATAGTTCAATGGAGGAGAGATATGATTACCATTCTGGTTCCTTGGTCATGTTTCCTATGGCGTTCATGGCTTGATCCGACCATCGATAGGTATTTTCCCAGACAAGGAAAGTGGAAATAAGTAGCATGCTTTTATGAAAAGTCCTACAGACATGGCACAGAGTTCAGATGACTATTGAGTGGATACTAAGGCATTTTGATGGTATTTAGGAACCTCGGCTATAGGCAAAGCTATTTACTTGCCTAGCCAAGCATAGCAGAATCCATCAAATTCATATGACTTTTAGCTTGAGCATGTTCAAACTTCTCCACAAGCAAAATCTGAAAGAGTTCTCCAAAGAGAAATCTGAATGCCAGCAAGAAAACTCGGAATAACCAAGTCTTTTGTTTTCACTTTCATTTATACCCTCTTTGTCAGCTACCTTCTATTGTTTGTATGATCTTAGATCTTGATAAGCCCCTCCTCATTCCTTTGTTTCAAAGTCACACTTTCTAAAAAAAATAACTTTTACTTTTTTATTCTAAATTTCTTTCTTTAAAGTTTGAATTTTATTAATTAAAAAGAAAAAGAAAACCATCTTCAATTTGAGTTGAATGGGCTCACTAATTAAAACATACATTCCTTTAGAAAATGTTGGTGGGTTTATCTCAAAATGAAATCTTACGCCATATTTTAACAAGATTTTAACAAAAAAATATATTATTTCTTTTAATAATATAAGCATTTTATTTCAGCAGAATTTTGCATTAACTCATATATATATACGCTTGATGTATATATATGTTTGACTAATAGGTTTGACAAGTAATTTTTATTAACAAAAATTTAATCTTGAAATGGAATTTATTTAAAATGAAATAGTTAAATGCAAATACAAATTATATAAACGTAATTAATTTTAGCTTTAATGCAAAACCCTGCTGATATTGGACTACAAACTTAATTCAGGTCTATAATACTAACTAAGTTTATAGAAGGCTGTGAAGCATGGATCGGACTTCAGATCCATTGCTTCATTTCCCAATAGTTAGTGAGCAAAAAAAAAATGTTAAAAAGAAATGCTGTTGCTTCAGGTCAGAGGTAAAAATTTTGTGCCAGGTGAGTTCAAGCCTACTCTTTATTTGCTGCTTGTTACTGACTAACAGTCTTTCTTTCTTTTTTCTTTTACTATATAACTAACAGTTTATCCAAAATTCAATCTCCTGTATCTTAAATTGAGTCTGTGTTGTTTTTAGTCTAACAAACTATATCTTTTTACTTTCTAAATTTTCTGGGGTCCGGTGGTACATAAGGTTTTAAGTTTCTGTTTCTAATATTATACTCTCTTTTTAGGTTGAGATTATTTTTCCAAAACAAAACACTTATTCCACACTTCTTTTTTAATGCGTGAGGGCCTTTATATATCGCAAAAAAACTTTTTTACTTCTCTCCACACTATACTACTTGGCCTAAGGTCTCTTAGCCATGCTTGGTTTCCTTTCCTGAATTTATGTTGCCGGTTTCGATTCTTGCGATGCCGAGTCATACGTCTTAATTTTTCCCTTGCCTTCTTTTCTTGCTCAGTCATGTTCTGGACTTTGAGAGAGATTTTCAAGCTATCAAGGTGGTGTCTAGGGTTCCCACCCAGTTCTTCTCTAAAACATTTTATGTTGCTAATCTTTGCCACAGGAGTTATAGTATTGATTACTGTCGCAGTAAAGATTTCACTGCCTTGTTGTGCCTGGTATTGGTTCAACAGCTGTCAATCATTTTTTTTACTATCCTCATTCATTTGTCCAGAGAAATCCGACTGGTGAGTGGCTTCGCCTGTTTCATAATCACTCGAGGATTTCATATCAGTGTCGTCTTGATTTTGATTATCATCTTCTGGTGATGCTTCTGTTACAATACTCTGTTCTTGGTGGAGTTCCAAATGGTTCAATCTTTGCAATGTAATATTCATGAATTCTTGGAACATGTTCAACATCATTTCATTTTCGTCGCTCATTTCTTTGATGAGATCTTCCAAATTATAGTTTTGGTCACTATGAGTACATATTGACCTATAAACTTTGCCTCTCTTCTGTTCTTCGATTTTTGCCTAATATTGGCTATTTTGTTATATAACAATTCCACCTTATTTGTAAAACGTATTTTAGTCTTTTTATAAACAATCTAGATAGTATATTTTTATATTTTATCACAGTATCTAGAAGCTATATCATTCTGTATATAAAAAAAAATGTAGTTCTTTCTAAACTAAGTCAGTATTCTAAGTTTCAACTATGTGTTTTATTTATATGTTTTCAGAAATTAACTTTGCCTACCTCACGAGGTCCTATCTTAAACCTATGCCTATATATATTTGTTTGTACATGGAAAAAAAAAAATCCTGCCGTGTCTGTTTTTAATATTTATACTACATATTATTCTCCTCACTTTACTTTATTTATTGTTATATTTCATTAAAATGTCATTACTAAGTTGTGACAAGACAATTAAAATAATACAGTTACAGCTTGACCTGACTTTCTATGACACATGAAACAACTAAAAAATGCATTTACATTAATACAAGTATGTATATAAAGGAATATGTGAGCAAAATATACATAAGTCATGTTTAAAAATTATTTTGGCTTATATGAGAGATTGCACTTGCCGACAAATTTATTTGATGGGGGCACCAGTCGACAAGACAATGGCCATATCAAATATACATATTAATGGATAATGACCCAAGCACACATTATTTATAAAGTTTAATGCGATTACAATTTATTTTGATTTTCATTTCACTTTCAAAAAAAAATCTCTGCATGAATAAGTAAATGCTATTTTAAATGACAATATTAATTATGTCTAAGATGTGTAACAACTCAGTAAAGTAACATGTCTGACCTGGGTTCGAAACCAGTTACCATTTTGGTCATGACACAAAAAAAAATCACTTTAAACAGCCTAAAGTACGATTAACAAAACAAAATATACACCAAAAAAATTAAAAATAAAAGTAAAATCCCATGATAACCGCCACTCCGAATTATGAACCTGGGATCGAAACCAACTACCATTTTGGTCACAACCCGAAATAGATTAACAATTATCAAGCAATTTTACAGAATCACGCATTGAGATCAAAAACTGTTTAGAAAAACATTTATATAAAAACAGGTTTTACCGAACTATAAACAAAATGTATACCATATACACCCATATATATGAATATGTACATCATTAAATAAGCATATATATGACTACATATAAATAGACAAACAGATACACCTACATAAATATTTATTTTATTATCATGTACATGATTTTATTAGAAATATTTGTCATATTGCAGACCGCCTACTCCTATTATTTCAGGCTAGTAAACGCTGGTTGCAAATATAACATGGAAACAATGATTGCAGACGTAGACCTATTATTTCAGGCTACTCAGCAATTGAGAACTCTACAGTGTAAGGGGTCTTCACCTAAACAGTTACTAAGGGGGTCTTCACCAAAAACGATCACTAAAAAACAAGGGCTTCACCTAACGGTTACTCAAAGGGGTCTTCACCTAACGGTTACTCAATAAATGATTCAATAGCATATTCCGAATTGAGAAAAAAAATCTTAACTAAAGGTGGCTGACATATATGTTATACAGAAAATATATCTTATATATATATATTTATTAAAACGAATGAATAGAGTATAACGCATTTACTATTTCACAAGTTGAAAATTAAATTTGAATTTTATTAACAAAACTTATACTTATATATTATTTGCTAGGAAACGTAACTACAAAATATTTAAGAGTGAAAAAAGAATTTTGCATGATTATAATTATTCATTTTATATAAAAACGAAATGCAGAGAAAGTGAAAAAAATATTTGCTAACACTGTACGTTGACACGTGTTAATTTGAACTTATCAAACTTTCGATCTTAGAACAAATTTTTATTAACGGAAAAAATGTTATCTATTAGATCTTTACAAAAATTTATACAAACGGGGAAAAAAAATTCTATTATCTAATTGTACTTTTTACCAAAATATTAATTAACACACCGAATATACACTATAATTCGAAAAAACATTATTATTTCAAAACTTCTCATGTTTAAGCAGTACTAAAGTAACATAAAGTACAAAAGCTATTTTGAGGAAGGGCAGGTGGGTATATATTTGACACTTCCGCTGCATTGACGCTATATACTTTATACGACAAAAAAAAATAATATGGCACTGGCCATGACAAATCTACTCATTCGGGAAAAAAAAATCTTGTTATAACTCTGAAATCTCATTTTATAATCACCAAAAAAAAAAACTAACTAACGGAGTGTTAACTTTTCTAAATGTAAAATATTCATTTCACATATACTAAACTGGGGGAAAAAAATTTTACTTTATGACACATTTAACTTGTTAATTAATTTTAAAAAATGAAATTTGGCTCATGTTAGGAAACAAAACTTGGAAAAATTATACATATATTTGTATATAAATATATTAAACTAAAACTAACTTCTCAGGGTACTAAATTTTTTTTTTAAAAAAATGACATTCGTCAACAGCAACAACTCGGAGAAAACTTTTACATATATCTTTTATTTCAAATCCCCAATTTCTATTCTTCCAAAAAAAATGAAATTTGGCCCAGTTCGAATACTAAGCGAAAGTACCTCGAGGCCACCCATATGTGAGATATTAAATCAGGAATACTATGACCTCTGCCCTATTCGCCTATTCTCGAGGATAATTACAAACCAATAACATTATCTGAGCCATACATAAATTATTTTTCAACTGGCCAAGCTTAGCCTCAGCGGTAGAGACATGGATGGGAACACCTACGGAGCTAAATAGTTAAATGTGCATAAAAGTACTATGAAAAATGTGTTTTGCATGCCTGGATCATTGGAAAAGTAAAATAAAGCATTATAATAAAATTAGGAAACTCAAGCTTTTTATAGTTAAATAATATGTTTAATTAATGACTTTAAAATATTAAGAATGTTTTTATTGGCCTCAGCTATTCCCCTAAATTCATGAAAACTAATTAGACAATAAAAACAGATTAAACGATATAATATTTTTGCGGTCTAAGTCTTTTCTTCCCAATTTTAATAAAATTGTCAACTCGAATCTCCTCGATAAAGTACAATAATAAAAATCTTTTGCAAAGCATTTTCTAATTGATTTTATGCTAAAAACTGACAGTTTAAAAATTATTTAAAACATATATAGCTAAATCTGATATACGTAATAAGCCAGTGGTGGACAAAAGAGGCGTTATCGAGAAGATCAAGTTGGCAAACAAAGGAAACTTACTGGTATGGAATTTAGAAACATAAATAAAATTGGAAAGAGATTTTAAATGAAAAAATTAACTTTTAAACTTACACCTCAATGGAATACAAAATATTTACACATGTTAGTAATGAAGAATAGCAAAGGAAAAAAGGTTAAATATAGATAGATGATTACTATATATATATATATATATATATATATATATATATATATATATATATATATATATATATATATATATATTTAAGACTAGTCTAATAAAAATGGTTACATTACAAATATCATTAAATAAAACAATTCATAATATAATTCAATTAAGAAAAGTATGAACAAAAGAGTAGAAAGTAAATAGTTCAATGGAGGAGAGATATGATTACTGTCCTGGTTCCTTGGTCATGTTTCCTACAGCATTCATGGCTTGATCCGACCATCGATAGGTATTTTCCGGGACAAGGAAAGTGGAAATAAGTAGCATGCTTTTATGAAAAGTCCTACAGACATGGCACAGAGTTCAGATGACTATTGAGTGGATACTAAGGCATTTTGATGGTATTTAGGAACCTCGGCGATAGGCAAAGCTATTTATTTGCCTAGCCAAGCATAGTAGAATCCATCAAATTCATATGACTTTTAGCTTGAGCATGTTCAAACTTCTCTACAAGCAAAATCTGAAAGAGTTCTCCAAAGAGAAATCTGAATGCCAGCAAAAAACTCTGAATAACCAAGTCTTTTGTGCTCACTTTCATTTATACCCTCTTTGTCAGCTACCTTTTATTGTTTGTATGATCTTAGATCTTGATAAGCCCCTCCTTATTCCTTTGTTTCAAAGTAACACTTTCTAAAAATAACTTACTTGTTTATTCTAAATTTCTTTCTTTAAAGTTTGAATTTTATTAATTAAAAGAAGAAAGAAAGCCATCTTCAATTTGACTTGAATGGGCTCACTATTTAAAACATACATTCCTTTAGAAAATGTTGGTGGGCTTATCTCAAAATGAAATCATACGCCATATTTTAACAAGATTTTAACAAAAAAATATATTATTTCTTTTAATAATATAAGCATTTTATTTCAGCAGAATTTTGCATTAACTCATATATATATGCTTGATGTATATATATATATATTTGACCAATAGGTTTGATAAGTAATTTTTATTACCAAAAATTTAATCTTGAAATGGAATTTATTTAAAATGAAATAGTTAAATGCAAATACAAATTATATAAACGTAATTAATTTTAGCTTTAATGCAAAACCCTGCTGATATTGGACTATAAACTTAATTCAGGTCTATAATACTAACCAAGTTTATAAAAGGCTGTGAAGCATGGATCAGACTTCAGATCCATTGCTTCAATATATATATATATATATATATATATATATATATATATATATATATATATATATATATATATATATATATATATATAATCCACTAGAATAAAACTACAAAAATTTTAAAATGCCTACATAAAATTAAAGATTAATATTCCTTGCTATAGTCAGCTTAAATCTTATTAAACTGTCACACCAGTAATGTTCCCACGTGAATTACCTACTTTTTATAAATTGTGAATACTAACACAATATCACGGTTTATTCAATACATTACATGTACTATTTATAAAATATGACACCTTAATTTTTCTTTTCTTCAAATCATTTTCCATATGCAAAATAAAAACACTATCAAAGCAGAATTCTCCATTACAAATCACTGCATGTTCTGCAAAAACAGATTTATACCTATCTGCAGAATAATGCAACTTATTATATAATAATTCATGCTCCTAATTCTCTTTTTCAATGCACATTTAGTCTCCCTGATGTAAGTATATCCACAATGACATACCACTTTATATATATTACATTTGTTGATTTTATCAATACAATATTTACCATTAATAACGAATCTTCCAGTGTTTGCAACCACTTTAAATGCAACATTAAAATCAGCAGATACCAATGATATAATCTTATTACAAACAATATCATTTACATAAGGCAATGCTATCCACCTTTTCTTTTCCATATTATCTCTTCTCCATCTATTTCTAAACCTATATAGTGCACATAAAATATTTTTTCTACTATATCCCACACCCAATAAATCATTAACATATCTTTCAATATTAACCATTTTATCACTCTGAAATTTACACAAAACATCATTTTTAAAAAGAAATGTTCTAAATCCAGCCAATTTATAGGTAAGTGGAACATTTGAATTTGGATGCACAACTCCTTTAATTGATAATGGTTTCAACACCATTTTATTATTAATTTTATTACCTTCTCTCCATAAAATCAGATCAAGATATTTTATACTCTTCTCACTATCTTCAGAAGTAATAGTCCACATTAATCCATCAATATCATTTAATTTAATAAACAGTTTTTGCACTATCATATTTGATCCTACAATAAGCACATCATCCACATACCTAAAATAACTTTTAACACCATAAAATATTATTTTAAAATCATCCCTTCATAATATGACAACACATAACTACATATAATTGCTGAAACAGGAAAACCCATAGTCCAACCTTCATCCATCATATACAACCGATCTTCAAATGTAGCCATCAAATTCTGATCAATAAATAATAATAAATCCTTCACAAACATACGATAAAACTTGCACCCTCCTTTTTCATGTAAAACTTGATCAATAATATTAATAGACTCCTTTCTTTTTATTGAACCATATAATTCTGCAACATCCAATGTAAATAATTCATCATCATTATCCAAAACAATATTATCAATCTTTTTAACTAAATCAAATGAAGATCCAATTGTATAATCACCAAAACCCAATTCATCTTGCAAAAACTTTCCAACAAAAACTGCTGCATGATAATACATACATCCTCCAAAATCCAACATCAGTCTAATAGGTAATTTTTCTTCATGCACTTTTAAATTTCCAAAAATCTCTGGAATAATTGCAGCTGATGGATAAAGAGATAGATACAACTTCCTATCAAACACTTTCTTTCAATATGGCTTAAGTATAGTATTAATAAATTTCAACCTCACTGTATCAATAGAATAAGAATTTATCAATTTAAATTTCAATTTGCTGATGAACTTTTTCTCTATATAAACTTTTAAACATCAAACATAATCTTCCACCTTTATTTTCTTTAATACATGTAATATTATTATCTGATAAATATCTCATTAAATTAATTTGTGTTAGAAATATTAAACGAAGTTATTTTAGAAATCACCTCATCAAGTATGGTACATCTCATAAGAACATTCTATTGCTGCAATAACCTTCATTTTATAGTTTTTAACTGGACCTCCATTTGTTGGAAAGTTTTTGAGAGATGAATTGGGTTTTGGTGATTATACAATTGGATCTTCATTTGATTTAGTTACAAAGATTGATAATATTGTTTTGGATAATGATGATGAATTATTTACATTGAATGTTGCAGAATTATATGGTTCAATAATAGAAAGGAGTCTATTAATATTATTGATTAAGTTTTACATGAAAAAGTAGTGTGCAAGTTTTATCATATGTTTGTGAAGGATTTATTATTTACTGATTGGAATTTGATAGTTACATTTGAAGCTCATTTGTATATGATGGATGAAGGTTGGTCTATGGCTTTGCCTGTTTCAGCAATTATATGTAGTTATGTGTTATCATATTATGAAGGGATGATGTTAAAACAATATTTTTTGATCAGTGTTAAAAGTTATTTTAAGTATGTGAATGATGTGCTTATTGTAGGATCAAATAAGATAGTGAAAATACTGTTTATTAAATTAAATGATATTGATGGGTTAACGTGGAGTATTATGTCTGAAGATAGTAAGAAAAGTATAAAATATTTTGATCTGATTTTATGGAGAGAAGGTAATAAAATTAGTAATAAAATGGTGTTGAAACCATTATCAATTAGAGGAGTTGTACATCCTAATTCAAATGTTTCACTTACCTATAAATTGGCTGGTTTTAGGACATTTCTTTTTAGAAATGATGTTTTGTGTAAATTTCAGAATGATAAAATGGTTAATATTGAAAGATATGTTAATGATTTATTAGGTGTGGGATATAATAAAAAAAATTTTATATGCACTATATAGGTTTAGAAATAGATGGAGAAGAGATAATACGAAAAAGAAAAGATGGATAGCATTGCCTTATGTAAATGATATTGTTTGTGATAAGATTATATCATTGGTATCTACTGATTTTAATGTTGCATTTAAAGTGGGTGCAAATACTGAAGGATTGGTTATTAATGGTAAAGATTGTATTGATAAAAGCAACAAATGTCATATATATAAAGTGGTATGTCATTGTGGATATAATTATATCGGGGAGACTAAATGTGCATTGAAAAAAGAGAATTAGGGAGCATTAATTATTATCTAATAAGTTGCTTTATTCTGCAGATAGGTATAAATCTGTTTTTGCAGAACATGCAATGATTTGTAGTGGGAGAATTCTGCTTTGATAGTGTTTTTTTATTTTGCATATGGAAAATGATTTGAAGAAAATAAAAATTAAGGAGACATATTTTATAAATAGTACAGAAAATAATATATTGAATAAATAGTGTAATTGTGTTAGTATTCAGAATTTTTGGGAAGTAAGTAATTCTCATGGGAATGTTACTGTTATGAAAGTTTAATAAGATTTAAATATTAATGTATTGCTACTCAAGATGGAGGGATATGCCTAAGCTGGCTAGCAAAGGATATTAATCTTCAATTTTATATAAGCATTTAAAATTTTTTTGTAGTTTTATTCTAATGAATTTTTTTTATTGTACTTATATTATTTGATATTACATGATTGAATTCTATATTTGGGTAGTCTGCCACTTAATTAAGTTAGTTGTAAAACTGAAGGTAATGAGCAATATTTCTTTAGTTAAAAATATTCTATATTTTATAACTGCTTAATTTCTGGATTTTTCATGTTTTTTGAGATACTTAGAAAATCATTTTTATTATTTTTACTATACTGGATTTTGACATTCTATCTGCATTTAAGTCAATACTGAAAAGTACTATAATAGTGGTCCTCTTAAAGAGATAATATATAATGGTTGCCAAACTAAAATGAAAATCTTTATAGGCTATACAACTCTGGCAATGTGCATTTTCACTTTTCACAGAAATTTTCTTTTTTCTCTTTATAAAATCTTTGTCCAAAGAACAACCCCTCCCATAAACCTTAGTTTGATTTCTTTCTTGGTTTTTATTTTTTTGTGTGATTTATCACATATCTGCTGTTTTTGCCACCTAATCATGTAATTACTCTAAATTACACGTTCGATTGAACTTAGCTTTAGTTAAACCTTATAATTATTTTTAATTAATTCTTTTTTTGATAAAATTTAATTTTAATTTATGTATTAAGCAGAATTTCAATATATATATATATATATTATGTGCAAGTTAATTTATTTTGAATTGTATTTTATACATCATTATTTGTACATTCATATTCTCCTCTATCTAGTCTACAGGAGGCTATAAATTATGTTTCCAACTCTCTCATATATTAATATTCAATAAAAAGAGAATACAGTGACTTTTTCATGATTAATATTATCTATAAGATATATAACAGTTTTACAAATATGATTATTTTATTTTATTTAAATTATATATTCAGATCTGTATAAAAAATCAACCAAGAGAAACTTTTTTTTGCATTACATTTTTTTCATTTCTTTCTAGAATATTTGTTTAGTTCTTATTTAAGCTTGATTAGTTGAGGCAGCTTATAATATGCAGTTACGTTAGAACTAGCCATGTTTGTATCACTAAAATATATCATAAGAGAAATGATTTTTATATAGGTTTACAAAATACTTTTAATCACACAATTATCTTTTTAAAATTGTCATGGAAGACTTTAATGTTAGAATTGGAACACGATTCAAAGACAGAAATGTTGTGGAAGATTTGACCATGGTGAAAACAATAAGAAAAGATATAGACTTATGGAATTTGTAGAAAAAGAAAAATTGAACATTACGATTTTTTTCTTTGAGAAAAATATTAAACAAATTGAATATAGAAATATCCAAATGAAAAAAAATAGGGCAGAATTGGATTATATTTTGACTAAAGGTAAATATGTATTTCACAACTGAAATGTTTTTAAAAGATTCCACACATGAAATAATCTTTAGTATTAGTGATATGTAAAATATTTGTTAATATAAAATTAGTGAGACAAAAAATATTAAAAAGACAGTATAACGAGTTGATGTTTAAATTAGAACTTGTTAATTGTTTTAAAATATTGATAGACTTTAAAGATGGTTTAAGCTTGGCTGAAATCTGTAAGAAAATAACTGATATTCTACTAAGAACTTTGACAAAGAAAGCCAATACAAAAAAGCAAATTATGAGGAAATTTTTCTACCGAGCCAAGGAAATACAGGAAAAAAAGAAGAAATATGAAGATATTTAAAAATAATCTATTAAGAAAAATTGAGTATCTGGAATTGTATAAAATGGCAAAAAAAAAAAGAAGTTAAAAATATAAAAATATAATTATGAATTGGTAAGGAAAAAAAAATAAAAGTTTCAAATGTATGAAACAACATCATCATAATGGAAGAAAATATATGACAGTAATAAAAAAAAAATCTGGAACTTTTACTAAATTAAATGATGACATTTTAAAATGTATGGAAAAATTCTATAAAGAATTATATTAGTAATAAAGAACAAAAAAATGAAGTATTTTCTACACATATTACATCTTCCAAATTGCCAAATATTTTAAATGAATATATGAGATATGCAACTAAATCTATGAAGAAATAAAGTGTTCCAGAAAATGATGGAATTATTATTGACATTTTAAAAAAATAAGTTAAGAAATAGAATTTTTTTTTTTGGCAAAGCTACATACCAAATGTCTAAATGATAAAGATATATCAGACAATTGAAAGAATGTGGTAATAATATTGATATTTATAAAAGGTAATAAAAATATTAGAACATACACATCCATCAATTCTATTATTTTTATCAAGTTAATATAAATCATTTACAGCAAACTTTGGATTATATCTAAGTAAATAAATAAGCTGAATATTAAAAAAATGTTTTTAGTGTGGTAGATCAGATCCAAATATTGAATAAAGTAAGGGCCAATGAATATGAATTGCAACAGTGTTTTGCATTTGTAGTTTATGAAAAACATTTGATTCTATAATCATTTCCTTACTGATTAATATTTTGGACCATCAAGATATAGACTGAAGATATTGATATATTCTGAAAAAAATTAGCATTGATAAGTCCATATCTGCAAAACATTTTACAAGCATAGTTTTATAGATTAAATGGAGAGCTAAAAAATAAAAGAGCATAAATATTATTAAGTCATCTGGATCTTGCAGGTGATGTGAATAGTTTTGCAAATAATGCTTGAGAGCTTCAAGAAATGTTGCAAGTTATTAGATGAACTAATATAATAGGACTAAAGCAAATACTTAAAAAAACTAAAGTTCAATGGATTTTCTAAGTAAAAGGAAATAAAGATTAATAGTGACTGTAAATAGAATTTGCAGGTTATTATTGCAGATAAAAACATATGATGAAATTAATTGCAGAATTAAACTTGGATGAATATTTTGATAATAGTAATTTAATATTAAAACAAACAATGTCTAAATGTTTGAAAACTAAGGTTTTTAATGCATCTTACCAATTCTTGATTTAAGGATCATAAACTTGGGTCTATATCAGAAGAGTTATATTGAGATTTCAGACTACTCAATGAACTATAAAGAAATGTATTTGGGAATAACAGAAAAGGATGCAAAATTAAATACTTGGATGAGAACATTAGTAGGTATTTTTATCATCATTCAAAGAATTAAAAGACTGAAATACAACTGGGCTAGAAGAAATAATGTTAGAAGAGAT
Source organism: Epiperipatus broadwayi (assembly GCA_028023455.1). Taxonomy (NCBI): domain Eukaryota; kingdom Metazoa; phylum Onychophora; class Udeonychophora; order Euonychophora; family Peripatidae; genus Epiperipatus; species Epiperipatus broadwayi. The sequence continues at coordinate 2,157,257 of JAQFVV010000082.1, read as the reverse complement.
GACAATGGATGGACAGTTGATATTGAAAGTGAATTAAAAAAAATTATAAAAGACCTAGAAAGAGACTGTGTATGATATGAATGTATGAAATAAAGAAGTATTATTGGTGTGGTGTAAAGAAGAAAAACTATGAATCAAAGAAAATGGTTTAATCTTACAGAGAACTTCATTTTTCAGTATATCAGTAATGATTGAAAATAATATTGGATGACAGAAGTCACTCTGATGTCTTTTTCATTGGTTCAATAACTTATGAGAATGTAAAATGCAGTTTTAATAGTTCTGTAAAATTAATTGATTGAATTATGTATATATCAATGTTATCACAATATAAAAAAAAAATTATATAGAGAAAGAAATTTCTCTTACTTACAATATTAGAATTTTTAAAATAATCTCATTGTTTACAACAAGTAAACTGCATGTATATGCTTTGTTAAAAATATATATGTAAAATTTCCATGAATAATATATAATTAATATTGAAATAGTATTATTTAGCCATTAGTTCAAACCCATCCCAGTCCATGTATATAAGCTTCTAATAATTTATTTAATATTTAATAGCATATATTTACATGTATGTGCATGTATTTGTGTAGGTGCACACAGCTAATACTCATATTAATGTTTGTATGCATATAATGGATACACATTTATAAATTTAAAATTATTAACAAGCTATAATTTAAATTAAGTTGTGTGAACATTGTTATATGTGAGTAATTACTTATGTATATATGTGAAAGAAGCCTTAATGCAATAAATTTAAAAGCATTACAATTCTTCTAAATTATAATTATTCTCAGTTAAAAACTGTTTATTTCAATGCATTTGTATATAAAATTTAATTTCTGTGGTAGTCTGACACACATATATACTAAAATGTTTACAGATTTAAACTCTTTTAAAAAAGTTATCTGTTTTTAAAAAAAGTTATGTTTTTATAAAAAGTTGTAATTCTGATAAAACCATCTGCAAGTAATTAATCAATCTTGGAGACAAATTTTAATGTCTTTTAAAAATAAAAACTAAGAACAAGAAGTGACCTGTTTTTCCATTATTGTTTTCACCAAAAAATGACCAAAGGTGTCATTATTATGCATTTTAAATTACTGGGAAAATTTTGTAAAAAGTTGTAAATAGGACACTTGAATTATTTTTCAGGTATAAATAACCTTAAATTTTCAGTAGGGGGATTCACTTTGTTCATTTTATAATCTTGATATATAATTGCTGCTAGTTGCCTATGAATGACTGGAAAATGGAGTTTGGCAGTTAAGGCTCTCCTCTTGAGAGATTGGTCTGTGGAAATGGAAGAATAGAGTTTAAGACCTACAACCTGCCAGAAGTTATCTCACAGCCCAGCCAAGAATGACAGTGATCAGATACAGAAGCCTCAATAATGAAGATGCAGTAACAATTTTTCCCATACAGCTGTTTAAAAATAACTCTAATAAATATATAAATGAATCTCTAAAACTTTAAGCTTGCTAATATCAATCATACACAAACCTTTAAATTGTAATTAAAAACTGACTTAATCTGTAAATTATGATTTAAAATCATGCTAAAATTAATAGCTGTAAACTTGCCTATTTCTTTCTAAAACTCTAAATGCTTGTAAATAATAACTTATTCAGTTATTATTTTATTAATGCTAATCTGTGGCCATGCCTTCCTTATTTGTTTATGAATGTTATTTTATAATTTGTGCTATGCCCAGTTCAGAACAGATTAATTTTATGAAAAGTTTGAGGGGAGAGGTGATTAGAGGCTCTCCTAATTAAGTAATGTTGCTCTTTATTACACACACGTCTCTGCTCTGAAAACCTAAATATATTTGTTAAGCTATTATTTGTTGTTAGAATTAGGTTTGCAAGTTAACAAAATAATTAGTTAATAAATGCAAGAATGAGTTATAAAGCATATTATACATATTGCTTAAGTCCCAGAAATGCTTTAACCCTCTTTTTAGTTGTATTATAAACTGTACAGATTTATTAAGAACTCAGATTATTTTTCAGTATTCCTTTTTAGCATGTTTTAAGAATGCTAATTATGAACTGGCATATGGTAGTTTCACAGAATGAAACTATAGAATTTTGTGTATTTTAAGTTATTAATATTATATTTAGCATGGCGAATGTGTCTTTAGGAAGCACATATGTGCATATATGCCTTGCTGTGTGTTTTTATATGAATGGGATTCTGGTTTTAATGACCACCCCATCTTCTTAGTTTGGACAACTCTTCTTTAGAATTGGAACACGAGGGTCCAGATTGTTTTATAAGCTGCTCTGATCACCAAACTATGTGTTCAACTTATTCGCAGCAAGTTGTATGATCCACGGGAACTGAGTACTTGATACTGAATCCCCTGAGTAACTACACATTCAAGACACACCTCTAATAATATATATAGCACTGTAGTATCTGGAGTCACACCACAAAGCTCAAATTTATCCCTCCATAATATTATGTAATATTTTCAGTGTTGATATGAATATGTAATCTGATTTGTAAGTATATGATCTGCATAGAGTTTATTGCAGCTCATTTAAATGTTATTGAATGACTTTTATTAAATATTATGGTGATAAATCATCATTCTTACACCAACTTAACTGTCACAAACCTAATAGGTAGGGCATAGTAAAATTAAGGTATGATTAGAAACTGTGGATTATTAAAATTGTAATAAAGTTTTTGAAATATAGTGCATTAGATGAGATACTGTGTTCAAACTCACTCATCATTGTTTACACCTGCGTGTTTCCTTCAATGCACTCTTATTTATTTAATTTATATTTATAAATTAAAATATATTAAATTATAATAACTGTGTTGCATATCATTTATAATCCATCCCAAATCTTAGTTAAATCTCTTAACCCTAAATCATAGTTAAGTTTTTTAATATTAGTGTTACTTATTAATATATGCATTATCTAGCCAGCCATACATGTGTATGTGTATTTAAAAAAATAGTAAGTTAGTTAATATTCCCTGGGTCTCTTGATCCACCCTTTGCTACTTCCAGTACATGAACTAAGAAACTCTGAGTGTAGCCTCATATGTCACTCATAGGTAGTAAGTCATGGAGTGTTGGTGGAGGAACTGTGGTGCAATCAGATTTGAGGTCTCAACCCCTCATCTAGATCAGCTTTGGTATAATTTTCCAAAACTCTGGATATTGTTGCATGAATGTACAAATATGACCATTACAATATAAAACCATAATAAAGACAGGCATTAATCTAACAAAAAAGAAATTTAACTAAACTAAGATGTTATTTAAAATTGTAATCATAAATAATTATTTTGGAGGGAACTCAGTTGGATTATTGACTCTATGATCAATGATGTGATAAAAATTGATTATATAATATGACTCCTTTATTTTTTTAATCATTCCTTTCTCTATATTGTTGAATAAGCTAAAATGAACACTTTTAGTTTAATTATGATATTAGTGTACTGCAATAAAACTGGCTTGTGATCTTTTATCCTGGTATAGATGTTGAACGACTCATTTGTAAATTAACCCTTATTTCACAAATGATTGTCAGGTGTTATTCAGCATTCAGTATAACAAACAATTAAAATTAATGTTAAAATTGTTTATTTTATCAATAGCTTATATGCATACTGAGAAACATATAACAAGGTTTTTTTTTTATTAGAAATAAAATTTAATGTTAATTTCTCCACATACTTAGTTCTTTTTATTTTACTTTCTTTAAAATTTCACAAGTATTTTTTTAAGAAAAATAAAAATAAAAACACATTAAAAGCGATTTATATATTAGTGATATATTAAAATTGGGTGGGGATAATATTGGATGTTAATGTGTTTAACAATCATATTAATAAAAAAATGATTCTGCTTTCTTTTTAATATTTAAAACTAAAATCTTTAATAAATTTAAATAATTTTTATTGTTTGATTGACTAAGACATAATAAACATACTTATAATAATGTAAGATGAACCAAAAAATAAATATATTATCAACATTTTTTCTATAATGTACATAGCAACTTACTAGAAATAGATTAAGTTTTATTAATATTCAGCAGTCTAAACACAACATCATTAAAAATAATTTTATCATACACTCTAGAATTAAATCTATAATTAACAGGAGGTAAGTGGTATAAACTATTTCTGGAAATCATTTTCACTTTGAAGTTATATATGAAAATCATGATAAAAATAACCAGTATTTAAAACAGTCAGTATGCTAAAACATATACTAATTATTCTGAATATTATTATTAAATCCTGCAGACTAATCTATTTTCTGTAATGTTAAGATTAACCTAGCAATTCATCTTCATCAAAAAATGATTTTGTCTATAGTGAAACATACTATTTTCAAGTTTGATATAAATAATATATGAAAAATTTGTATTTAATAGCAATTCAGCAAGAGACTTAAAATTATGGTTTGAAATAAAAGACAAATTCTAAAAATGTAAAATGGCAATCACAAAAGTTACAGAAAATAATTAAAATCTTTACTTTTTAAACAAAAGCCTTAATATCCAGAAGAACTATGATAATAATTTGGTTAATGTTAATAAGAAAAAACAAAAAATGGTTGCCCAAAATCATAAGAAAAACACTGGAATTCAGTTTGTGATTATAAGAAGAGAACTTGTGTAAACCAGTCTTGGATCTCATCCACTCTTCCTCCTTAAAGTTGTGTATGGAAAACATGATAAAATAGACTAAGAAATTAAAAACATTTTCTAATATGATGAATCAATTTTTGATTAAGACAATACTTTAACAATGAATTAAAAGAATTGTAAATAAAAATGATTTCAAAAAAAATTATCTGTTTGATACAAAATATAAAAAAATTACTTCACTGTTATTGATTAAGATGTTTTTGACGAAAAAATAAAATTTCTTATACTAGGATTAAATTTTCATTAAAAGACAAAGAAGATATCTTAAACAAAAAAAATATAAGGAGAATATTTAAAAATATATTCATCTTGAACAACCATAATTTCTAACATTAGATTATATACAAATCACATTTTAGCCTAAAAAATTAATGAATATTAGTTAGTAATGCTATTACATCTGCATCCCCCCCTCCGACGAATTTTGGGTATATGATTTTTGTCAAGAGGCTGTGCTTAATATTAATTTTAAAAAAAGAAAAATGAAATTTTAAAATTAAATAAAACAAAGTCAAATACTATATAATTTTTAAGTAATTTTATTTTAATATCAGATTTCACTACAAATAAAATTCTGAAATTCTTCCTCAGGTGTGAATAAAAATAAATAAGTAAATAAACAGTATTTACATAATAACAATTTTTACAAAATAAATTATGCAATATAAGACAATCTATGTTTAAAGGTAATTCATTCAGGTCCAAAATTTAATGAGTAATTTCATCAGGTAACAGAATGATTCAAACTTTACATTTTTCTTTTGAGTAAAGAATCCATCATTAATTCTACATTATTTTCTTTTCTATAACATTTCTACTTTTATTATCATTACTTTTCTAAAAAAAAAATCATTTTCCATTCAAACAGTAACAGCATATTTTGTACATCCTGTGCTAACATAAAAAAAAATCTAATTTTTACAAATTTAAAAATATCATTGTGTCAACTTAACAATCTCATATTTTGAAAATAAAACAACAACAAAAAAAGAAAAAAAATATTAAACCATTGACTATTATTGCATTTTAAAAGTTTAACATAGAACAAGAAAATTATATACAATTATTATAGATAATTAGACTTATATATATATGTATTCAATAGAAATTAGCATTATATTATTCTCTTAGTTCACAATAATTTGCATTAGATAGTAGTGATCTTTATATCTTTACTTCATTCCAGACCAACAATAGTGAATAAACACTAGATGGCGTGCATTCATATTTCGATGTCTTTCTGGTTGTCTAGCAGAAGGCAATTTTACTGCCATTTAGGATTCCTTGATTTTCTCAGTATTAAAATATTTGATTTTAGAATGGGGGCAGAGCTCAGCAATATATATATATTATATGCATATAACATATGGCAATTTTTATTTATATTAATAATTATCACTCATTGTAAGGCAGAATCAAAACTAAAATATAAAATAACATGATACATAATAGTATTTTTATAATTATTATATGTTAATTGGAATGATAAATATCAATTTTACTTGCAGTTGTAACTGCTTTCTGTTTATTATTGTAGACGAAGACATTTTTATTTATTTATTAAAAATTGGTATGCAATATTTTTAAAATTCTAGACTTCCAATTTAGTGATAAACAATGGCTTTCACTGCACACTATTTTCGAAATTAGACTATAATAATAAAATATCTGTTTTTGAAAAATAAGTAAAATGAATCAATAAAAACCTGCTGTTTCTTAATTTTATTGGCAAGTTATGTTTTATATACATATATAAACCCACATTATCATGTATCAAAATTTAAACAAGTTTATTAGCACAATCATTTTTAAATTAAATTTTTTTTTATTCAAAATTAGTACAGTACTGCATTTTCAAGTATTATATACATATTAATTTAAGTGATATTAAATTTTTAAGGCTCCATTTATTATATTTTCTATTTTATTATATACCTTAAGGATTTATTATTACATTTTATTCACTTTTGCAGTACTAATTAATTATTTATCATAAAATATACTGAATATATATATTGAATAGGTTTATATCTATATATAAGCACACACATAAGTTAGAACTCCAGTATTATCTATATGTCAATGCCAACTCCAGAAATATGCAGATATAAATTAATGTTTTGTTATATATATACTACAATAATTAGACGATTTTCATGGATGTACAGATGTAAATATTGGCAATTTTAGTGGGATTTTTTATAGATATTTTTAGATAGAATAACCATTTAAAAACTGGCATTGCAAACTGAAATTATGTAATTTAGTAATAGTATTTACTTATTAGAACCATTTTTGTTTATAGATGGGTTAGCCAAATAAATACTATTAATAGATAATGTGATTTCAGTTTGTAATTTAAGTTTTTAATTGATTGCTTCCTTGGTTACACCACAGTTGAATTCTATCTCAAAAAAATAAATGAAAAATCCCATTAAAGCTTTCAATATTTACACATAGGTTTTTATTAATTTAATTAATCTATAGAATATCAATAATATTTAGAGTTTAAAAATAATATAACATATTTTTGGATATAAATAATGAAAATAAAATACTTATTATTTATCAAAATTGCCAGTGATTTTGTATAATTTCTAATCATTGTTAGTTAATATTATAAATACTATTAACATACCATTTCAGATGCATTGTCTTAAGGTTATAGCCTTAATAAATATTACTTTAAGTAACAAGTAAGCACTTTATAAATATAATTATGACAGACCATTTAGTTTATTACAAAATAAAAAAAACAATAACAATATTTTATATATATTACCAAAATCACACTTTTTTTTATTTTGCCGTAACATCTTATAAATACAATTTATCCAAACCACTTCAAACACTTTTTAGCAAAACTCTTTATTTGTACATATACATACACCTACGTTTTGACTGACCTGCAGTCTTCTTCAGAGCCAGTTCATTTTAATCTCTTAACTGACTCTGAAAAAGACTGCAGGTCAGTTGAAACATAGGTGTATGTATGTGTACAAATAAAGAGTTTTGCTAAAAAGTATTTGAAGTGGTTTGCATAAATTGTATAAATAATATCTTATATACTTATTAATTTAGTTAAATATTGAGGCAAAAATACTTTGACATATAAAAAAAATATTAAGTAAGTCATTATTGGATTTATTGTTAACTTTAAAAATAAATTATAAGACAAATTTATTAACTATATTGTACCAATGTGATAACACAAAAATTAATATATCAAATACAATATTTTAAATCTTTCTGCTTAAACATATACTGTAATCATTTTTTTAAAAAGGATTCTCATTGAACTAACGTAATAAAAATACTGTCACATATTGCCATCTAAAATTATATTATTCTTTAGTGATTAAAGCATATTTATTAATAAATATATTTTTACCATAATTAATAGTAATTCATCAACAATTATATACAGTTTAATTTTAAAAAGGTAAAAAATAGACAAAAAATTAAAACTTTGTGATAATATGAATACTGATCCAAAAGACATAAAGATCATATTGTATTTTATTGTCAGTCATATTCTCTTATTGAAATCAATCAATAGTGAACTTTTCTATAATGTTAAGAACATTTCTATAATTTAGTAGAAGTGCATTATTCTTCATATATTTTACTTATTCAATACAGATATACTTTTACAATTATAGATTTAATATCTTATTCAGCAAAATGAAGAACGTCATTTTTTTCATATGTCATAGCATCGTCCGGGAGGTGAACCCACAACCGTCTGCAAATAACTACTTGCTTGCAAGGCGGATGCAATGACCTCTCAGCTAACAATGCTTGACATTTATTATCACATTATGTATCATTCTTAATTAGAACTTTTTTCAGTATCTTTATGTTGCATTGACAAACATTCCATGTCATATTTTTATAAGACACATGTGGGAGAATAATAACCCTGTATAGAACTAATTTAATTAAAGTACTTATACTCTATCTTTCCATTTTTAACCATGTAAACAGAATATTAAGGCATGTTAGACTCAATATCTATATCTTTATACCTTAAATTCTATAAAAATATTTAAAATTGATCCCAATTTCAACAGAATAACAATTTAGGATAATTATTGTGAAGATTACTGGCTGATAAAATACTTGGGGTTTTTAAAAAAAATAATTACTAAAACAAATTATCTTACAGGCTTCATTCACAACTTTACTAAGATTATGTAGATCATTCTCTGAATTTGAAACAATAACACACTCATCAGTCTGCTGGAAGTTTAAGTCTCAAAAAAGTTTTTTTTAAATTTTTTTGCTTTAATTAGTTCAAATGTAAAATCTCACCACCAAACTTGTAATAAATAAAAAATGAAAGCAAAATTGAAAACAGTGCAATTTTTTATTTTAATATATCAATTTCTTCAGATTATCTACCATCAGTAGCAATAATTTTACTCATGCCAATGTGTAGCAGCTTGCAAGTAAATCCATATCTAGAGTGCTTCTGTGATAATATTCATAATTAATCAAGAGCACTTTCCTCTTTCTTTAATACTGTGGCACCCTCAAATAGTAGTGCAATTTAATCCTTATTTGGTAACCACTGATTACTCAAACTTACAATAGAGTAATAGAAAGAGAAGATTGCTCTCATTTAAATTGTAGTAATTTAATAACTATTATTGCTTTTGAAAAATTCATAAATATTAATTATATTCTCCAGAATTGTTCAACTTTTTAAGTGATTATGACCAATCTCTTATTTACCACTTATTTAAATAAAGTTAAAATGTAAGAATTAAACATTAATAATTGTCAATAAGTATAACCAAAATTAAAAAATGCAAATATTGTTCAGACCAGATATTATGTTTACATTTTTTTGCAATAATATTGTTTTTAACTTGAGAAATTTAAAAAAAAAATTCTCAATTATATATTGTTTCAAAATTTTATTAGACTTGCTTTAAAAGTTTATAACTTTACATTCATGTTACAAATAATATCATAATGAAAATAATTAAAACGTCAATCTTGTTAGTAAATAATTTATTCTTTAGAATATAAAAAGTTTATTTATTTTCCTAATAGTGTTTGCACTTAAACATGTAAAATTATAATGTAAACATTTTTTTGTATAAAATCTAATTACAATAAAATTAGCAGGAAAAAAAAGTACACTATTAAATTATCAATTCAGTTAATCATTTTTACCCTATACAATTTAACTTTCATTTTAAGTATAAAAAATAATTTTCTGCTTAGAATTTTTCAAAAACAATACAGAGAAAGCATTAGCAAATAACAATCTGACTTTAAATTAAGTATTATTTAATCCTAATGTTTGGCTAAAAATACTTTTGAATTAAAACAACCCTGATTTTCAGTAAATTCCTGAATATCAAAATCATTAGTACGCCCTATTCAATTTTTATGTTTAACAAAACAATAATGAAATGCAAAAAAAAAAAAAAATTCTTTGCTCTATTATTATTTGAACAATCATTATTATAGCTAGCATTCAGTAATTTACGGATTTTTTTTAGTTAACATTAAAGTTTGAATATCGAACTGATTTAAATAAATATTGTAAATTACATATACATAGCTTCTGTTCAAAGATTATAAAAACGTACATTTTTTTTTTGTAACTTTTAAGTTTTTGATTGCTATTTTAGTTTGCCACAATTGAAATAGCTAGTGAGAAATTTTCAAGATAGCAATATATATATTTACAAATAATTTATCTAAAATCTTATTTTTTTCTTTTTCCATTTTTAAAAAGATAATTTATTTCTCAATATTTAAAATTATTTTTTAAAAAAGCATTTAGAAGTTAAAGAAATACAATAGAAATAAAAGTTTTTATTGTTTTTCATTTTTGGTGAAAATTTCTTTAAAAGCATACTAACAAATGTAAATCCTTTAAGGAAATATAGACATAGTTAAAGATAAAAAAAATGTGTTTATGAAAATGAATGAGAACTATAAATTTATTAGACAAGTAATAAAATAATACATGATTTAAAATTAGAATAATATGAAAAATTAAAATAGAAATTTTATACAATGGATGGCGTTATTCAGAGTCAAGAAGGGAGGGGATAACAACGGTGATCCAATCATTAACTAAAGAACTTATTATTTTGACAGAAGCAGCTACAAAACAATTAGAGATCATATACATTTAGCAGGCCTAAAATTGTATTTATATCTTTTGTCTATAAAATTTTTTTAAAGCATATACATATAACATTTCTTTTTATTCTCAGTAACAAAAAAAAACAACTTATATTGCAATAGATTTTTGATGCAGTCAAACTTTATAACACTAAAGTACAAATTTATAAAAATAATTTAAATATAAACATCTTAATAATAGATATGTAAAATGAACATTTATTCAATTATAATAATGATATAACGAAATTTTTCATATTAAGATATATATATATATTGTAGTGTGTGGATATTCACGTCTTGAAATAACGAAATTTTTCATATTAAGATATATATATATATATTGTAGTGTGTGGATATTCACGTCTTGAAGACACATTAACATAGCCAACAGATAGTATGATCAAGAGATACTCTTGATAATCATCAGAGCTAACTTATCACTGTTTCCACACATGTATTACGGGTTACCATTACTGCAAATCGATTTTAATATCATGAAAAAAGTCGTTGTTACTTGAATTAAGATATGTACTAAATACTAAAAAAAGCTGTATTGAAGAAATTCGTAGTTATGCAAATCTCAAAGTCTAGGCAATTTAAATATCATATAACTTATTTTTGAGGTGATTATTTCATACTATTGTGATTATAATAGTGATATATATATTAATGGTACTTCTATAATTTTTACAACGAAACCTTTTTGAATTTCTGTTTAATATATGCATACATAAATATGTAAACGCAGATACACATCTATGCATACCATTTTCTGATGTCAATAATATTATTTGATATGAAAAGCTGGTTAAGGCAAAATAATATTGACCATATAAAAATAAAAGCAAAAAAAATCTGTATTTTAGGTGTGATATCAAAAATAATAGGAAAAAATGTGGAAATTCGTAATTAAATCCTTCTTAGAGTTTAATGACCTGAAATTAATACCAGTCAATCTTTTACATTTTCAGCAGTTTTGTTAACTTAAAAAAGGAATGCAACAGATCAAACAGAGAAAAAAACTAGCAATAATAACAACAAAGAAAGTATTATTTTCCATTCACCCCATCTCTATTTACATCATCTGAAAGTGATGCAAACCGCTGATAAAATTATATAAAAACATACAATTTTTTTTATATATACTTACATTTTTATAACTAAACCGCCCATATCAATCTCTCAATATCTTTATTTCAAATAAACATTCAAATCAAAGTACTTCAAGACAGTTATGGTTTACTAGACAACATATTCTCATCAGATACCTTATAAAATTAATATATATATATATATTAAAATGAAACTAGATTAATCCTATAAAATTCATTGTAACAATATATCAGCCATATTTGATAGTATATTTTAAAGTAGACATATGCTACTGGCGGATGTCACAAGATGACTGTAACTTAATATTTATTTTAATAATTAATATTAGTGTAGAGATTTTACAAGATTAATTCCAGTTTCATATTATTACAAATATACGTATATACATATATTTATAAATTAAATACATACTTACTAAATTAAATAATGGTAAAAAATAATAATTGTGTCAAACAACCTTTATCAATTGATATGAAATTTGGATAGGAATATGAAAAATATCATAGGATTTTTCATGATTTGCATATATTCATATTAGTGCCATATTACAGAACATTAAAATCTATTTATGAGGATTTCTCCCTTAACCTTTTTTGTTATAAATATTTTGTGGGTATAGCATTGTTGTATTATTTAAATTAAAATCAAATATGAAGTAGCTAATTTTTTCATGATCAAAAAAAAACTGAAGCAATAGTTACACAATTATTTACTTTTAGTTTGATTATAAAGAAATTAGTATTTTTTTAATTTTTCTATGCTGCATGCATTTTGATTCAACTATATATGCTTTATGGCAATTACCTATAATTTGGTAAATTGTATTAATTTTTTACCTGTTAGGTATAGTATTTTTAGAGTTATTAATTTATTTACATTTGGTGTGATTACTGTTAACAAAATGCATAAATATTTTATTATTATTTCAGTTTTCTTTATGATATTATATTTCTTATTATGTTTATTTAAAATATGTAAAATCTGTATTCCATTATATCCAAAATTTATAAAATCTTCTGCAAACAATATTTTGTATTTTATTACTTTACAACTTATAATTATTAAAGCAGAAATCAATCTCTGATAATGCACTATTTTTTAAATAATATAAATTTCCATGCACTTGCCTGCCAGTAAGAGTTTAAAAAACTTAAATGAATCACTTAAGTTTAGAGCTTATTTGTATATAAACCAACTCTTACTGACCATGCTTATATCAGGGCTTGAGTCTATTGTGTGCCTGATGTTATAATCAAATATTGAATTGAACAAATTTAGTTAATATATCATAGGAGAAAGACAGTGTTTCATTTTTAACCAATTATAATTAGACTTATATGAGTTATAAATGTAAATCTATTATTATAAAGTTTTGAAAATTTTTGAAATTATTAAAGTGGAAGTCAACCTCTGATAATGCACTATTTCTTAAATATTATAAATCTCCACACACTTGCCTGCAGTAAGAGTTTAAAAACTTAAGTGAATCACTTAAGTTTAGAGTGTATTTGTATATACACCAACTCTTCTTGACCATGCTTAGATCAAGGCTTGAGTATATTGTGTGCCTGCTGTTATAATCAAATAGTGAATTGAACAAATTTAGTTAACTGCTTTAATAATTTCAAAAATTTTCAATGCTTTATAATAATAGATTTACATTTATAAGTCATAAAGGTCTAATCTAGTTGGTTAAAAATGAGACACTGTCTTTCTCCTATGATATGTTAACTAAATTTGCTCAATTCAATATTTGATTATAACATCAGGCACACAATAGACACAAGTCCTGATATAAGTATGGTCAGTAAGAGTTGGTGTATATATAAATATGTTGTAACCTTAAGTGATTCACTTCTTTTTTAAACTCTTACTGGCATGTGAGTGTGTGGAGATTTATAATATTTAAAAAATAGCACATTATAGAAGGTTGTCTTCTGCTTTAATAATTTAAAAAATTTTCAGTGCTTTATAATAATAGATTAACAACTTAATAATTTAAATCAATTTTAGTTCTGAATATTTAAGTATGTAGAGGAATTTCAACTTAGGAATTTTTTGGTCTATATTTGTCCTCTATTCCATCTCAAATAATCATTACACATGACCACATAAATTCAAATAAAATAGATGATCCCAATATACATATTTAGTGCAAAATCAGCACTCATCAGTTGAACCAGATCATAATCTCCCACACAGTACTCAGCTATTTGTAAATCTAAAAATTTAAAGATTTTATTTTTTTTCTTTACTTATAATCCTATTTAGATTATTTAAATTGATTTTTATACAAATGCAAATTAATAATATTTACCTAATTACAAACAATAATATCATCCATATATCTAATGTGAATATTAATATTTTAAAGAAGTATATATATATATATATATATATATATATATATATATATATAAATATATAAATATTTATATATATATATATATATATATATATAACAAAGTTAAATATTTGAGGAATCATAGAAAGATCCATCAGTAATGTTTTAACCATTATGTGGTAGTTATTAAAAATAATAACAGTGTTTTCACTTATAAATTTCAGACAGTCTATTATGAATTTCCATAATAAATTTACATAACTACTATTACAATATTATATGAAGAAAGAAGACATAAATTGAGGAAATAATCATCATAAAAAGAATTCCAGATTCTATAATAAATAGTCAATTCATTATTATAGATATATAGAAAACACTGAAAATTACTATTTCTTATCCAAATAAATTTCATTTCAATTGATAAGTTTAAAATGATCAAAAGTTCTTCTGTACACTGATATTATATATTTATATACAATGGTAGGATTCATATAGTTCTTACTGGGTCAGTAAAACTGCTAAAAGTTTTCTAGGTCATTAAACTAATTGTTAAAATGATACTTAAATAAATCATATTTACTTGGTAATTTCTTAAAACTCATTGTAAGTCTATTTATACAGTAATCCTAAACTATTATAAACTATCACAAGCATGTGCATAATTATTTTACCAACCACAAATCTGAAAGTGAAATAGTTGTACATGTGCTCCTGTTAGTTGCAGAAAATGTTGCAAAAGGTTTCAGTTGAAAGTCAGAAAATGGGACTAAAGCTAAATATTAAAAAGACTAAAGTAATCTTCAATGAATTTGTTCAGAAGAAAGTGAAGATTGATAAAGCATAAATTGGTAGAAATGAGTGATTATAAATACTTCGGTCAGATTATTTTTACAGATAGAAACATATGAAATTAATAATAGATGTAAACTTAGATGAAGTATTATTATATGAGAAACTTAATATTAAAAAGAAATTTGTCTGTGTTTGAAAATAAGATTTTTAATACATATAACTTATCAGTTTTTATTTATTAATTTGAGATTTGGTCATTTAACAGAAGAATAACATATTTAACAGAAGATCTATACAAATACTTCAGATCACTTAATGAATTAAAAGAAGTGTATGTTTGGTTATCAAGAAGAAATTGAAAAGAGAAACTCTTGGGTAAGAAAAATAAATATCAGTAACATCACAAAATAATTAAGAAACTGAAGTGGGAATGGGATAGGACATATTTTTAAATGAGATAAAATATATGAACTGTTTATATCACATACAAGATCTAAAGTGATTGTAAAAGACATAGAAAGAGATTACATGTGAAATGGATGAATGAAATAAAGTAATTTGTTAGTGTGTTGGGGAGAAGACAGGCTACAGATGAGAGAAATCAAATTAAGTTTAAAGAGAACTGCATTGTGCCATGTAACTATAATATTTGAAAATGTTATTGAATTTGAGACCACTATACAAACAAACCTTATATTATCTATGAAATATGTTTTATTCCCTTGAATTCATCACTGTAGCAATAAATTCACATTTATTATTGACAAAATAAAGCATTTGTATATTCTGATTAGATGTATAAGTACAAGTTTTATTTATTTTACAACATGAGACTGCACACTCATGTGAAGCATGGTCATGTAAAACTGTTTTCTTTAGAAACAACAGACATAAAGATAAAATTCATTTAGAATTTAGCAAATGATGTCAGTCATCAGCATTCAGTCTAATTAAATTGAATCATATCTTGTTTACTATATTACGATTGTAACTTCATATAATTTAATTTGCTACAGATTTTTGTAGTAATAGATTTTATTATTAATATCAAATACTGAATTTTCTTGTTCAATGAAATTCCAATAAAAATTTCCTTAAAAAATAGTGAATATGTTTTCAATTGCTGAATTTTATTATGTCTTTTTTATTTTTACTTGGAAATTTTACTGGCAAGTAATAATTTCTTTGTTTCTGTATATATTTAAATGCACAGATTATTTTATTATTTTATGAAATTATATATAGCATACAAAAATTGATTTTATTACAAAAAGGCTATATTTTAATATTAATAAATTTTTTTCATAATATATCTTATGAAAAAAATGAAAAATTATTGTTAAATTATTTGAATCCTACCATGATATGTATATATGATTATTGATATTTTTTTATAGAATGTTTCAAACTATCTTGATTAGACTTATTAAATATCTAAAACAACATTGATCTGCTCTATTTTCTGAGTGTGATTTGTGAGCTTGACTGAAACTTCTTCCAGCAAAATATAAATTGACATCATATAAAACAGTTTTATTGAAAAGTTAAGGTTAAGTCAAATTTTCTATATAATCACAGTTTATTTTTTTCATAGCTTTTAATTTATTAAATTGAGAAGCTGTATTTCAGTTGCAGAGAAATATTAACTTCATTTACATTTTTTATAATAAAACTGTTTTAATTGATTTTTCAACAAGTATTTTGATAGAAAACTTCTCAGCTCGCAAGGCACAATTAAAAAATAAAGCTAGCATTTCTTTGAGGTATTTGTACGATTAATCAAGATAGTTTTAAATCTTGTGCATGCAATTTTCACCAAATAATAATCTCATCTTTTATTCATAAAATTGATAATATTCAGAAAATAATAATAGATTCTTTACTACATCTATATAATCAATAATAATTTTATACATAAAAAGCTTTTTTCAGGACCTGCTTTGGTGCCCTTTTCAATCTATTGTTATTATTTTCTGATTATTATTTTATGGAAGAGCAGCATAAGGATTTTTATTCTCTTCCAATTTTGATAAAAATTTATATATATATACTTTATACTGAAATTTTTAAAAATTCTTATAACTTCTATAGAGTTGTATAAAACCATAAAAAAAAGAGGAAAAAAATCCTGTTTCCAATAGCAATTCTATAATAACTGAATATAGATAACTTAAGAACTTTTGTATAAATCATTTATTACATTTTCTATGAATTTATTTTTAATATATATATTTATATTTATCATTATCCATGATTTCCCTAAATGAAATACTTTCATTCAATAAAGAATTTGATGAAAGACAAAAAGCACTTTGTTTTAAAACTAAAGTTTTCATGTTCTTGTAGCAACTGCCTATTTACTGCATTAACATAAAGACAACATTTAATATAAACCCAAAGCTTTTATGGTACGTAATTTCCAATTTGCAAGAGTTAGTATATATGATTATAATTATTAATTAGATTTCATTTCTCTTATCTTTTATATAACTATGTTATTTTCTTGAAGGTAGGTTGTAGTAGGTATACCGAAAATATTATAATTAAGCAACAAGTTTTCATTATTGTTACTTGATACAAATGTTTTTACCATGAAATTAATTTTGGAAATTTAAGAAGTAATTTTTAACTTTCAATAAATTACAAAAAAAAAAAAAAAAATGTGAAAAATAATAAAATTTAATAAATGATTTTACAAAAGTTGAAAACTTGAATTTTTAACCACAAAATTAACCTTAGAACAGTATTTAAAATGTTATTTTTAAAAGCATATTCAAGTAAATTAAATGTCATTGAGATCTAATTGAAATATGCTCATCTATTTTATTTAATATATATATAATTTTAAAAATTTGGTCATAAAAAATAGAAATAAGGAAGAGAGAAGTTTTTTAAAATATACCAAATTAAAGATTGTAAAGCTTTGATAATGAATAATATCATGTAATTATAAAGACTAGTCTTACAATTTAGTGAAAATTACATTGGTTGTCAAATTTTAAAAACATTTCTGATCACTGGCAGGTTTCAATAAAAATAAATTAATTGAAAAAAAAATTGTTAAAAATTATAAACACTTCACCATTATTAACAGAATAAATTGCACATTTAATAATAATAAGAATAAGAATAAAAATAAAACAGTTGGCATCAGGGAATCATAATAATGCTTTTTAAAATAAAATTAAGGTAAAAAAAAAACAATTAAATGGAATGTCCAAAATGGCAGTAATAAAAATGGTCATTGAAGGATACTCAAAAACTTAATGAAGTCAAGTTAAAAATTGTAACTATTATAGATTCTTTGAGCTTTATACAAGTTTATTCACATAATATGATAAATATAATTTGCTTTAAAGTAAAAAATAAAAGCTTCAATCTTTTAATTTGAGAAATTTTCTTTAAATAGTCATCTTAAAACATATTATATTTACCTTTTATACTATATCATAGTATGAATAATCAATAAACAACTTTAGTGCCTGAGACTAAAGTAATAACATAAAGAACTTGTTAGTCATTTGAAAACACCCAACTCATACATCTGAGGACTCAGAAATAACTTTTTTATTATTTAAAAAAAAAAAGGTCAGATAGCAGGTGAATTGAACTGATTTTTAATACACATTTAATGTTTAATAAATGATTGGTAATTAATAAATTAATATTTCTGAAATATTAAAATCATTATTATATTTTTAATGAACTAAAAACGTTATTAAACCTCTACAACATAATTAGTATCATATATTAATCATGCATAAATTAAAAAAAGGTTTTTACTAAAGCCATATTTGCTAGCTGCCAAAGTCTATTACTTATTGGTCAACTTAAACAGTGATTTAAAAAAAAAAAAAGGAATCTCATTAATAAAATAATGATTTAATTTTTAAAAAAAATCACTTATTTGGTCTTAATTCTTTATTTTTACTTATTTTTCTCTATTATTTATTATGATGCAGTTAAAACTCCTAGTTTCTAATTCTTCAAAATATCACTTTGAAGATTGATGTAGAAAAATATGGATGTAAAAATTGAGAAAAAAATAAATGTGCTAAATTTTCATTATTAAAGCTAATATAGCTAGCAATATTATCATTGAAAATAAAAGATAATATATTATAAATTATTTATTCCAATGGTAGTTCATTTGCAAGTGGCTTAAAATGGATTTCTGATAGTTTTTCAAACAAAAAAAAATACAATTTTTTTAAGGTCATCATCATCATGTAAGACATAAATTGCATAAAAGCAAAATTATATAAAATTATTGTATTACACTGTGATTTTGCAGTATTATTTTATTAGTATGGTCCACTTTTTTTAAAGATGAAATAATGATGAAGGTTGCATTAGTGTTATATCATCATCGGATTTCAATCAGTTACGAGAAAACTCGTATTCCAAATTTCCATACTTATCACAGACTAAAAGTTAAACATGTTTCTCAAATAAATTGAGAAGCTGACACCCCATCACTGGTAATACATATTCATTCAAGCTACATTATTGCTTTTAACTGGAGTCAAACTCCAAAGCTATGATTTCATATGGGTCTTATGGTCCTGACAAAGTATTATACTGGCAATTTATTGACTTCTTTGACCACCAGAACAAGTTCAGACTTTTCTTTATTATGAAAGGCATCTGCTATTAACTGTGCTGCCTCCTGGTGATTCATACCATCAGTTGGCTTGCCATCAACTTCCAGGATCACGTGACCCACCTTCAGACCGCCAGACTCTGAGGCGCAACCATTAGGCTAAAAATAAAAAAAATAGCAAACTTAATCAAACTTTTTAATATAATAAATGTACATACATAAATATATACAAACTTTATTTACATAAACATGCTTAGGCCAAAATTATATACACAAAATCTGATTAACCTAAATCAATAACACTCTATAATAATGAGATATATATCTTAGCATTATATTGCACTTAAAAATTATTTTAAAATATATTTTTAAAAATAATTGTTAGTTATCTCAAGAAATTGATAACATCACCATAGATACTTATGTAAACAATTTTAGCCAATCGTTAGTAAATCAGTATAAACGTTTAAGATAGAGAAAAAAAAAAATTCGTTGATTCTATATAAATCAAGTGTAAGCTTTATAAACTGTAATTATCACTTTTACAAAATCTAATCTATATCAATTCAATAATTATGACATACATTGATAATAGAAATAATGACAAAAATGATAATAAAAAATGTGATAGTTAAACAGAATTGCAATAAAAGTAAATCTTATTCTAAGGTTTATTGTGGTGCTATAAAAAAGACATCTAACAAACATTTTATTCACTGTATAGATGTCAAAGTTATTTCTTTGACAGCAAAATAGATGTAGCATTTTATGAAATACTATTTATTTTCTCTGTATCATTCAGCACTTAGAAAAAAATATAGATAAATAGTAAAGAAGTAATGTCTAAGATTAAAGTTTTATTATAAATAAATATATAGATAAACAATTTAGGTGCTGAATGTAAGCCAAAATAAAATATATATATTGATGATTTATTAAACTTAATTTGCTTTGCAACATTTTTTTCCATTTATTTATTTTTCAAATTTTATGTTATATGTGATAATTTTTATAGAATGTAATTTATACAATATCATTTTCAACCATTACTAATACATAATGGTCTCTCCAAATTTGATTAAGTTTCTCTGATCTCTAATTTCTCTTATTCACATTACCAATTCACTTTCTTGTTTCATCCAACCATCTCACATATTGTCTTTTCTTAAGTTTTTTTTTTTTTTTTTACAATTTCTCAGAATCCAGTTTAAAGAATCAACTGTCCATCTAGTATTCTCACTTCTAGCAATATTTCCATCCCAGCTCCATGTCAATCTCTTAATTTTTTCAGAGATGTCAGTAACATCTGTTTAATAACTCACCCATGTATTTAATTATTGATCCCTTCTTGTTATTCCTAACATACATCTCTCCGTATTTCATTGAGTGGTCTAAAATCTCTGTATTGCTCTACTATTTAGACTCCAAGCCTTATATCTATAACTAAAACTGCTAAAAACATTTATTAAAAATCTTTCTTTTCTAACACATAGGAATATTTCCTTTTATTATCAAATTATTTCTATTATAAGCACTCCATTCAAGTTTAATTCTATGATAAATTTCAACCATTTGTTTTTATCTGTATTAATAATCTGACCAAGGTATTTGTAATTTTGACTTCTAATTCTTTTATTGTCAATGTGAATTTTCTTCTTTTGAAAAAAATCAAGTAAACATTACTTTAGTCCTTATTTCTTATTTTCATCTGATAACTATTGCAACGTTTCCTGAAGCTCAGAAGCATTATTTGCTAAAACAATTACATCTACTGCAAAAGCTAGATAATATCAATAATATGTATTTACCTTAAACTACTTTAGCTTCTGATTTTAATCTACACAATACTTCTTGCAAAACTGCTATAATATTTTTTTGAAGATATGGAGTCACCTTGTCATAAACACTTCTCATTATTAATTGTCATAGCATCACTAAATAATCTAATTACTGCTGTTGCATTTTGATAAAAATTCTTCAAATGATAACAATATACTAGGTCAATATCTTGATGACCCAATGCTTTAATCACTGAAGAAATGCTTATAGAATCAAATGCTTTCATAATTTACAATCCAAAACATACTAACAATTCATATTTATTGGTTCTTTCTATATCTCTATCAGTGCTAAAACTATTTCTAAATCCATCTTGTTCTTTTGATTGGTTAAAATCCTAAATAATTTGTAGATAAGTTGTAATTATTCTGGTAATTTTTTTTACAGAACTGATAAAAGATGAATAAGTCCAATTTTTAATATTATTTTTAACATTTTTTATAAAAAATTGATAATAATGCATTTTTCCAATCATTTGGAACTTCTTTACTTTTTAGACATTTAGTATATAAATTTTCCAACAACATTTCTATTTCTTTACCTTCTTTTAAAATATAGATTATAATTTCATCATTACCTGGAAATTTTTCATTTTTATAGATTTAATTTCCAGTCTCGTTGTTTCATTTAAAATGCTTGGCTATTAAGAAGATGCCTTAATTATAAGAAAAATGTTTTCTTTATTGCTATATAAGTCTTTATGGAATTCCTTCATCCATTTCATGATATCATTTCTCTTTTTAGTAATAGTTCCATCTTTTCTTATTATTGCAGAAATAACTTTTCCACCAATATTAAAATATGGTTTTATGGTTTTAATATCTTTATTTTCCTCTATAGTTTGCTTGTTAAGTCACAATTATATTTTCTTATATCATTATTAATTCTTTTTTGTATCATTTTATAAAATTCTAAATATTCAATCCTTCTTAATGGATCATTTTCAAGTATTTTCATATTTTTTCTTTCAGTCTTGGCTCAGTATAAATTGTACTAATCAATTACTGCACTCTTATATCAGCTATTTTTGATGCAGTTCTTAACAGTGTGTCAGTTATTTTCTTATTGATATCATTCATATCTGAACCAGCTTCAAAATCTATTAATATTTTACAATGATTTGAAAATTTAAATTGATTGGAATGTTTCTAAAGACTAGAAATATCAATTGTAAATATTGTTTTTTTAATCATTTTGGTTCTCTAGTTTTGCATTAAAACATATCTTACATCTCACTAATCAATGACCATTTTCTGTGTTGAATTTATTAAGACCATTACAATCTTGAAATACATATTTTCTGTTAGTCAAAATATAATATAATTCTACTGTATCATTGTTGTATGATTCATGCCTATTTCCAATTAATAGTTTTTTTTTCAAAGAAAGATTTTATAATATAAAATTTTTCTTTTTCTACAAATTTGTCAAGACCATGTCCTTTCTCATTTCTACCACCAAGAATTTTTATCTTTGAATTATTTCTTAATTCTAGCACTAAAGTCTCTCATGACAATTTAAAAATATTGTTGGATAAAAGACTTTTGTATATGCATGTAAAAACCCTCAATTTTTTATCACAATGAGAACTTGTTGCTGAATGCATGTATTTGATATATTTACTAAGTTGAATAAGTAATCTTGCCATTTTGTCTGATGCACCATCAGTCTCCACAATATTGTTTTTCCACTTTTTATTTAAAATAATTCCTACTCCACTTGTGCTTCTATTTGTGCCTATGCAGTACAATATATGTCCACTTTTAAAATCAATTGGCTCTTTGCTTTTTCTTTTAACTTAAAAAGTCCAACAACATTCCATTTAAGCTTAGACAATTTTTTTTCTAATGTGTGCAGTCTTATTTTACTTGAAAGTGATCATCTGAAATTATAAGTAATTAATTAAAAGTTATAATCAAATAGCAGCATAAGTTTACAATCAGGACATTCTCAGAAACCCCTGCCTTTGCTATCAACTGTGCCTTTGGTGGTGATGTTTTTGTCTTAGGACTATAATTTAGTTTGTCTATCATGATAGTAAATATCTATTTAAAATTCATTCATACAAATATTCATTCTACCTTCAAGATAATTCAATTGATATTTTAGTTAAGCATTATCAGACAAGTGATGAGAAAGTCTATGGGATTTCTTGATCTTAAACTCAGAAGTGAAAAGTCAATAATCTCACTATGCTGGCTAATGCACATTGGTGAGCAGTCCATCTGTGTTCATATATTAAATGAATAATCACATTCATGTTCATATATTAAGTGAATAATCACATAGTAATAACAGTTGCAATGACAAGAACTTATGGAATGGACACTTCTCAGTTTCTTTAAGGCATCACCTTTCAGTTAACAACAAACTTATTTTTGCAATAATTTTATACATAAAACAATTTAATGAATCATTAAAATACACAAACAAATTTTTTCTTTTCATTTTAGGAAATATTCAACATTTACAATATAAAATGTCTTAAATAGTTCTATAAAGAATTATATAATTGTTAAAAAAAAAAAACCCAAAGTATTCTCTACAATTATGACATCTTCTAAATCGCTAAGTGTTTTAAAAGATAAGGTGAAATCAATTAAATCTATGAAGAAGAAAAAATGCTATAGGAAATAATGGAAATATTATTGATTTTAAAAGAAACAGTGAAGAAGTGGAAAAATTATTGAGGAAATTGTATACAGAATGTCTTAAATGATAAGAATTTTTCATATTATTGATAAGAATTCAATAGTAGTATTGATATATAAGAGAGATATTAGAGAAGATATAAATTACAAACCTATCAGTTGATTATCAGTTCTGTTATTTTTTTCAAGATAATATAACTCATTTACAGTAAACATTGACTTTACCCTAAAGAGTAAGTTGAATTAAAAAGTGGTTTTATACAATAGATCACATACAAGTATTGAGAGAAATTATAGAAAGAACCAATGAATATAAGTTGCCATTACGATCTAGATTTGTAGATTATAAAAATGATTTAACTCAATAGGCATTTGATGTGATAAAAGCTTAGGCTCATTAAGATATAGACTTAAAATGTTATTAAATTCTGTAGAACATTTATCAAAATGCAAAAGCAATGATTAGATTACATAGTAATACTAAAATATTAAAAAAAAGGTTACATAGTAGAATGATTTCATTTCTCCAAACTTTTTACAGTTGTTTTCCATGATATATATTGTGGATTAAAATGAGAATCTACAGAAATAAAAATAAATAGGTTATTTAAGTAATCTAGACTCACTGATGATGTGGTTCTTTTTGCAAACAATTACTTTAGAAAATATTTCAAGAGTTATCTTATCAGATAAAAATAAGACAGTAAGATTAAAAATAAATGCTAAAATGACTAAAATAATGTTCAGTGGATTTTCTCAGAAGAAGAAAATAAAGAGTAACAATCATGAATTAGAAAAGTTAATAATTTCAAATTGCCTTGCTCATTATTAATGCAGATGAAAATATAATGAATAAAATTAATTATAGAATTAAATATGCTTATGCATTTGAAAAGGAAGACTTTTAATAGATATGTTTTATCAGTTCCACACAAACACAATATAGATTCTTCAATCTTATCAATGATGCATGGAGAGATTGTATATTAGAAGTAACAAAAAGAGATTGAAATAAAATACATGGATGAGAAAATAAATAGGTATATTTAATAACATTGACAGAATTAGAAGTCTAAAATGGAGCTGGAATGGATATATTGCTAAAAAGGATGATAATAGAGGGATAGACAAATCAGATTCCAAGAGAACTTAAAAGATCTAGAAGGTGATTCACATATGAGATGGTTGCATAAAATAAGAATGCATGCTGATGAGATGTGGAGTTAACAAATACTAGGATTGAAGAAATTAGGTTTTACTGGAAATTTTTTTTATCCTGCTGTAGAATGATAACAGTTGAAAGGGATGATAATTTTGTATATAGAATTATTACTTTCCATTATTTGTTCAGGTTAAATCACATTAGGCACTACATGTTAATGTTTTAGATTTTTTGGTAAAAATCTTTTAGATTATTCAATGATATATCTGTATTATTGTTTTGTAAGGGAATAAGTTGATTCCTGGAATGCTTTTAATTCATAATTATTTTATATTAAGTAAAAATGTTTTGATATGGAATCTAAGATCCAATTATTTTATTGTTTTTATTATTAAAATTGTTTGTAAAAAAGGAGTATTTTATTTTTTTTAGATTTAGTAGTATTAAAATATTTTAGTGGAAAATGAATTAATTAGTAAATAGTTTCCTAAGATTTTTTCTTTCTATAAAAGAATAATCTTTAATTCAGCTATCTAATGTAGTTAATTCCAATGAGGAGAGCCATATATTTAGAAATAATAATACAAATAAGAATTGTTAGAAGCAAATAAAAAATTTGAATTATTTGATCTTGTAAGGAATAATTATATAACTTGATAAAAACTACCATCGCGCAGAAGTATTTAAAAACGTACAAAATTTTTGTAACTAATAAAATCAGATTATTATTAAGACAAAAAATGGATTCTATTAAAGAACACCTCCAAGTATATTAACAATTTTTACAGTAAAAGTAGAAGTTTCTTAATTCTACATTAAATATTCTTTGTCAAAAAATAATAGAACTGCATGGTCAAAGATCCTAATAGTATATAAAATAAAAACATTGGATATAACAAATTTAAACCATTACTCTAATTATGATTAATAAACAAACTGCACACATAAACATTGATATATTTGTTCAAATAATAAATTAATTTGAAATACTTAATAATTAGGGTTATTATTTATATTCTTCTTCAATAAAAAGTTTTATATGATAAATTTGGAATATTTAAAAAATACACGAGCTTTTGTTCTATCTTCGTGTATATTTGGTCAATAAAGTTGGAATCAATAAGTAAATTTGTGCTATCATTTTGAAATATAGAAATAAATATATGTATTTCCACTTTGACAGCTTAATAAATAAATAATAAAAATTAAAATAGACTTCACATAATTTTCTTATGTATAAGGCTTGCAATTACTTAAAGTAAGAAGCTATTAGAATACAGTAAGGAAAAAAATGGATTGAGTATGCATTTAGAATTTAAGGGTATATACCAAAAAGACTGCCAAAGATTAAAAACATGTTTATAATAATTTAAAACGAAAGATAACTATTAGAATGCTAAGAGAAGATCTGGGAGAATATATGTAGTGACTATCTTTTGACAAAAAAATAAACATTGCTTCTCAATATTTGTTAGCCTACATATAAAAAATTTCAAATTCTTTTCCAGTAACAGATATAAATGCACTTAAATTATATTGATATATTTTTTGTTTTAATCTTTATTATATAAAATTAAAAATAGAAATTCAGAAATGGTTGTAATTCACTACAATTACTATAATTAATAAAATCATTAACAATAGGCTATAAATGATAATTATGATAATTAGAAAACTACACTGGCTAGAGTAGGTAAAAAAACTGAAAATTCCCACTGTAGAGCAGAATCTCACCAGAAAACCACCATTAAACAATGAAATGGGAGATATTACTTATTAGAAATGCTAATTTCTGGATTATGACAGTTCAAATGATTTTTGATTCCTTTAGCTAAATATATTTACATATCTACTTACTGACCAATATTAAAAGTTATGGTTGATTCAAATCTAAAAGAAATTTAAATTTTATTGATGAGATTTGAATTTAGGTCCATAAGTATGGAAGGGAAGTAATGCACTACTATTGCATCTAGATACCTTTAAAAACAAACTGTATAATTTAAAAAGTAATGGGTTCTTTTAAAATTTAAATACCACTGAATTCACAAAAAGTCATTTAATTGTGAATCATAAATAAAAATAAATTAATCTTAATGAGAGACAGATATTGAAAATAAAAATACCATGATAAGTAGTAACATATATTTGATATTTTTTTTCTCAAAATATGATTTATTGACATAATATTAATTTTTGAATTTACATGTTATATGTAGTGATATACAAGATTCAAACTATGATTTACAATGCAGAACTTGATTTACCAAGTGAACAGAAAAACCTTGAATTGTATATGCATATATCTTGCCATTCATGGCTTCTCTCATAGTTTACTAAGTAACCTCTGGCCTTAATGGCAACTAGGTAGATCACAGCTGCCAAGAATCACATCATTCCCACAATCCAGATGAGAAAGTAAAAACCTGTACTAATCCCTGTAGCACCCATGTCCCAGCCCCCTCCTAAAAACTAGCAACCAGGCCTTGGGGTATTTCCAAAGCTCAGACTCTCTCATCCAATGCCCTTACTAATCCCCACAACATCCAGATCCCCTCCAAAACCCAGGCTTGTGAGACTTTCCAAGCATCAGAACCTGCCATCCAGATGGCAGAGATGAGTGGTACAGCAGCCCCGATTTGAAGTTTAAACCATAGTAGAACTCTCTGGCCTGAGTCAGCCAAGCATGAGATTCTCTCATCCTCACAGCCAAGACAAGCAATGCTGCAGCACTAATCAAAAATGTAAATCTCACATGCTTATATCATATGCCATCTACAGATTATCACAGTTTAATAACCAAGCTATGAGTCATATAGAGAACAAAGAAACTAAAACCACAATGCATCACACCATCTTCACTGTCATGAAGATGAGAAAGATGAAACCCATACTAATCCCATAGCACTTTACATTGTCCCCCTGTAAGAACCAGAGTTCAGGCCCCAGGAATCTTCTCAAGTTCCAGACTCTCTCATCTGAAGCCCATACTAGAACCCAATACACCCACATACCAGCCTCCCTCCAAGACCAGGAAGCAAGCCCTGGGAGCTCTCCAAGCAACAGACTCAGTCCTCAAGATCACAAAGATGAGTGACACAGTAGCCCCAATCTAATGTTCAAATCACAGTTTAACTCTTTGGGAACATTAATTTGGTCCATCATGTTTCAGCTTCCAGACAATTTATAAAAAACTAGAAGTCTTAATCCATGAGGTCCTTAACTATTGGTAAAAATCAAATGATAAAACTAGAAGCACAATCCATATGATGAGGTACAACTGTTAACAATCCAATGTCATAATAATTGCTAAATTTAAAATCACAGTGCAAATCTCCAGGATTTCCAATGCCTTGCATAAAAAATTCATCATTACTTTCCAAAATCAAGAACTTTAATATATATGTAGTAACCAGATGCTTGCATTATGTGTTATACCACAATATAATTCTAGATCTATAGAGCAATCAAAGATGTACATAGAGTAATGTATCCATTAAAATTGCACATTAGACGATTAGTGAAAATTAATAAACTCAATTCATAAAATTAAAATTTCAAACTAATCCTACTATTATTTTATAAACATTATTATTTATTGACAAAGAAAAATCTATAAAACGATATTCTTCTTAGTATATGCAAATAATTGACTTATGAGAATAAGAAATGTTTCAGTAATGTGAATAACTGCAATTTTATGTTTTTGATTAGTGATCCATAAAATATAGATAGATTTCATGTCAGCCAAACATAAAATAAAACAAATTGTAAAAAAGCTTTTCTTAATACTCGATTATGTATATTTATAATTACACCTGGGTCTCGTTTTATGCGATAGATAGGTTCCTCAGAAAACATGTGCAAACAAAATCGCGCAAAAATAGATGTAACTTACATTGAAAAAGGGGGGGGGTGCAGTCTGTGATTTTTCAAAATTCACGTAAAAGCAAAGCACCAACGTAAATTTACTTTAAAATTCGTGCAAAAAAAAATAAGGAAATAAAATATGACTAATAAAAAATTTCAAATTTGAAAAAAATTGATACAAGACAAACTTTTTTTAACTATAATATTTAATTTTATTCAAAATAATATATTTTTATGCATAATTTACTGTACAGTAATTTACATTTTTTTATACATGTTTTAATTATTATCAATAAACAAGTTCGTTTGCAAACTGATAAAAAAATCAGATTTTTCTCAAGAGGAAATACAACTAGCACCAAGTTCACTCTCATGTTGTGTTGATTTTCTGGTGACAACATAATTAGTAATTAATCTTTGAGACGATGATTTTATTAATTGTTTATGAAGCTCGTGATATCCAGACATACAACATTTAGCTCTCGTTGGAATTTAAGAGCACGTTAATGATTAGTGTCATTAATAAAAAAATAATAATTGATTACGTTCTTTTTTAAAAAGCAAAAACAGAATGTGATTTAAAACGCAAAATTAACATGCACAATATTTGAACAAATTTACATTATAATCTTGTAAAATTTAATATGTGTATACATAAAATGTAAAAATCATGATTTTAATTTCATTATTGTATAAAATCTTACTATTATAAAGCAGTGAAAATTTTGAAATTACTAAGATGAAAGTCGAATTCCAATAATGTGCTATTACTTTCAATATAAAGTAAGTGTGCAAAATTTATTATTTAAAGTAATAGCGCATTAACGTAAATCGACTTCCGGTGAAACACAAATCGCGTAACTTCAAAATCGTGTTAAATAAGTCCGTGTAAAAAGAGACCCGGGTGTACAGTAATTTAAGTGTAAGCTACAATTTTATAATTAAATGTTTAATAAAGATTGTTTTGCACAGGTAGTGTCAAATAACAAGATAGATTTTTTAATTTCATTTATTTATTACATCATTGTTTCAAGCATTTACTTTTATTTTCTTTTATGTGTGTTTATTTATTCAATGCACTTCTTCCCCTTTGGTCTTTCCCTTACTTTTTTTTATTCCTTTAATGTTCTATTTTTCAGCCCTTCCTATTATTGTATATGCTTATTGAGAGTTATTGTTGAGCAATTTATTTTAATGACACTGTTTTCAGATTGTGATTTTACCACTATTAAATATTTCTGTTAGTCATGATTTTTGATAGCATTTACATAGATGTTAAAATATTCTCTTTTTTTATTTGTTTTTCAACTTATTGTACTTTTTATTGTCAAAGATTATCAAATTCAAAGAAATATTAATCAAGTCACATAAATCCAAAAGTATGCCCTATAACACATGAATTATAGGGTGCAAATTTTTTTATATATCTTTGGAAAATCTGCTTAAGGTGTAATTTGAAAAGCAAAAACTCTTAATGTTATAAAATATGGACATGTTTCAAATATATATGGTAAGTTTTCTGCATGAATATTACAGTTTACAAATAGAGTCAAAGCTGAGTATATATTTGTCAATGAAGTATTATTTAGTTTTTGTGATCATTAAAACATGTAATAATTTAAATAAAATTTTAGTCAATAATTCATTTGTAGCAAAATTTTGAAAGTGATGAAGGGTTATGGTAATTGGAAGAAAAACTCACAGCTGTAAAGGAAATTTAACATTCTTAATTTACAAAATATAAATATTAATTACATCTGGGTCTCATTTTACATGATAGATAGGTTCCTCAGAAAACACGCACAAATGAAAACGTGCAAAGATAGATGTAACTTACATTGAAAAAGGGGGGATGCGGTCTGTGATTTTTCAAAATTTGCGTAAAAGTAAAGCACCAACGTAAAATTACTTTAAAATTCGAACAAAAAAAATACAGAAATAAAATATGACTAATAAAAAATTTCAAATTTGAAAAAAATTGATACAAGACAAACTTTTTTTAACTATAATATTTAATTTTATTCAAAATAATATATTTTTATGCATAATTTACAGTATAGTAATTTACATTTTTTTATACATGTTTTAATTATTCTTGCTATTTGCCAAAAAACACGTTCGTTAGCAAACTGGTAAAAAATCAGATTCTCACAAGAGGAAATACAACTAGCACTAAATTCACTCTCATGTTGTGTTAATGGTTTTCTGTTGACAACGTAATTAGTAATTAATCTTTGAGACGATGATTTTATTAATTGTTTGTGAACTTAGACTTATGATAATAAAAAGAAATTTATTCACCACTGCTGGGAAAAATTTAATTAAAACTAACAACTAAAAATTAAATTCTTATTTTTGTCTTTAATTTTTTAATTTTCAATTCCGTTTAAAAATCAAATTTCGTTTTACATCACATTAATTTCAAGTTGCCGTAAGTAATTTTTACATTGTTAATTACAATTAAAAATCAGATTTTAATTTTTACTTGTCAATTTAATTGTACCCACTGCTATTACTCACCTTTTAAAAATAAACTTGCGGACACTAAATGATTAATAATTGATTATGTTCTTTTTTAAAAAGCAAAAATAGAATGTGATTTAAAATGCAAAATTAACACGCACAATGTTTGAACAAATTTACATTATAATCTTGTAAAATTTAATGTGTGTATACATAAAATGTTAAATCATGATTTTAATTTCATTATTGCATAAAATCTTACTATTATAAAGCACTGAAAATATTGAAATTACTAAGATGAAAGTCGAATTCCAATAATGTGCTATTACTTTCAATATAACGTAAGTGTGCAAAATTTATTATTTAAAGTATTAGCGCATTATCGGAGTTTGACTTCCGGTGAAACATGAATCACGTAATTTCAAAATCGTGTTAAATAAGTCCACGTAAAAGGAGACCCAGGTGTACTTACTAAAAATTGAACTGGTCTAACTCTGATTAATTTTTAATGTTCAATTTAATTTTCTAGAGTACATATTTCACAATCTATGATTATTTATTGTATGTTAAATATTTGGGAGGTCAACAGATGTTCAAGCACAAAAAAGTAAGCTGAGTATAACAATTTCATTGAATTAGATTAAATCAACAAACTACACAAAAGATAGAAAATTATATATATACTGTAGCCTTTGGGTTTGCCCAAAGCTCCATTAGATTTGAGACTTAGTTATGTATGACAGTGGTTGATAAAATTTTCCTCATGAGCTATATATTTTTTTAACACACAAGCTTTCTAGCCAATGCTAAATTTGAATTAAAGTCATATTCTTATGGATTGCGTAATTTTACTTAGTATGCAAACTAAACATTTAATCATAAAAGTTTATAAGTAAAAATTATTTTATTTAGTATCGATTCATAAGATAATTTAAAAGCCAAAGACATAATTGAGAAGTTATGGATTGGCAATGTTTATAAATTATTTTAATAGCTTGGAGATTGGAAAAGAAAGGAGGGGAATGTAAAATTGTGAAATTACTTTGGGGGAATGAGAATAGACAGTCGTAATTTTACAATAGTAAGTTAAAATACAATAATTAATAAAATCAAATTGTCATAGAAAAAAATCAAGAATTAATCAAAGTATTGAGCAATCGGTTTAACTAGAATTGTATGTGTATGCTGATGCATATATGTGTAGATTTAATTATAGGGTTAATTATTGACTAGTAATTATTATGTGTTACCTCGTTGGAAAGCTCCTTTAAAGAAGAATTAATTTGTTTAGATAATTCATTCATAGCGGCCAATTTTCATTCAAGATTCTGGGTTTGAAGTTATGTTGCTATGCATTTTTTTATTTTAAAAAAGTTTTTATTTCATTTTATTCTTTCAGGGGAATTTCCATGAGCGGAAAATACTAAAGAAAACTACGTGATATTTATGAAGTGGGAATGTATAATTTTAGAAAAAACAATAGGTAATTAACCAATTAAAATATAGACATAAATGGTTTGGCAGATCAATCATTCAGGAGGAAAAGGATGCGTTCCAGATAGTATAAAAGATTAATCCATTCTTTAGAAAGAGCTATTTCATCATTGGTTATCTAGAGAAACCTCGTCTGGTTCAAAAAGCAATTTTTCAATACAAAAATTGTAAGTTTGATATTAATTTTTCTGTTTTGTTTCCTGAATGAGAAACTTCATCAAATTTTATAATATTGTTACAAAATGAGTTGTGAGTAAATTTCTATATTAGGCACATTCTTTCTTCTCCAAAAATTGACCAACTTCATAATTTTTCTTTCATCCAAATGTATCCAATTTATCAGTGATCAGCAAGTAATGAAGCTTAAACTGCAGAAGGAATTTTGCTCAGGAAAGATCAATGAAATGCAGTGTTCTATGAATATACGCGGTGTTCTATAAATAATTATTGCAAATTTAATTTTATTAAAATTAAAAGAATTAGCTATTTGTATTATAATACATTAAAGATCAGCCTTTCAAGCTATTGTGCATATACTTTTTATGAGTGTTAATAATAAATGAATACTTTCACTCCCAACACAAAATATAGTATTTATGAAAGAATAAAATGAATCCACTTATTCTTTCCAACCCAAATGCTTATATATGGGCAAATCTTAAGTACTGGAAATGAATGTGTGAGGATAGACCACTCACTTTAAATTACTGTTTATGATGTCTGAATGAATCATGTCGACAAAATTACCTAGAATTTACTAAATGTCACTCTCAAATGAAACTTAAACATATGTAAATAAGCATTTATTTTATATATAGCACAATGTTTATAAATTGTAATACATTAAAGACCAGCCTTTCAAGCTATTGTGCATGCACTTTTTATGAGTGTTAATAATAAATTTTGAGAGAAAATAATTCTGATTTCTTAAAATAAAGTGGAACTGAATGCTAAAATTCCATATGAAGTATAAATCATCGTAAATGGAATGAGAAATGCATTGGTAAATGGACTTCCTACCGTGAATCTAAATTAATTCTTTATACATGTCAAAACTTAAAAGCTGGTTATCTTCAACTATGAAAATGCAAATAATGCCAAAAACCCAAAATAGATTAAGGATTATAACTAAAAAAGGAAAAATTATTACATTCCATTATAAGGATTGATGATATATAAAAGTGATTCCTTCAATAAAGAAGGCCTCAGAAGAATAATTTGCAATTAAAAGGGACATGGATTTTGTCCTAAAACTCGGAACAGAAATGATAAGTCTCAAGGAGTGCTTGAATGAAATAGACCAGAATTTCTCAAGGAATTATCTCTAATGTGATATGTGTGCACACGAAACAAAATCAAATAAGATCACACAAACCAAAATTTAAAGGAAGAATCTGCAGTAAAATGGGGAGATCGAAAGGACGATCTGGGAAGACTGTATGAGTATAATTTTATTACATGTTATTAGTTTCTAATATTTAATCTAAAAAAAATTAATCATATATATCTTAATATATGTTAAGGTTTTTTTTGAGTAGATAAGTTAATATCAAATAATTTTGTATGTGCCTTATTCCCAATAGTAAGTTGTTGCTTTACATTTTTTTTTTTATGAAGGGAGTGAGAGATATTGTTAAATGAAATGTTTTTAATTAGATCAGGTATTATTATCAAATACTTAGGTTTATTGATATGTTTTATAAAGATTGTGTGAATGTTGTGATAAAATATTATCATTATGTGTTAAAAGTATAGAAAGATGGTTTTAAAAGTTAAAATACGCGTTTCTTCTTCTTTTTATTATTGTAAAGTTAAAGTGAGTTAGATATAAACTAATTAAGGCTTGAAAAAATTGTTAGTTAATGTTTTAGTATAGTATTTTGTGAGAGGAGTGTATATGTGAAATTTTTACTTGTACAAATTGGTGTTAAACCCTTGTACACGTGGATGGAAACCAGCTAATGTAGTCATAGTTTAGTTCACTTACTAAGTTGTTGATTCCATTTTTATAAAGTATTTAAATGCAGTGGAGGAATTTCCACTTGGTTATTTTTTATACTGTAAGATGATTTCTTTATTGATGGCCAGAGGGTGTTAGGTATACCCACGTCTTTCTGTATGACTAGGGATAAATCCTAGCATACCTCAACTTTAGTGAAAAGGTATTTTCTCTTATCTGAGTCACTGCCTACCCTCATATTAATGTTGACATTCCTTATGGGTATATGGATTTCAGATAGTATTAGTTTTAAATGTTAGTTACAGGGTCGTAAAATTGATTTGATGTCAGGAGGAGTGCGGATAGTATATGTACGATTATTATACTGAAACATTGCTTTATTTAAATGTTTTAATGAATTAATAAGAGCTAAGAATAATAACGAAGTCAAACATTAAACTTAAGAGTTAAATAAGACCTGAAAATATAGTAAGTGGTGTGTGTATAAAATTATCTAGAAAGTATATTCACAGCCAGCTGAGAACTTTGCTGAAATGGTAAGATCACTGAAGTATTACCATTATTATTATCATAAGAACATTGATATGGGTTGTATGCATGTATGATAATGATTAAGCTGAGTACCGATTTCTTAACACTTGAAAAGTGACTTGATTGCGAGAAGGTAAGCAATATTTAAAATATTTCCATTGTAAAGTATAAGATGAAGACATATTAGGTTAAAATAATTAATGGGAAATTAAAATGGAAAGAATTATCTTTACAATTAATAGGGATAATTAAAAGATAAATCAGTAATTGAAAACATTAAAAATTGGGGGAGAAATTTAATATTCACGATATCTTAATAAAAAAAAATGAAGGTAAATATTATCGTTATATATCTGTTTTATTATTATTATTCTGTAGAAATTGTGATTCCCTAGTGAGTAAGAATTAAATCAGATTGCATTCTATAACATAGCAAAATAAGAAGTTTATTTAGTGATTTTTTTTTTTATCATTATGTAAATAATGTAAATATTATTGTATTGATTTATATTTGATAATAAAAATTGTTGTTTTTAAAATAAAATGTTTTGTGGTTTACTACAATCTAAAAATTTCTAATTCAATTATGCTTTAATACCCTGTTATTTATATTTGAAACATTATTTTATTAAATCACACCATGTAAAATTTATTTAATGGTTGATTTTTTAAGCTTAGGTAGCACTTCAAGATTTAAATTACTAATAATTCTGGAAATCATTTAGTATATTTAAAGAATAGATTATGAATTGTGGGACAGTTATTGGGTGATAGTGGATGCAGCACGTGGGCATGAAATCCTTTCCCCATCCACTGTATTTAAACACCTTCTTAGATAAATTTCTTAAGGATTTTTCTTTAGTTATTAAAGTGTTTGTAATATGTTATTTCCACAATTTAATGTAAGCTTAATTATTAGAGCTTTAGTGTAAGCAGACATTGGCCACATTAAAGTCAGCCAAGGTCAACTATGGAGGTATCACCAATAATCCATAGCAGCTTGTTGGACTTCCAGACCTTATTGTTCTAAAATGCTGAAAAGTAATAATCATAGGAGATAAATGAGCTAGTATGATGAAAAATTGAGAGGAAAAGAGATAGTAGTACAAAGAACATATGAATGTGAGGATTATGGAGGGATGGATCAAGAAGAAGGTGGAGATGGGCATGGAACTATTTAGAATCTGAAACAAAATTTTAATTGTGACTTTAATGGTAATGGATGGGGAGTGTGCTGAGAGTATAAATTGTAATGGGAGTGGAGCTTAAAGTTTCTTCTCTTTAATAAATATGAATTTCCAAGAGTATTAGTATTATTTTTTTTAACTGTGCTCTCAGTGTTTTCTCAGTTTATTGATTATTTATTAACCCCTTCGTTAGATATTATTATTAGAAATTATTAAATAAATTATTGAAATAAGGTTTAGCCTAAATATTTTCATTGAGTTTGAAATTTGGCATCCTGGCAAATATTCTTATTAATATTCTATCCCATTGCCATGGATCCTGAGGGAGGCCGCATGAGAGGTGGTGTTGGTGGTGGTGTAAATGATGTTGTATTTTAAAGGTTAGAAGTGGCACTTATGAGAAGATGGGTTGTTGGTAAGGGTAATGGTCATCGGCTTTACTAAATAAAGGTTACAATACATAAGGTAAATATATTAAAATTACAAATAAGTTTGCTTAAAAGGCATCACATTTTATTAAAGTTTATGATGTATCTCTATGTTAAGCAGATAGTAAGAAATGAGAAATTATTAACAATTAAATGAGAAATTATTAACTATTAATTGATGAATCAGATTTTTTTTCTATTTAAGAGGCATATAAAATTGAAAAAGAATATTTACTTTTCTAAAATACATTCTACAGTAAATTTGTTCATACTTTTTTGGAAGAGATAATATTGTTTGCATTATAATGATTATCTTAAAACAACATCGTTTATGGAAAAATTATATCTGAGAAGATAATAATATGGAGAGCTTAAATTAGAAAAACTTTTTTAAATAAAAAAAAAACTGCTGTAGAGAAATTAAAAGACATTTCAAAATGCAAATATAGAACTAAAAAAGAAATTAATGTGAATATATTCAAGATTGAGAGATTAATTTAAATGATCATTGCAAAATTAATCACCTAGCTAGCCAAAAAAGATTTATCCCCAAACCGTACCTATTGCCATGGTGCCATTTTTAAAAAAGAACCAAGATCCCTCTGCAGTGAAAAGCATCAGACCAATCTTGATGACACCTATCTTAATTAAAGTCATCATAGGAATAATAAAAGAAAAAATAGAGAACACGATTCTCAACACCATATCAAGTGTTCAATATATTGTAATCATTGGGTTACATAGCATACAGCAACATAGATGTGTGATTTCCCAAATATATATAGAGTTGAAAGGAAAAGTAGAAATAAACAGACAAAAATTTTGTAGATATTTTTTACATGCCACTGGAAATAACCGTAAAGGGTTGAATAATTTTGAATTTAAAATAAAATTTTATTATAAATTAAACTTTTAAAAAAGGTCTAATAAATATTTTTATTGAATTCTGATTTTGAAATTAAAAAGAAATATGTTTTTGATAATTGTAAAAAAAGTCTATTATCTATTTTTAAAAATCTTTGTTGCTTTTAAAATAATTAAAATTGTTTATAATAAAAAAAAGTTTTTAACTGAATGTTTTTGTCACTTCACTATTATAAAAAGAGTTGTTAAAAAATTAATTTAGTTTTGCTAGTAATTTTTTTGAGAAGCAGTTAGCTAGTAGTTCTTTGTAAAAGTTTTGGCTAATACTATTTTGAAAAGTGGTTGATGGTAATTAGCTGGCTATAATTGTTGGCTAGCAGAGTTGATGTTTGGAGAGTCATACAGAGCTCCCATGAAGATCTAAAGGAAGGACAAGGAACAAGACCAGCAGCTGCTTGGAGGAGTTTTGATTCACATGAAGCAGATCCAATTTCTGTGTTCTCTAGCCTGCTTAAAGGTATTCTAGAAGCAAGCTTGCCTGATGTCTTCCAATCCTAGCCAGAAAGGAACTGATTAATGCCAATAATTAGCCTGATTATTATTTTCTTGATGATAACAATCACCAAGACTAGCTTACCAAGAGAATTAATTAGCTTGCTGAAGGATTAGCTATATGTATGCTGATGCATCTATATGCAGAGAAGCACCAATAAATGTATATACAATAGTGAGTTTTTTTAAAATAATTCATTTAAAAGACATTTTAAAATCTTTTTAGATTAAATTAAAGATCTTATAATGAAAAGCAATCTGTGATAGTGATACATAGATAGAGTGAATTATTGTAAAATTTATTTTAAAAAAAATCCAAAAAATCTTTTAGACTAAAAAAAAGTAATAATAATGCAAGTAAATAGTTTTGCTTGGATTAAAAATCAAGAAGTAAAAAATGATTCATAAAAACACTTCTAAAACTCCAAAATCTTTTAGAGTAGAAAAACAAAACAAAAGAAGTTTGCCTGAGTATATTTTTCTCTTTCAAGATAATTTTATTTGACCTATAAGTGATTACAAAAAAAAAAAAAATAACAAGAAATATCTAGACGAGGTTACAGGGTGGTATATACAAAGAAGAAATGATTCAAAAGTCAGTAGAATATAACCTGTGGATGTGAGGTGAATATTAATCATCTAGTCTATAACGAAATACCTTTGTTAGTAAACCCTGCT
Organism: Epiperipatus broadwayi; assembly: GCA_028023455.1. NCBI lineage: Eukaryota > Metazoa > Onychophora > Udeonychophora > Euonychophora > Peripatidae > Epiperipatus > Epiperipatus broadwayi. The sequence goes on along the minus strand of JAQFVV010000082.1, from coordinate 2,117,870 downwards.
TTGGCAAGTTATGGTTGGAGGGTTTTACAAACATTTATAATTAGTTAAGAGTAACCTGATAAAAAAACAAATCTTTTTTATAGTAAGCTGTCAAGACTGATTTAATTTTTTTAAAAGAAAAGAAAGTCTTTATTATTAAAGTAGTGAAATTTAGGTATATTCAACAAAGAATTGACTGCAAAAATAATTTTTAATAACTTTATTATTCTGACAAGTTAAAATATATGATATGAACACCAGTGTGCACATACATTTCTATGTGCACAAACATATATGTTAATTACATGTTATAAATATAATGTCATTTATTATTTTGATAAATTCAAATATAATAAAAAAAGAATTTCATTTATAGAGTTATGACAACATTAAATAATAAATTATATCACATAGATAATAGGTATATATATTTGATGTAAATTAGTATAAGGTATATATATCATTAAAAATTAATGACTCAAGATTTTTATTTTATGGCAAACATGTTCAGAAATTATTTTGTTACATGTCTGTGTGCATATATATATATATATATTTAAGCAATCACTCTGTAGTCAGAGTGAGCTTCATGTTTTTCTTTCTAAAAACTAACATCTACAAGGGTTCAAACCCAGCAATTATATATAATGTACTAACTTTGCCATCCCCTACTACATGGCAACATATATATATATATTTAAAATATGCTAAAACCTTGCTATATAATAAATATTTTATAATTTTGATTTTGATACTTTTGAATATTTTTAAGCTTGTGGGGTTTTTTTGTAAAAAAAAAAAAAAGAGAGAGAATTTGTTTAATCACATAAAGTTTGTCATTTGTAAAAATTTATTTGCTTTTAATTTCAATTTTGTAAAAATTTAAAAGAAAGAAGATATAACCAAGATGGCAGGTTCAAATTAAACCATTGTGAAGTTTTGCTTCACTAATTAAATATTTTAAAAGCTCGGCTTTCATTAATTGAAATATTGTTTTCTTATCAAAGTCATTTTTATTTTAACTAAAAATATTTTGTTAATGAAATATTTTTGTTTTATTTATATTAATTTAAATTCTTTCCAGCTGGAATGTCATTTGAACCTTATTATCTTCTTATGTCTTGTTTTTAATTAAAATGAGATGTAATCTGTTAATTGCTTATCTGCCTCTGGGCAAATGAACCAAGGCATTCGTATCATAGTTGGAAAGGTATAAATAGGGTAGATTGTAGATAAGGGCACTTTTTACTTTTTTGCTTTGGCTTTTGCTTTTGGTGGCTTTTTGCCTTTTGCTTTCTTTGGCTTTTTGCTGTTCTACTTTTAGCATAATAAAATGTCAGTTGAGTAGGGCCCTAATCATATTTCCCCCATGCTTCTTGGAGATTGCTTCTGGAATGCTGCCAAGAAGCTCCGGCCATGGAAGAATGCTGTCACAAATAAAGAAGTAATAATGACCAAGATTGTTAACCACCAAGCTGATTATCCTAAACTGAAGCTCAGAGAGTGAACTATCCAGCTATTGACCCAGAGTATGCCAAGGTAATAGTCCAATATCCATGTAAAATTGTCTGTGTTTGCCTATAAATATTAATTAATATGTTTTTTTATATTTATATTTAATCTTTGTGTGTAAGACTCTCTCTAATCTTATCATATATATATGTAAATGCTTATATTTATTTAAGTTTAAATCCTATATTTATTTAGTGTGATAAATTTTACTATTATAATTATTTTCTATTTTATTTACTTTTCTATGTAATTTATATGCCAAGTCAACTCAACTCCATGAGCCTATATTTAGATTAGTCTTTTAAATCACCAGCAATTCAGGGATATTTTAATTACTTTAAATTATTTGTTTTAAAGCCATTGCTCATTGAGTTGAGAACTAGTTAAATAATATCATTTCTGTTTCTAGGCAGATTATTATTAAAATACTGCCATAAGTATATATTTATTGATTATAAATTTAATGTTATTCAAGAACGCTATTGCTTAAATTCCAGTTAAGATATTTTAAATAATAATGACCATTATTTTTTAAATGTAATAATCATTTATATGTAGCACCTTAAGAATTATAGTATTAAATAATGCTTATTGATTCCAAATGCATGTGGGACCCATTTAATGAAGAGAAATGTAATTGTATGTCATTAAGACATTCATAATAGTGTTATATTTCAGTTATTTAATTTGGTTTAGTATACAAGTCATGCCGTTATGCCCAATTAAAATTTTATATTTAGACCATTAGTTATTTTGATGTCATTAAAGGACGTATTATAGTTTCAGAGCATTGGTCAGTCATCATCATTATTTGCTTTGTCATAATTTGAGGATCATTAGGAACTCCGAATCCTCCATCTTCACTTATATATGTTTTAGCTGGCATCATAAATGCCCAAGGACTTCTTCAGAAAGAGTAGTGGAAGCTCTGCATTGGTAACCTAAGTGGACAATTGCATCTCCCTACCTTCCTTTTCTCCAGGTATAACCTGCCAGAAGAATGGGTGTACCATTTCTCCTTTCTTACTTAAATGATGAAGTGTCTCCTTGGTCAAAAATGGATTGAATCTGACATTTTGCTGCCTCATGCTCATACCACAATTTCTTATAGTATTTTAGAATTTCACCTAAAACTAATGTGTAAACACTGTGATATAACTAAACCATTTTTGTTGTTTATTATTGTATTTATATGTGAAATGAATGGATGAAATAAGAAAGTGTGCAGGGGTGACATGGAGAAGAGAAGCTAAAGATTGAAGAAGATGATTTGAACTTGGAGAGACCTTCATCCTGCAGTGGATTAATAATGGTTGTTGTTGTTGATGATGATGATACATGTAGAAAAGATAAATAGATAGTTGAAGGGTGCTTGAAAGTCTGAGTTCAAATCCCCTACATTCACAATTAGGCTCCAGGTATCTGAAGAGTGCCTGTATTTCAAATATTTGTATATTATCTTAATTTAATTTCAAGTAAATCTTTTATGTTCCATAAACATGAGAATATTAATCTAAAGTCTGATCATTATTACTTCTTAAGTATTAATAGTTCTTAAGGAATCCTTATTTTATTATTTGACATTCTAGTTAAATAATTTAGCTTTTTATTTTAATTAAAAAGCATTTTTTAAATTTTGTTTTTACATATTTTTCACGTTTGCTACATAAATTGAAATTCTAAATGAGACTAGTAATAAAACTTGTCTATCATGTTGTAACCCTTTTCCCATTACATAAAATTGATGCAACAATACTTGGCTTCTCCTGAAATTCTGTGCAATATGTATGACAATATAAAAATATGAAAAATATTCATCTCAAACTAGTAATAGTGCTGGTGTTATAGAAGTTAAAATTTAATTATTGTAAAATTTAATGATCACCTGCAGACTAGTAAAAAACTATTGATTAAATAAAGATATCAATATATTTCAAAAAGAACACATCATTTCTTGGAATAAATTAGTTAATGAAAAGAGCAGTTATTTTGTCTCACTAGTTTATTTGAAAAAAATGTTAAGGTATAACTTAAGTGTATACTTAAAAGATATTTTATTAAAGTTATATATGCCACAATTTAACACTACAACTAAATTTGTGCCTGTGTTAATAATGCTATCATCATTAAAATGTTACTAGTACAGAACATTGTCCAATAAAAATCAAAACTAAGTATATTTTATTGTTACACATTTACTAATTGTCCCAGTTTCCTGTGCAAGAATTTTTAATAAAGCATTCAAATTTTCTATTTAGGCTAATAAATTTTACTTACGCATGTACAAACAACATTTTGTAAACTATTTTTTGTTACTTTGTAAAATCATATGACCTACTCATATTTAGAGAACTCTGCTTATATTCTTTTTTTAAAAAAAAACTTTAATGCAAACTTTATGTTTTTAAATACAACTAATATGTTTATCCCATCACTTTGATTCTCAACTGTCGCATGACTCTTGTTGCTTTTGAGCAATGGATTATACCATATAATACCAATTACCACATTGTACAGTAAAAAGTTTTTATATCAATAAGATGATAAAAAATAAATATTTCTTACCTGAATATGTATCACCCGTGGTAAAGGTTGGCGGGTGTTAGCTCCCCCTTCAATGGCTATACCCAGTGTTGGTTTGGTCTTCTGAATTACAACTACTGTCCGGCCAGCCATACTGGCCATAGTCAGTTTTTTCTGTTAAAAAAAACAAAGTTTATTATAAAATAATCTTTATAATAATAAAGTATTTAAAAGTATTCATTCTCCTTATAATCTTTAATTATTTATTTTATTTTATAATATTTAGATCATTTATTATGAATCTTGATTACAGTAAAAAATAATGGAACACTATCACTGATGATGATGAAATGTTATTATCTTATTACACTCTTTTTTTTTTTAATAAACTCTTTTAAGTTATAAAACTTGATTTTTTAAAATTATAATACCATACATTATAATACACATATTCATGTACGATAAATATTTCATGATAAATGATCTAAATATTATAAAATAAAATAAATAATTTTTACTTCGTATAAGTAAATTTATTAGCCTAAATAGAAAATCTGAATGCTTTATTAAAAATAATATATTTTAATGATAAATTTTTGCTATACCATAATTCAAATATTCATATAATACAGATTGCATTAAATTTAAAAATATTAATAAATGCAACTTAAATATATTTATTGTACAGTATAGATTAAGCTTTAAATCTTAAACAAAAATCTATGAATCAAAAAAATATCAATATATATATATATAATATACCAAAAAATAGAAAACAAAAATATTTTTAAAAAGTTAATTTTTACAAAATAAATAGTGAAATTATTAATATTGTAAAGGCCTACATTTTTAAAACATTATTTCATAAAATTGTCAGAAATTTAAAAAAACTACAACAGATTTTTTAAAGTAATTAAATATTGATAAAAAAACAAAATATATATATATTTTTAAAAAAAAAACACTTTTATGAAATAAGGTCTTTTAAAATGTTTGAATATTAATAATTTCATTCTCCATTTAAAATAAAAGAAAATTAACTTTTTGTAAAATATTATGGCGTATATTTGTGATGCAGTTTATATGTTTTTGATATTTTTTGATTTGTATATTTTACTTTATTTCAGATAATTTATATTTTGACCAACATCATAAAAAAATCAAAATGGTGATGGATATTTTTATGTATATGAAATTTAAATTCAGTAAATAAAAAAAATAAAATGTTTTTTTTTTAAAAAAAAAGATGTGATCAAATTTATATATGTATAATAAGATAAGTTTTAAAAGGTAAAAAAAAATTACAATACGGATATGACAGATTTTATTATGATCAATAAATATTATAATAGATAAGCTTTATTATTTTTTTAAAAAACGTGTTTATGTTGTTGTATATTATTTTAATTGAGATGTACCCAATTTTAAATTATTTAATAGAAGCAAGATTTTACTATACATTTTACTTTAATGTATACTATAAAACAAAATAAATTTCATAAATAACAGCAAATAAGTTAAGTATAACAAAATATATAACATAATTAATACATATATCTAATTCTTTGTAATGAATTTTATAAATGAAACGAAAGTTAATGTTTATGAATGATGGGTTTCCTTTTGTCAAATTGTTATTGGTTTTCCAATCTGAACTAAAAAAATCACTTGTTTCATTAGTTGATGCTATTATGATTAAATAAGTTATATCATGTGATGTCAGGCACTGATTATTGTTATTGGTTATGCAACGTGCTTTTGAGTGGATAGATAAATAAAATTCTTTTCATTAAAATTATTGTTAGTTCACTTTGAAGTTATTGATTTAGCATCTTTCATTTGTTTTGAGAAAAGAAAAACATGGAGTCATACCATCTCATAATTGATGATTTAATATGATGAAAAATGGCTTTCATTGTCTTTAATAGTGAACAGTTTGAATTTGTGAAATAGAAGAAAACAATATGATTTTATTTAAATTTATGACAACAGACAATTTATTTATGAATTTTCTTCTCTTATATTATTTAAATAATATCAAACATTTGGATTAATAGTCAATACACCATACTGGATAAAGTCTTCTTTATTTTGGAGTACTTCCACTTTCTTGATGTTTGAATTATATAAACAGATGTCAAAAACCCATTTAGATAACTCTTTTTGAAAACCTTCAAAACTGTTCCATAAAATAAATATTTTTTATCTTAATTTTATTTTGCATACAATTTTAAAATTATTATTATAAATATCTCAGAAGAGAGTATGTGATTTTAATTTATTTATTTCAAATTCATAATCTAATCTTCATCGTGCATCCTCACTTCCAGATAATATATGGTATAAAATAAAACAGGTTCTAGCTCAGTTAATAATTAATAAATAAAATATTCAGCATTAAAATTAAAATGTTTCACTAGCTCAAATTTAAAATACGAATAAGGTTCAGTTTATAAAAATAAATTAAATAAATATTTAATATTTTCATGAGACATGAAGTGAAAATACAGGTGACAAGATAGATTACATTGAGCCAATATACCACAGGATACTACCTCAATGGCATAAGAACACTATCCCCCCTTTATTACTATTTCAAATAACAAACTCATAGTATTCTTATGACTTTAATAACTTCTACTCACTAAGATTAAACTAATAATTAAGTCTTAATCTTCTATTTGTAATAATCTAGCTCAAATAAAATAATCTCAGGTTCATAAAGTTTATTCTAAGTTAATAAAAATACGGTAGTAAATATGAGAAGGGATTTTATGTCATAATCTACTACACTGAAACTAATAATAATAAATAACAGTAATAATATTCTTCATTGTTTAACTAATTCTGTATAACTTTTCTTTTTACTATAATTTTATTACCATAATAAAATAATGAAATAATATAATATGATCTTATATCTTCATGTAATGATATAATAAATACGTGGTAGCATTTTAATAATCTGACAAACAAAATATGTGTGGCAACTGATAGCATATAATTTAATATAATATTGTGATAACTGATTTATGACCAATAAAATAATGTAAGATTATGATTATTTAATTATAATGAATACCAATAAAATATTTAAAATTCTTAAAATAATTCTCTATTTATCTTTTGTGCAAAATTATATATTTGTTTCGTTTATTATGCATATATCGTATTTTCATGCAGCGATGTGGAGAAATAAATAACTCGGACACAAAATTTTTGAAATAACAAAATTTAACAAAGTTTATTACTAACAACAAATAAATAAACAATTTATTTACACTATTTACAGTGGATATCCTTAACTTTTTTACTTTACAGTTTGATCTACCAGGTTATAAAAAAAATAATTTATATTTCAATTACATCTTTATTTAGATTTAGGACAAAATAAAAAAAAATGTTACTATTTGGTTTCTCATTATGGTTAACTTATTACAAATATATTTATCTACTTTATTAGCAACAGCATTTTATCCTTAATATTATTAAACTATCTTATTTTAAAAATTCATACTTAGAAAAACATTCTATAGAAAACAAAATTTTATAATGAGTATGGGCTTCTCAAAATATTATCCAAAATTCAGTACTAGATTTTAGTATTTATCACACAATGTTTACTAATCATAATATTCTTATTTAAGCCTTACTTTAGTTGATATAAGTGTAATCATCAATATATTGCTGTTATTTAATGAACAAAAAATATACTATACATATTGTTTACATAATTTACTTTGTACTATTGTATTTTAAAAATATGCAATACTTATTTTTCTCTTAAAAAAATAATACTACAGCATTTAAAATTATTATCACTTTAAAAAAAATATCTTTGTTTAGATACTTTATTTTAAAAAGTTTATATTTCATTTCCGAAATAAAATTCAAAATATATTCTATGATTCTTTTCTTTCCTTAGGATACTTTGGATCTTCAATTTTAAGTTATAATATTCTGTTCCTTATAAGCAAATAAACTAATCTTATCCAAAAATGATATCATAACCGTAGTTCTAAATTATTTATCATTTCTTTTAAAATATCTTACTAAACAATGCAGTTACATGAAATAAAGATAGCTAAAACAGATGCATAGGATTAAGGAAGAAAGCTGGAGTATTACTCTTAACATATCTCAAAATCATGGCACAGTGTGAAGAGGTATGGCATTTACCTGCCTAATATCCTCTAGTACAGGGACGATGTTAAAGCTATTCCTTCAGCTTTATTAGAACATCAAATATTTAAAGAAATATAAACACTGTCCAAATAAAATGTGTATCAGTCATAGGGCTTTGTTAACTATGCTGATATTCACATAAAGACTAAATATTATTTCCATTCCTTATAACATCCTATTTTTTAAAACATCATCTTGTTTTCCTGTTCACTAAGTACTACCAAGCCACTATCTCAACATTATTTCTCAAGATGTTTTCTACATCTTACATCGATAAATAACTATCTGCATTTACAAAAACAATAAATAAAATTCATTAATAGTTAAACAATCTTATGATTCCATAAGAAAAGTTGCTTACTTCATTGCTCTGTATGTTTAATCATATACAATATACTTAGACAATATTTGAATATCCCATAACATGAAAATTTAAAAGAATCACATAATTATTTGTTATGTTGGATTATATCACTAATAAAAAAAAAATTGTCGTATGCATATTTTCAAATCAATCCTATCTCATAATATTTTTTAAAATGTTGTATGAAATGCGGTACATATAAGTAAAAAAAACTTTTACACTTCATTCTTCCAATTTATGGATGATCTAAAGAAAACAAAAAAAAACATACATTATAAATTATCAATAATTATTATTATTACCAATAACCTTTATCTAGTCATCGTGTTCAGTAGGCTTCCTTTATCCACTTGAGCATTGCAGATATAAAAAAAATTCACACCAATACACTTTATATTAAAATATTTTTAGCTAAATTATTAGATTGTTATATTATAAAAATTTTCATATTAATAAATTAATGTTTTTATGTTTTTCCTAATCTTATATAAAAATTTAGATTTAAACTAGGTTAACAAAATAAAAGGAATCAAAACTATAATTACATATTTTCTTGACGATAGTTCCTGATAAGTCCAAAATGTTTATTATTTTCTCTAGAGTTTTTTAAAAATGTTCTCCTCCAAGTGCGTTAAAGTTTAAAATAAAAATAATTATTAATCCATTTAGTAAAATTTATAGAAAATAATCCTTGGTTTTAGTATTTAGGATGATAATTATTAAATCATAATATTAATTAATCCCATGAAGATTTTTTAAGTATTTTCTCTGCCAATATTCTCTGCATATCCGATGCATCAATCCATCTAATTTAACTTTAAAAATATTCGATAAACTTTTAAATACTATTTGTATTTTTATGGATCCATCTTTTATTCAACTATATGTTCACTTTTTTATATAAGTTTCCTTCTTAATACATTTAAACTTTCGTTTGGTATTTTTATATATCACTTTAAAAAAAAAATAAAAAAAAAATGTTACCTTCAGAAAGGATATAACATTTTACTCCTTTTGATATAATATTATATAAAATAATTCATGCAATATACAATTGTCTTATTACTATTTAAAAAATAAATCTTGGATAGGCTTATAAATAATAATGCGTCTCCAATTTTTTCATTAGACTCCATATGATGTCCGAGCTGTGGTTTTTTATGTACCAAAACAGTTCTTCGGTGAAATATTAATAAAGCTGTATCAATAAATATTCCAAACATTTTTTCAGCATTACAACTTATATCCATTTTATTTCGTAGTATATCCATTTTTATTGCGAAGTTTAGGTTAAACTTTTAGATAAAATATGACTGGTAAATACTTTAAAAATTAGAAAATCATTTCCACGAAGTTTCTAAATATATAATTTTTTTCTAAACTTTCCTTTTGCAAAATATTTCTTTAAAATTATCAATTAGTTTTTGCAAAATAAACGATAAGAAAGTACCAAAAAAAAATGGACTAAAATAAAAATTTTAAAATACTATCTTTTTGATAGTTATAATTTACCTTTCTCCGGTTTCAATACATTATTAATCTCCCCTGATAACTTAGTTACGATGAGATGTATAGTCTGTAAGAATACCTATTCCTATTGGCTAATTCTTACTTTAGCTTGAGAACAAATTTACATATTTTTAATTTATAGTAGAATTAAATTTCAAAATTAGAAATTATGACGTAATGAACTTAAAATATTATTTAAAATATTACTTTTAAATCAATTATTATTTTATTAAAATTATTTAATCTTTTAAAATAACATTTAACCCTTTTCCCGCGCTCGACGAGACTCCTCGTCGACATCTAAAATCACTCTAACTTAGTTCGTTTTTATACGATAAAATTCGTTAAATACGTATTTAATTCGTTTTTAAAAGTTCTGTACGATGGTGACATCTTCCGATTTATTTTAGAAGTAAAAAATAAAAAAAAATGCATTTAAACCTAAACAAAGAAGGAACATTATTTGTGATTGGTTCTTAGCATGCTCTCAGCCGAAAAAGACATTCTGATTGGCTGGAAAGAACAAAGAAACTGCCTGATCAAAGAAAATAAAGAAAAACGCTGAGATTTTCATTTCGAATACGATTTAAATTATTATTAAATAATATTTATGGAAATTAAACATAATTTTCAGAGAGAATAATAAAAAAACAAAATTATTTTCGAAAAATATTGAAGATTTAAGTAAATATATTGAAGATGTAGTAAAAAGAAATATTTACTTTTCTATAACGTAAAAGTCGATCTTTTTGTTTACATTATAACTTTTATGTTGCCGATATAGAATATCTTAGAATAAATAAATAGCAATTTATTTTTGAAAGAACTTTCGTTTTCTTCATGACCTGAAAAATTAATTATATACTTTTTATAAATGTATCTGAGTTGAATTTAATATTATAGACGAATATGTTTTAACAATAGGCTTTGTCTTCAGTTTGTGAGTTGGCCAATTAAAAGATTTGATTTTTATCTCATACAACCAATGATTTAATTAGCGGTTTAAGGGTTAATAACCTATTCCATTTTTTTTTTAATATTCAATTTATCATGTTTTTATTTAAATAAAATATTTAATTTTTATTATAACTGTATTCGTCTTTATGATACTATTTAAAACATTACATCATTTAAATATGCAATAACGACAGTTAACTTAATATTTATTATTATTTGCTTTTATGATAGGCAATAATTCTATCCAATTCTATAATATAACTTTTAAAATATTTTAAACTTTGTTATTAATTCAAACACGCGTATGTGTGAACGTATGTAATATACAAGTCACATGATCAATAACTTTGACAGATGATTTTCAATCTATTTCTCTGCCTAGATTTATAAAATTGCTACACTTATATTATATAATATAATTATAAAATTTGGAAGAACAATTTAGAAAATATAGAATTAAATACAATTCTCACCATCATGAAGCTTGTTTTTAAAATGTACGATATTAATTTTTGCTTATTAAATATGACTTTATAAATTTAAAATATAACATTTATTACTACAAGTTTTAAACTATTAAAATCGAACTTTTTAAATATTCTTTTAATATTTATAGCTGTGTTATTTAATATGGCCAGCTTTTACAACCATATGCAACAATATTTAAAGCTTTACATAACTATTTTTAAATGATTTTATATACTACATCTTTGTTTTAGCCTCAAATTGTACTTTAAATATATAATTGACTTAATATAATTAATGTATTAAAAGAACATATTCTAAATTTAAAATTTTTTAGTAATTGACTGTTATAAACTATTACTGACCTATAGAAGAGGGCACAGTAACCTCCTCCTTCCAATAAAATTTTAAATTAAACATCTATCTTAATATTTACTCTATCTATTGATACTTAATATCTTCATCATTTGCTATAACTAAATTCTATCTTGTACTACTGAAATATAAAAGAATATACTGTTTTTAATACAAACTTATAAAATATTCGGACATTACACTCAGAATCCCAACTAGAAATACTAAAAAAAAAATTCTACACTTTCCTTATCATTTTAAGATAATTAAGTTATGACATTTTAAAGTTTTCTATTTGTTCTGTAAAAAAAATAAGGCTATAACTTTATTTTTTTTAAATATATGTCTTATCTAGAAATTATTTGTCTTAATCATTAGGTAATTTCTTTTCTAAATCTAAACTTTAATTCTCTCTCGACTTCCTTAAGTCTCACCTTAACTTTTCCTCTCTTCTTTTCTTTAGTAAGATTATTCTTAAGAAAATATGTCATAAATTTCTCGTGCTTTAGACATTTAAGTCTTACTTTTATCTTGCTTATATCTCTATCCTGATTAAATTTTTTTCTTATAAATTCACTATTAGGTATCAAGTTTCTAATTCCTTTAAACAATATTTCTTTAAAAATATCAAATTGTAAACGAATATTTTTATCATTAACACTACATTTAGATATCACATCTTGCATTTTATTTTTAAATTTATTACTACTTTTATCAATAATTTTTGGTAACTCATGTTCCAACAACTTTAAATACTTTTGCTCTGAAGAGATAAACTTTATCCCTGTAGATTTACCAAATCTTTTGTCATTAATATAATATTTTTTAAAACTATTAAGTTGATCTATAGTTCTTTCACCAACTAATCTTTCGTAGGATTTACTCACTCCTATCATTTCATTAGGCAATTTAAAATATTCTTTGGGATTTTTTAATATTTTTCTGTATATTTCATTTCTACTATCAACTATTTCAATAGACTTTTTATGAATCTCCTTTTTTTCATAAATTATTTCATTATCTATAATAGTTTTTTCAACAAATAACTTGGTTTCTTTACTAGCGAATTTAATATAAGACTCATCTTTTTTAAACTCGTCATCTGGTATCTTAACAAATGATACATCATTATATCTATCTTTATCTCCTAATTTAACAGAATCTATGTTTTGTGCTGTCAAATTACTACATAAGTTAATATCTTTATTAACTATCTCAATGAATTGTGGATTTTCCTGATTTACCATCTCTATAATTTCTTCATCATCTACCACATTTACGCTAATTAAATCAATAGATTCTTGATTCTTTTCCAAATCTGTATTAATTATTTCAACAGATTTACTACTTATTTCATGAGACACTTTCTTACTTACTATCTTTCCTTCAAAGTTTTGTATCCCTAAATCTTTTAATTTTCCCATTACTTCTTTTTGAACTTCCTCTTTGATACTTATTTTAGTCTGAACTATCTCTTCCTTAATAATTCTAATTTCTTCATTAATATGATTTATATTACTCTTTACTTCATAGATTTCATTCTTTACCCTTAAATTATAACTCTCTATTTTCTGATCTAACTTACTATTATTTAGTTGACATCAGACAATAGATTCCTCTATTTGAGTTTTTAAATTTTTTACTGCTCTTTCTGAAAATTCAGAAAATTTTCTCTTCAATAATTTTTGATTTGTGTCTTCTATTTGCATTATTTCTTCCTTTAAAGAATCAATGACTTTTTCATTGCTATCAAATCTCAAATCCAAATTATTAAATTTATCATGTACTTCCATCTTAAAATCTTCTACCATCTTACAGGTTTCATTAAGTTTTTGATTCATACTTTCTACACAAGTTCTGATTTCATTACTATTTTTATCCACATTTTCACTAAGAGATTCTAATCTTATATTTGTTTTATTTAGATTTTCATTAAGAACATCAAATTTTATATTACTATCTTCTCTAATTTTATTCATATTTTCATTCATCTCCTTCATCATCAATAACATTTGAGATATTTGGGAGTTCTCTACCTCCTTTTTAGGCACTATTATCTTTTCTTCCACTGTTTTAATTTCCATAACCTCTTCTTTTATCTTACTATCTATAATTTGGACACTATCTACAACTGTTTCCATTTCAATTAAGTTTTCTATTTCTCGTTTCTCTTCACAACTTTCATCGACAATAAACTCAGATATTTCACTCTCTAAATTATTATCTTGATTGTTCATTTTTTTGCAAATATGCTTTTTCAAAATTCAATATTTAAACAATATATTACTATTAATGTTTCATAAAAATAGTTCCTTACCAGTTTCTTTTATCCCCATCTAACCACCACCCACAATAAACCACAGATAATACCTCCTTTACACCTTATACAATCTAATCCTAAATAACAATAATGATTAACATTATGTGTGTCACAACATTATTTTCCACATGCATGATTCACAGATATTTTGAACATATTAAAGCATTTTCAAAACATATTTTTAATATTTCAATAATTGACATGGTCATAGTAAATACTAAATAATCGTTAGCCACATATGCATATTTTAAAAATTTATTTGCTAATTGTTTTACAACAATATAGTACTATTTTTAAGCAATCAGATTATCTACCACATAAAATTGCAATAGTTTTAATAATAAACACTTAATTCACTATAATAATCAAATCCTAAATAATTATTGCTATAATAAAATATTAAATTATATATCTTCTGTGAGATATACTATCAATAATCTCTAAAGTTACGCGAACAAATTAAAATACTAACTATTATATTATATATTTTTAATTACTTTACTAATATATTTCATAGCTTAAATGTTTGGATACCACAATCTGACCTATCGATTGTATTCCCAACTACACATCATGCAGTCACATTGGATGAGCAAAATCTAACCTTCTGTTGGTTGAATCTGATGCCCTTACTAACACATCTCGAGCCCCTAAATATGTGCCCTTTTCTATAGGTCAGTAATAGTTTATAACAGTCAATTACTAAAAATTTTAAATTTTAAAATATGTTCTTTTAATACATTAATTATAGTAAGTCAATTATATCTTTAAAGTACAATTTTAAGCTAAAGAAAATACGTAGTATATAAAATTATAGCGAATTATTTAAAAAGTAGTTAAGTAAAGTTTAAAATATTGTTTCATATGGTTGTAAAAGCTGGCCATAATAAATAACTCAGCTATAAATATTAAAAGTATATTTAATAAATTCGATTTTAATAGTTTAAAAACGTATAATTTAATAAATGCTATGTTTAAATTTTTAATCATATTTAAATAGTCAAAATTAATATAGTATATTTTAAAATAAACTTTATGATGGTGAAAATTATATCTAGTTCTATATTTTCTAAATTATTCTTCCAAAATTTTTATAATTATTTTATATAATATAATAAGTGTATCAATTTTATAAATCTGGGCAGAGAAATAGATTGAAAATCGTCTGTCAAAGTTATTGATCATGTGACTTGTATATTACATACGTTCACACACACATGTGTTTGAATTAATAACACAGTTTAAAATATTTTAAAAGTTATATTATAGAATTGAATAGAATTATTGCCTATCATAAAAGCAAATAATAATAAATATTAAGTTAACTGTCGTTATTGCATATTTAAATGATGTAATGTTTTAAATAGTATCATAAAGATGAATACAGTTATAATAAAAATTAAATATTTTATTTAAATAAAAACAAGATAAATTGAATATTAAAAAAAAATGGAATAGGTTATTAAAATTATTTTAAAAGTTATTTTAAATGTTTTAATAGGTTTAATAAAATAATAATTTATTTAAAAGTAATATTTTAAATAATATTTTAAGTTCATTACGTCACAATTTCTAATTTTGAAATTCAATTCTACTATAAACTAAAAATATGTAAATTTGTTCTCAAGCTAAAGTAAGAATTAACCAATAGGAATAGGTATTCTTACAGACTATAAATATGAATAGCACGAAGGTATAGGGGGAGATTAATCATGTATTGAAACCAGAGAAAGGTAAATTACAACTATCAAAAAGATAGTATATATTTTAAAATTTTTATTTTAGTCAATTTTTTTTTTAGTACTTTCTTATCATTTATTTGCAAAAAAACTAATTGATAATTTTTAAATGTATTTTTGCCAAAGAGAGTTTTAAAATATAATAATTTAGAAACTTCGTGGAAATGATTTTCTAATTTTTAAAGTACTTACCAGTCGTATTTTATCTAAAAGTTTAACCTAAACTTCGCAATAAAGGATGGATATACTACAAAATAAAATGGATATAAGTTGTAATGCTGAAAAAATAATTGAAATATTTATTGATGCAGCTTTATTAATATTTAACCAAAGAACTGTTCTGGTACATAAAAAACCACAGCTCGGACATTATACGGAGTCTAAAAAATGTATTGAAAGGCATTATTATTTATAAGCCTATCCAAGATTTATTTTTGAATAATAATAAGACAATTATATTTCATGAATCATTTTATATAATATGATATTCAAAGGAGTAAAATGTTATATCCTTTCTGAAGGTAACATTTTTTTTATTTTTAAAAGAGATTTATAAAAATACCAAATGAAAGTTTAAATGTATCAAGAAGGAAACATAGATAAAATAGTGAACACATAGATAAATAAAAGATGGATCCATGGAAATACAAATAGTACTTAAAAGTTTATCGAATATTTTTAAAATTAAATTAGATGGATTGATGCATCGGATACACAGAGAATATTGGTAGAGAAGAATAAGAAGCTTCACAGGATTAATTAATATTATGATTTAATAATTATCGTCCTAAATACTAAAACCAAGGATTATTTTCTATAAATTTTATTAAATGGATTAATAATTATTTTGTTTTAAACTTTAATGTGCTTGGAGGAGAACATTTTTTAAAAAACTCTAGAGAAAATGATAAACATTTTGGACTTATCAGGAACTATCGTCAAGAAAATATGTAACTATAGTTTTGATTCCTTTTATTTTGCAACCTTGTTTAAATCTAAATTTTTATATAAGATTAAGAAAAACATAAAAACATTAATTTATTAATATGAAAATTTTATAATATAACAATATTAAAGTATCTGGGTGTGAATTTTTTTTATATCTGCAATGCTCAAGTGGATAAAGGAAGCCTACTGAACACGATGACTAGATAAAGGTTATTGGTAATAATAATAGCTATTGATAATTTATAATGTATATATTTTTTTGTTTTCTTTAGATCATCTATGAATTGTAAGGATGAAGTGTAAAAGTTTTTTTTTTATTATAAATGTAAACGCATTTTTATACAACATTTTAAAAAACATTATGAGATAGGATTGATTTGAAAATATGCATACGACGATTTTTTTTTTTTATTAGTGATATAATCCAACATATAACAAATAGTTATGTGATTCTTTTAAAATTTTCATGTTATGGGATATTCAAATATTGTCTAAGTAGATCATATATGATTAAACATACAGAGCAATGAAGTAAGCAACTTTTCTTATGGAATCGTAAGATTGTTTAACTACTAATGAATTTTATTTATTGTTTTGTAAATGCAGATAGTTATTTATCGATGTAAGATGTGGAAAATCTTGAGAAATAATGTTGAGATAGTGGCTTGGAAGTACTTAGTTAACAGGAAACCAAGATGATGTTTTAAGAAATAGGATGTTATAAGGAATGGAAATAATATTTAGTCTTTATGTGGTTATCAGCATAGTTAACATAGCCCTATGACTGATACACATTTTATTTGGACAGTGTTTATATTTCTTTAAATATTTGATGTTCTAATAAAGCTGAAGAAATAGCTTTAACATCGTCCCTGTACTAGAGGATATTTGGCAGGTAAATGTCATACCTCTTCGCACTGTGCCATGATTTTGAGATATGTTAAGAGTAATACTCTAGCTTTCTCCCTTAATTCTATGCATCTGTTTTTGCTATCTTTATTTCATGTAACTGCATTATTCAGTAAGATATGTTTAAGAGAAATGATAAATAATTTAGAACTAAGGTTATGCTATAGTTTTGTATAAGATTAGTTTATTTGCTTAGAAGGAATAGGACGTTATAACTTAAAATTGAAGATCCAAAGTATCCTAAGGAAAGAAAAAAATCATAGAATATATTTTGAATTTTATTTCGGAAAATGAAATATATTTTTTTTTAAAATAAAGTATCTAAACAAAGATATTTTCTTTAAAGTGATAATAATTTTAAATGTTTTAGTATTATTTTTTTAAGAGAAAAATAAGTATTGCATATTTTTAAAACACAATAGTACAAAGTAAATTATGTAAACAATATGCATAGTATATTTTTGTTTATTGATTAACAGAAATATATTGATGATTACACTTATATCATACTAAAGTAAGACTTAAAGAAGAATATATTATGATTAGTAAACATTGTGTGATAAATACTAAAATCTAGTACTGAATTTTTGGATAATATTTTGTGTAACATCTTTGACTTTGCAAGATGAAATTTTTTTTAATATTTTGAGAAATCCATACTCATTATAAAATTTTGTTTTCTATAGAATGTTTTCTAAGTATGAATTTGTAAAAAATAAGATAGTTTAATAATATTAAGGATAAAATGCTGTTGCTAATAAAGTAGATAAATTTACTTGTAATAATTTAACCATAATGAGAAACCAAATAATAACATTTTTTAAAATTTTGTCCTAAATCTAAATAAAGATGTAATTAAAATATAAATTATTTTTTTTTATAACCCGGTAGATCAAACTGTGAAGTAAAAAAGTTAAGGATATCCACTGTAAATAGTGTAAATAAATTGTTTATTTATTTGTTGTTAGTAATAAACTTTGTTAAATTTTGTTATTTCAAAAAAATTTTGTGTCCGAGTTATTTATTTCTCCACATCACTGCATGAAATCACGATATATGCATAATAATCGAAACAAATATATAATTTTGCACAAAAAGATAAATAGAGAATTATTTTAAGAATTTTAAATATTTTATTGGTATTCATTATAATTAAATAATCATAATTTTACATTATTTTATTGGTCATAAATCAGTTATCACAATATTATATTAAATTATATGCTATCAGTTGCCACACATATTTTGTTTATCAGATTATCAAAATGCTACCACGTATTTATTATATCATTACATGAAGATATAAGATCATATTATATTATTTCATTATTTTATTATGGTAATAAAATTATAGTAAAAAGAAAAGATATACCAAATTAGTTAAACAATGAAGAATATTATTACTTTTATTTATTATTATTAGTTTCAGTGTAGTAGATTATGACATAAAATCCCTTCTCATATTTTACTACCGTATTTTTAAAATTAACTTAGAATAAACTTTATGAACCTGAGATTATTTTATTGAGCTAGATTATTACAAATAGAAGATTAAGACTTAATTATTAGTTTAATCTTAGTGAGTAGAAGTTATTAAAGTTGTAAGAATACTATGAGTTTGTTATTTGAAATAGTAATAAGGGGGGATAGTGTTCTTATGCCATTGAGGTAGTATCCTGTGGGATATTGGCTCAATGTAATCTATCTTGTCATCTGTATTTTCACTTCAAGTCTCATGAAAATATTAAATATTTATTTAATTTATTTTTATAAACTGAACCTTATTCGTATTTTAAATTTGAGCTAGTGAAATATTTTAATTTTAATGCTGAATATTTTTATTTATTAATTATTAACTGAGCTAGAACCCATTTTATTTTATATCATATACTATTCTGAAGTGAGGATACATGAGAGATGGTTAGAATATATATATATATATTAGTTTCTTTGTTTTGTAATGGAATAAAGTTGACCACACAAACACATGCTTATGTGTGTACATACTGTAATACTTCAAAATTATTTCTCATATGACTGGTTTATTAAGTAAACCCAAAGTTTAAAACATTTTTTTAAAAAAATTATTTATAGAGAAATGATTGGATCATCTTCTGATCATTAGATGATCAACTCAGCTCAGGCTACATATGTGCAATAATTTTAAATAAAATTATAAGCAATTATTATCATAGTAAAATTGTAGTCTTTAAAGTAACTCTTAGTATTATTTTACAATATAATTTTAAATTCTAAATGTCATCCTAAAATCCTGAATAGAAGTACATAGAATTAACCATCATATCTGTTATTGACCAATGCTAACTTCTTAAGTACAACAGATTTTAGCAAATATGTATACAAAGTAAAATGGACAATATGCTTAATGTATAATTTTTTGTAGTAATTCACAATAATAATTAATTAGTAATAATAATAAGATGGCAGGATTAATAAAATATTTTTCAATAGTATGAAAGTGATAATTTGATGTTTTAAAATCTTATTTTTTATAATTAATTACAAAGTGTAGTGCATTCCTCTTTGAAAACATGCTATTAAATTATGAATTATTATCCAGTACAAAATTTCATATACCAACTTCTCTCATCCTTAATGTATAAAGTTTATTCTTACAATTCAATACTTTAGATTTTTTTTCATGCATATTTAGTGTGTTAATGTTAAAGGAAAAGAAATAGAAATTTTAAGAATTTTATTTAAGGAAAGGATTATTTAAAACATCACATAAATAGAATAATAGAAAAACATGAAAAACATACTTGAAGGTTCTGTTGTATAGATCATCGGTGCTTAATTGAGATTATATAATAATGATAATACTTGTACATATTGGACCATGACTTTTAAATAATATTCACTTCTAAAGTTTGTTATTATAACATAGAGATGCCTAGAATAAATATTATCTTAGAACCATAATTACAATTTGGGGCTTTGTATTATTCTAATACTAGTTATGACTAAAATTCATAGTCACTTTATCAACATCTAACTTTAACATGTTACCATTAAGGTTTAATTAAATATATTGTATTATGTTACTATAGCATTAATGAACTAAGTATGTGGTTATTTACTCAAAAGAATATGCTATGTTCTTATGCTATATTCAAATTCAATTAGCCAAACTGGTATTTTATTACTTTAGTGAGCTAACCCTTGATCAAGAAACTTTTAGCTTGCTTTTCATTCAATCATTCTATTATTGTGTTAAACAAGACAGGACATACAAAAGGTGATGTTTTTATACTTCTTCTTAGATAAGTAACTTACATTAAATTGCCAATGTGATATATGTCTGTGGAATTCACAAATTGTCATTAACAATTTCATCTTTTTTCACAAAAATGGCATATTTCAAATATTCAATTCAATCACCCTGCTATATTTGAATCATATCTATGATATTAATCTTTTTTCTGAAATCATATGTATTAGAAAGCCACAACAGATGCATGCAATATCATTGAGTAATTAGTAGCCACTTGATAGCAATGTAATCAATAGTAATTAATAAAACAAGAAACAAATTGTGTAACTTGTTTTTAAGCTTGTATTAAAATATTCACTAGAGAGAGCTTACCAATAGTTCTAATCAAACTTTAATTTATAAGTTCCAAAAGAGAAAGAATTCAAAATCTCTATTGGAAAGTCCTCATCCTTAGACCAATTGGTTTTAAGCTTATGGCTCACCTCAATGAGGAGTTAGGATTCCACACTCTAGATCTAAAATACCAACTCAAAAGTCAGCATTTATCTAATACATTATTATCAATTTGAAAAACTGAATTTTTCAGTCACATAAACGTCTTCAAATCCAGCCCCACAAACCAGATAGCTATATGGGTTTAAACTCAGTTCAGTTTCACCATATATTAATAGCCAAAATATTATAATATTGCAAAGACTTTCAAGGGAATACTTATAATAATTAATAAAACAAAAAACAAATTATGTAACTAGCTTTTAAATTTGTATTAAAATGTTCACTAGGGGGAGCTTGATTAGAGCTATTGGTAACCTCCCTCTACTGAACATTTTAATACAAGCTTAAAAGCATGTTACACAATTTGTTTCCTCTTTTATTAATTATTAGAAGTGTACCCTTGGATGTTTTTGCAATATTATATTGCTTTGGCTATTAATATATGGCGAAACTGAACTAAGTTCAGACCCATATAGTTATCTGTTTTGTAGGTCTGGATTTAAAGACATTTATGGGTCTGAAAAATTCAGGTTTTCAAATTGATAGTAATGTATTAGATAAGTGCTGATTTTGGAGTTGGTATTTTAGATCTAGTGTCTGGAGTTTTAATTCCACACTGAGGTGGCCATAAGCTCGAAAACAATTGGTCTGGGGATGAGGACTTTCCAATAGAGATTTTGAATTCTTTCTCTTTTGGCACTTATAAATTAAAGCTTGATTAAAGCTATTGGTAAGCTCCTTCTAGTGAACAATGTAATCAATCTTTGTATAATCTCATAATTATTTTGTAGCAATTGTATATCATTTGGATAAAACACTGGTATATAAAAAAATATATTAATTTATTAATAATTTATTCCCTCCCCCAAAGAAAAAGAACCAGTAAAGAAAAACATTATTTACACAGAATACTATTTTTGTTTTATTTTTAGTTAAGAATTGTTTAATAATTTAATTGATAACTAGGCTTATTTTGGTCTAATTAATTCAATAGAATAATTCAAAGCTTTTTTGGAACTTAAAAAAAATTAAGTTTTTATCTGGTTCTGATTTTTACAGCCTGGTTATAGACATATGTTGAATAATTGAGCCATATATTTTTGAAATGGAATGTTGCTATATCAGACCTAGTAATGACTAATTCATATTAATGGAATTATATCTGATCAATGATATGAACAAGGAATTCTTTGCTTCTTAGCCATGTTACGCACACCTACACAAACAAATGTAGCTATAATTTAATATTTATTATTATAAACATTATTTATTATTCCTTGCTTTTAATAGGTTATGCAACCAACCATCCAAGTTGTACTATTTTATTACAGCTTTATATATATATATATAAATCCAAAATCTTTACTTTTTAATTTACCTCATTAATAATTTTTTTTTTACTAAATATATCCACTGAAAGTAAGAGATCTGAAAGGTAGCAATTTAAGAAATTTAACTACACTTGATTAAACAATAACAAAATCCATTAAAAGTAGATCTTAATAATTTTCAAATGGGAGCCAAGTTAAATTTTCATTTTTATCATTAAACCATTTTCATTTCAAACTTCAAAAGTAAAACACAAATAGAATCTTTTGACTTCAGAAGTTATATAATATATATATATATATATTAATCATTTAAAATTTCAGTTGATTTTATTTTTGCGTTCTTAGTAGAACAAATTGAAATTCATTTGACATTAAATTTATAATTTAAAACTATATTTAGTAAGGTAAAAAATAAAATTTTATATAAGTTTTTCAAAATAAATTTATTAAAAAAAGAAATAAGTCTGATTTCATAGTGAGAATTTGTTATTAAAAAAAATATTACTTGCTATAAAAAAAAGATTTATGGAAAAAGAGTTTTCTTTTTCGGAAAAAAATATATATTTAAATGTATAAGTAATAAAGAAATTATATTATTCTTTTACAAAATAAATTGATTTTTTTTAAAGAAAAAGCAAGGGAATAATTTTTTTAGATTGGAAAATAAATTTAAATACACACAAAGAGCTCATTACATTTTATGATGTAGTTTTAAAATTGTCATGGTAAAATTAACTGTGTTAAGTAAACAATGACAAACTATTAGTCTTATCTATCATACAGTCATAATATTCTATTATCAAGATACTCGAAAGATTTTCAGGTAGTGAATTTAATATACATTCATATGGTATATTGTAATTGTAAATTTTAATAGTTAATATTCAATGGTACATGGGTTTGAACCCAGAACCAACTATATATAATGATACATTTAATATGTACCATAAATTTTGATTCAAGTAAATATGAAAGTTGAATGGTTAATAAAATTTTTAAAAAAGATTCAATTCAAATATATAATAATATTAACCAATGTGATAATGATGATGATTTATAATTTAAAAATATAAATACTTCTGAAAGTATTTTATTTGTTTTTCAGTTTCAATAAAAATGAAACTCAAAGGTACCAAATCTTCTAAAAAGAAAGTTTACTTTTGGAAATTTTTTAAAGAAATGATCATCATCAATTACAAATTGTCACTGCCATTCCTGCATGTCCGCCAGTGGATTGTATGATTTTTCAAGGCTGTGTAGCATATGATGATAAAAGCATAATGTTTGGATTGAGTTACAAACACAAACTAAATGAATGAATTAATAATAAAAAAACTTAACAATTTATTAATAATGAATAAATAAAACTGATGTGTTTATACTATACAAAATATTAAATATCACAATAATAAACATTTTTAATTTTAGTTTAGGTTTAAGGCCTTATGTTTAATATTGAAACAGTCACAAACTATGGTTTTGCAGATATCATTTTTTAAATATATTTATAGTTGTCTTAAATATAAATGTTAACAAGACAATTACTGTTATGTTTGATTTAATCAAAGTATTTAAAGCTAAATTATAATTTTTTCTTTATATCATTATTTCTAATGCCTTTGAATATTTTTAAAAATATGACTTTTTTTTGTAAAGTGGAATCTTATGAAGAAACAGATCAATGTAAATTATTTGCAGTTATTAAGTTGATAAACAACAGGTTTCCTTCAAGAGTTACACAGTTTAAACAATTTCCAGAAACATCAAAATTTACTTCAAACCAGACAAATTTAAAGAGGATATTTTCAAATAACTGAATTTGAAAGATATAGAAGTGCAACTAATCAATTTTATTCTAGTTTCTACATGGAACAAGAATGTCACTTTGAGAAATGTCTTGAAAATAATTGAAAATGATTGTAAATAGGGAATAATTAAAAAATGCAGAAAAGGAAATCTTTAATTGTTTAATAAAATTAGTAATAGCAACTTTCTCTTGTGTGTCATTATTGTCAAAACTAAATTTTATAAAAGATAATTTAAGGAATACAATGATTTATAATCTATTTTGGTGTAAAAGTGATAAAATATGAACCTAATATAAAACATTTGGCATCTATTGCTCAGTAGTAAAAATCTCATTAATAAAGAATTGAAGTAGGGTTTTGTATGATAAAATTCATCACAAGTTATAGGTTGATTTTTATGAAATTCTATACTAATTTTTAATCTTCCCCTCAATAAAATTATGCAATAATTAGAATTTTCTTAAAAATGTTCTCTGCGTTAAAAACTATCTAGAATATTAGTAATTTCATACTATTATGTTTACATTGTTGGTTTGTGCATACAAATTCACCACTGCTAACTAGAACTAATTTCAGCTATCATACAATGAAAAAATCAATTAATATTGACAACCGAAGATGAATAATATGATCTAGTGACTAACAGTTCCATTTGTTTGACTTATCTTAAGTGAAATTGGTAGTGTTTTTTTAGCTTAATATTTAAGATTATATATGTGTAGAAAATTAGATCAGATACTTTTTTATAAATGAGAATTTGAGAATTCACAACTTATCTGAATCCCCAATATTTATTAAGTATCTTTAAATGAGAGTTATATATATATATATATATATATATATATATATATATGTATTTAAAATATATATATATATATATATATATATATATATATATATAATATTTTAAATACATGTATAGTATTTATATTTTAAGCTAGGTATAATTAGAGGGGATTTGAACCCTGACTTTTAATCTCCTTTTAATCCAAAGATAAATGATCTCCAATATACATAATATATATATTAAAGTGAATATTTTCACAGACTTAAGATGTAAACAAAATTATAAAAGGAATTCTCTATTTATTTTAATATAATACATGGACATTCTTAGCATAGTTTCTATTCTCACATATGTTCATGAAAACATTTAATTATACATAAATAAAATTCTTATGGGATTTCAGAAAAGTGAATCTTCAAATTCTTACTCATAAAAAGTATCGAATTTGATTTATTATTCACATTAAAATAAATAATGTCTTATTCATTTCACTGTCATTCATGTGATCTTCTTCCATGTGGAATTGACCTGGCTTTCAATGTTGTTAGGATAGCTAACAAATATAGCAATACAATAGTTTTTAAAAAAGTTCTATAAAATTAAAATAGTATTTTAAAATAACATATTAAAAGCAATAATAATAGTTAATGTTCAAATTTTAAAAGAAATTATTTAAAGTCATATTTTAAAATAATAATATAATAGGTTATATTATAAAAGAGTTTAAATTTAAGAGAAACTAATATGTTAAATAAACTAAGTTAAAATGGTTTCTCTTATAAAAATTAAAAGAATGTGTTTAAAATTATGTTTGTAGGAATATGCTGAAAAACATCACAATTAAATATACTATTGTTAAGTTAGATTTTAAAAGTTAATTAAATAATCTACATTTTCTTTAAAATAATTAGATAAAAAATAAGATAATTTAAAAAAATTAAGTCTATTTTTAAATTTAAGTTTGCATTTTAAGTAAAAAAAAGAGATTTGAAAACCAAAGTAAAAATTCAATCAATTAAATAATTATAAAATTTTGAAAATTGATGCAATTAAAATAAAATAGAAGTCATTAAAAGTGTTGTAAATAAGAGGTCATCAAAGATGTTATGTATATATAATCAGATTTTCTTGAAAATTAATGTCTGGATTCTTACTTTATTTAAGATTCAATGAACAGCTATGAGAATGACCAAGTAAAAATAAGAAAAAAAACTGCCAGTTATCTAAGTCTAACTGGATCTTCTGATGAATCGGATCAGGCTATTTTGAAGGAATTTTTAATCACAATGAAGGGAAAAAATGCCTAAACCTCAGATAATTTCAAGAACAGGATAATTGACAATATGAAAACTTGTGAGGAAAGAAACATGATTATAAAAGAGATCAATTAATGCATGTCACCAAGAAAATCATGTTAACTCACATAAAATCCCCATAATGAACTGAAGGGAGAATCCTAGCTACAAATATTCACACTATGTAAGTAAAAAAACTGTTTATCAATTAGACTAGTCTTAAAATTTTTTAAGTTTTAGTTTATGACCTTTTAAAGTATAATAATTCTAATGAACTATATTTTATTATGTATAAAATGTTCAGTAAATATGGTGCAATAGTATTTTTAATACACAAAATGTGCATGTGTGTAAAATATTTAACATAAAATGTCCAAGTTAGAAATAATGAATGGTAAAATAATTATTAGTTTTAAGTTAAACTAAAGATTTATTTTGAAATTTCATCAAGTCCATTTGTACATAAATTAACTCTCACATCAATTATGCATAGTAGAACTTTTAATACAAATGCAGTTGTTAGTTCACTGTTGAATGGCTAAAATATATTGTCTATGTAATTAATATTTTAATGGTTTTGTTTGTAAATTCAAAGTCAGATTCAAAATACCCAAGCTCATATAATTAAGTAATTCAAGGCCAAATCCAAAGAACCACTTCAGTTAATTAAGTTGAGTTATTATTAAATCATGATTCAAACATAAAATGATCACTTATTACTATAAGAAAGCTATTTTTATAATAAGCCCATACTAGATATATATGTGCGACTGTGCTATAAAGGCAAATATTTGTGTTTCATTCAGGTATATTAAAGACCAGACATTTGTGGTTAATGTGCTCAGTCATATAATCATATTATAGTAGGTAATTCAAAGATTAATGTTTTAAAATTAATCAAAATATGGCTTTGACACTTTAGAAATAACTAGAATCATTTCATATTGTTTTACAACAAGCATGTGAATAAAAAGTTAAAAGATAGTGGAGAAATGGCTTATTAAAAATCATTACCATTAAATTATAATCATAAAGTTAATCAAATTATAAAAAAAATTTTCATAAATTATTAGGAAACAGTCAGTAATATAAGCATGTTTAAGGTAAAATAATATATCTTGTGTGATAATTATGATACTTTGTAAATAAATTGTTGTTTTATTATAAGTTTAAATGGACTGTGTTCAACTTCTTTTTATATATAATGTTGTCTGGTAGGCACATTAGTTCCACGTTCATTTCATCAGGAATAGCTCATATTTTATGTGATTTGATCAGGTATTGCAAATAGTGCTTGTATAGTAGTCATCATTATGCCATATTAAAGGAAATAATTTCTAATCTTATTAATATGTATATTAAACAATATGTGCTCATATATTTCTTGGAAAGCATAGTCAGGTGGTATTTGAATCCATTTAAGTGGATTTAGATATATAAAGTTGACCATTATAATATATAATTTTGAAAACTATATTAAAAACAATAGTTTTTTTTATTGTAATGTAAATCGGATAGTTTACTAGATCGCATGGTTAAGCTTGTACTATTGATTTTAATTGGTGATGTCAAGTTAGATTTTATCTGAAAATTTATTCTTTTAATTCATGGAGTATTCTCACCATAATTTCAATTTTTACATCTCAAGTTTATAAAGTATTTAATTTAATGTACATAACCTTCATTGGAAAGTTGTTTAGTTAATATGAGATTTAAAGAAGTTGTGAATCTTCAAATTCTCATTCATAAAAAAGTATCTGTTCTGATTTTGTATTCACACATAATCGTAAGTGTTAAGTTAAATGGTAACAAGTTTTAGCTTAAGATAAATTAAGCAAATGCCATTGTTAATTACTAAATTACATGATTCAATCTTGGACTATCAATTTTAATTGGTGTTTGTCTATTTGTATCATAGCTGAAGGTTTATTTGAGCTTATTTACAGGATAAATTCCTATTATAATTTCATTGTTTACATTTAAGTCAGGGAAATAATTCAATATATACAATGATTAAGCAATATTCTGAAAGAAAGTATGTAGCTAATCAAATAAATTATCAGTCTTTCTACATTACACTTTATAATCTCTTCAAAAATTGCACCATCAGAAAAAATGACTAACTTTTCTTTTATATATACGCACACATATATATAAACATTAAATATATTAGAAATTTTCATGTAATAATATAGATTAAATTTTCAGCTATAATGTGAGTAGGCAATCAACAATTAAAATTGGGCATGTAAGCTGAAATCAAGTGATCTAGTAATCCACAATAGTATTTGTTTGACTTATATATAAGTCAAAGAACTTATACAACTAACTGTAATTATTGCCTAGTTCATCATAGCTGAAACTCTAATCTAGATTATTACAAGGAAATTGCTACTGTATTTTAAGGTGTGTGCATATATATATATATATTATGAAATAAACCTCCATTCTTCAGCAGAGCCAAAGGTTTAAACACCTGAATCAATTCACTCAATACAAAGGTCTGACTTTTTATGTAAATTTTGTGGATTGATTACTAAATAATTGGAAAACATAAATTATATTTACAGTTAAATATACATATGCCATGGCTTTACTTATGTTAGTAAACAATTACTACAAATTTTTAAAACAATTACGAACCATTAACCAAAATCCCCTCCTTCAAAAACAATCATGCAAGTTTTCTGAAAATTGATGCAATATTTGTTGAATTATTAAGTAACAAACAAACAAACCAACTTCCAAATTTGTATATATATCTATAGTAAATATGATAGATAAAGCATAAACAATAAAGGATTAATATTCCTGAATTCTTTGTTTTAGAGCTCTAGCATTTATCTTGATTGTTGACAGCTAATATAAAAGAATGTAATGTAATTGATAATTAAAATCTATTTAAATAACATTTACATGGAATAATAATACATAAGTTATTAACAGCTGTTGAAAATGAGTATTGTAATACATTTTTATAAACAATATTATATGTCAAATAAATTGATTTTAATTTGAATAGTTTAAATTATAACATTCTTAATGAAACAGATAAATTAATTAAATATCATTTGCACTATATCAGGATGTTAAATATATTTAAACTGAAATCCTAAAAGTTAATCGAATTCAGTAATATAACAGTGTAAATGATAATTTTTATTATTTGGTTTCTCTTGCTACACCTGTGGCTTGCCCATGTAAAAATTACTATTGTAACACATTTTTATTATGCAAATTGCCAAATTTTTAAAAATAATTAGGTATCATAAAAAAAGCAAGAGAAGTGGGCAAGATTCATCAAAATATTGATAAATATATAGCTGTCCCTATGGCTTATAGATTTACATAATATTTATATGAAAATGATTATGATTTTAAAGCATTTTTGTATTGTAAATAATAATATATGCGTTATCAACACTATATGAATTATCAAAAAATATAACTTTTCAACTTTAAGATTTTCTTTTAAATACATGCTTCAGACAAAATTTAATTAATTTAAAATACATTTATGGAATCAAATTTTATCTTGCTTTATTAAAAACTAAATCTACTATTGAATTTGATCAACTTATAGGATTTTTTTCATGCCCCATTTACAAATGAGAAATTACATATATAATCCAAATGAAGTTTAATTAATTTATAATATATTTTCACAATAAATTTTTACCTCAGATTACGAAAAACTATAAGTATCTCATTTTTCTATTATGTACTTGAATGTTTGTATTCTCTTAATCAGTTCTGCCCTGCTCTCTTTTTGCATTTTTATATTGCAAATTATCAAAGTTTTTAAAGCAATAAAGTAACACAAAATAAAAATTCATAGCCTATATATTCCTCCAAAAAAGAAAAAGAATAAAAAACATGCAAGATTCAAAAATATTGGAGCAATATTTGTTGAGATATAATAGATATGATTTAAATATTTTAATATAAATTATAAGCATCTCATGATAGGTTGGAAATGATTTCTGTCTACATTTGAACACACAATAGAATATTATATTTCACACAATAGACATATATTTGTAAAAGACTAAGAACTATAATGGGAAAATGTAACTAATGAAATTAATTCTCAGCACTCATAAATTATACTCAGAATCTGATAAGTTATCGAGTGACAGAGAAATATAACTAATTTCTCTCACTATGTATACAATGTCAGATACAATAATATGTAATAAAACAGAAACAGTGGAATTAACGTTACAATTTTCAATAAGTCTTCATACAAATAAATAAATGTAAGCTTAATCCATGACTGCAATCTTTTCAACATTATGTATTTAAAAAAATACATTCAAATCAGCAATATTTTCTCAGAAAAAGCACGGCTGTTCCATAAACTTTAGATTGTGGTATTAATGTTATCCTAAGCGTTATTGACCCATAGTTTTTTTTTATAAAATAGTTTTTAACATAATACTTTTATTGGGGTTAAACTTGGAAAAATGATGTCTACATCTTATGGACTGTGGTTTACATCAAAAGACATATCATTTGTTCTTTCAATATTATGTGATTTTAATGAGATTGATTTTTAACATTTTTTTAAACTGTAAATGCTATTAAAGATTGTAGCCATGTCATAATTTACCTATAGCTATTATTTATTTATTCATTTCTATTGTAATAGTCAGCTTGAGGATCTGCTGGGGTGACTATGATCATTCACCAAAATGTGTCACTAGATTTATAACCTAGACTATCAAATATGTATTTACACAAGTATTATTTTTTTTTTATTTGGATAAATCATCCAACTACAATCTTATATAACTCAAACTACTACTAATATCCTTATTATATGTCTCTTGATGAATTGCCCCTTTTACTTTATTCTTAATAACAAAGGATTTTTTGGTCTGAATAACAATGATACTAACATGAACTTCTGACTCTAAAATAAATAAAAATTTTATTACAAGTTAATAATAATTAAAAGTCCATAATTGAACATAAAACTGAGTGTTCACTAAGATTTGGTTTCTACCTAGCTTTTTATTATATAACATCCATTAAATCTATGTAATAAAATTAAAGTTAGATATCAATAGGCACTAAATGAGAACATAACATTGCATATAAACATGTAAATAATATTCTTCTCTCCATATCCCTACATCCTATCATGGATCAGATTATAACATTATCTATGAATGGTACATTTGATTTACACATAAAAGCAATGTCAGATGTGTGCTCATGAAATATTACTCCATAACTTAATATTATAAAATTTATAATAGACTAACATGAACAAGTATTTCCACTATAATCATTCCCATATATATTGCTATAATCTCTATTCATCATCTCAATTAATATTTAAATAATTAAAAACAAATACCAAAAACAATGTTTGGAAATAATCAACAAATACATACATAGCAGAGGATAAATCAATATTAAATAAATTACAGATATACTTTAATATATATATATATATGTTGATACGAAGATTTTCACAGGTTGCATATATAAAAAACATATTTTGCAGGTTCATCCATGTTAAAAAATTTAAATATTGATATACCAACATTTCGACTTGATCACACAAGTCATCTACTGGATAACTTGTGTCAACAAGTCAAAATGTCAGTATATCAATATTTAAATTTTTTACCATGGATGAACCTGCAAAATATGTCTTATATATATATATATATATATGCAAAATATGTCTTATATATATATTGTAATGATTGGAGTGTAATGTGGTTTTACCATGTCTGCCATACAAGGGGGCCACCAAGCCATTCAAACCTGGAAAATTTATATAGTAGGCAGATACTTACTGTTAAGATCCAAATTTTATTTTATATTGACTGTTATGCCCCAGTCACTAGCTCAAGGAGCAGCAGAGATAATATATAAGATTAAAAAAATAAATAAGCCACTGCTAGATTAACAATACAAAGAAACCTTTATTTTGCACATATATAAAATTTAGAATTATTTACTTTAGTATACTTTAGCACTTAATTTCATTTACATTTTAACTTTTTAATTTTAGAAGTTCACACAGATGAATTAATATTTTATTAGAATGTCGAATATGGATAGACTACATAGATTGCACTTGAAAAAGAAAATATTCTATATCCCTTATTTAATCCTAGGCCAGATGTTCACATCAAAAAATAACACCAATCTGAAGCTGGAAATATAGTACACATATTTCTGCTTCACCTAGTGCCAATGTCATCAGCACTAGTCTGGGTTTGAACCCAATCATTATTAACTGACACCCATCTCATATGAGGTGGTGGTATATTTATAATTGTTATAACCTTTTGATTAATTTGTATTTTATGGTTAACTAACCTTTTATAATAGTTTATTTATTTATATTTGTAAAAATGTATATTGCATTTATTTTCTTAAATTAAATTGAATCCTAGATATCTATAAAATGTTACAAATATTTCAAATTCTTTATTAAAGTTCATTTTCTTCAATTAATTAGTGGGTAACATTTTATATTTATCTTTTAATGAATGTACACTTGAGAATCAATTATTTAAACAATGTAATATTTCAATTATATTTTGTAAATCTCTATTTAAGTTTATGGAAAATATATTTAAAAGTCATTGTACCAAATTCCTAAAATTTTTCTGAATAAAATCTACATTTTTGTTAATCTAAACCTTAATTAAACAGATTTTGTTAGTACAATGACTGATAAACTTAATCTGCTTGTTGTTGTTTTTTAATTAGCAACTCAACCCTTGGGCATGTAGGATTCTAATTTCCCTCCAAAGCTGGCACATACCACAGAGAAGCGTTTAGAGCAATTACAATTGGTGGTCAGTATAGATTGAATCCTGTAGATAAGACCAGAAGATATAAATAGTGGAAAATTTGATTGAAGAAGGTTATTACTGAGTTTACTGAAGAGAAGTGAGGAATACATATATATATATATATATATATCGTGCCTAAAGAAATGATGGGGTGAAAAGATCGGTCGTTTGCTTCTCAGAGGTCTGTTCCACCAGCCCATTCATGCCTTTGCAGTGCTTTAAACATCTAGCCAGAGACTGTCTGTGTCGAGAAAGCCTGAAATGATCTGACTGTATTAACTGCCTCTATTAACTGATTGATTCTGAGGTAACATCCAATTTGCAGCAAGCCATTGATTGATTTTATTTGTTTTCAAAATCTATATTAATTTATATTTTATATATTTGTGTAATGTTTATACGGCTTGGTTTTAAAATGCATCTTTTAAATTTATTTAAGTTAAAATATCAATTCTTATAAAACTACATTATTTTGATGTGGCAAATTAAATTAATTTTGTCGGTTTGTTTAGATTATTTGACTGCAAAATTCAATGAGCTATTAGCTTTAAATCCTCCCCCTGTTATTTTTCTTTTAATTTAAAAATCATTACAAGAAGTCTTACTTCCTGTAAATTAACTAATCGAAAGCTCGTTTGGTTTTGTATGTTATATATATATATTTATTTTGAATGATTTATTTTAAAAATATCTTACTGTTACCTTCAATTTAAATAGCCCTGTAATTATTTCTGAAAGAATAAATAATTTTCGTGAATCAATTGAGTAAAAATATCATAGAATTTTATCAGTATATATATTTCATACATATATTTTTATTTGTCAGAAAATATTAAAAGTATGATTTACAATTTATTAGTTTGATATTTAATGCCCGTCTGTGTTAATGAAAGACAAGTCCTATTTTGTAATCTTCCGTGTGAGTGGGAAAGCAATTTTATATTTAGTTTTAATTCTTGCCGTAATATAATTTACTATTCCTTCATTAATGACCTAATGTTTCTAGGACTTTACATTATGTCAGGGAGCAAATGATTTGAATCAGGATTCATTATTTTGTTAGTGATACATTATTTTATATATATACGTTGAGGGCATTGTGTATTTATAGTTACCACCATTTCTTTATTATGGCTATTCTTGCTTTGCTACAAACTTCTTAGGACCTTCGGAATCTGACCAGTCCAATCTCTCACTCTCCCCCAAAGTAGACATGGTTCATACCAGGGGATTTTTCGAGCATTGTCATTAAGATGTATATACACATCGAAATATTATCATGATTATTTAGAGACATGCTTTAGCTGGAGGGCTAGCATTTCTCTTATCTCCTGTACATATTAGGAACTTCTTTAGCAAAGCCACCCAGAGGTTCATAGCAAACCTCATTTCTTTTGTTGTAATTTGCAATAGCATACTGCCCTCCTCATCATCATCATTTTATAGCTTTATGTAGCAATCCTGCAATGCTCTCTGCCATGATGGCACGTCCTTCACAAACAAATAATTAATTAATTAAATTTGACTGTACAATTGTCAATTATTTATTTAAGAATTATTTTGCTTCCCACATTCATTATATACAAATGATTATAAATGTAATACTGTTTTAAATGTACACTTTCATATCTTTTAATATATATAAAGAGATTTATTTATCTTGAACAGGGCTAATAATATTTTATTGCTAATTGGTTTTGGCCGACCAATTAACAAACTTTTATATTGTTTGTCAAAGCTGCATCAAAACAAATTAAATAATAAAATAACCAAGTTATATAAACAAAGACTCGACTTATTTTGTACTAAATTCTTTAATAAATTCCTCTAATATTGTTATTTAAATAAGCTTAGTTTGTCATCACTCCCAATCTCTAAGGTTCATTACTCTATTTGTTTAAATATTTCTTTGATTTAAATTCTATTCTTTATAATGTTGCCAGAAAGAATTATCATTATTATGGTTCAAACCATTACTAATCAACCAAATCATATCTGTACCATTCTGCAATTGTCAGAATCCACTAAATCATTGGTTTTCCATATAAACCCCCTTTTTATTTTGAGTCTCTATGTGAACCATGACCTCCAGCTGGGACGGAATAAAAACCAAGCACTGCTAGTGTCATCACAAACGTTATCCATTAGTCAGAGAGGCAGTAGTTTAGGCAAATAGGTTAGGATTCATCCTTGCCCTGACATATGTATCTTGTACATGGTTGGATTCAAGGTACTTTTGCTTGGATTATTGGTCTTGTTGAATGAATACACGATTTTGACCAGCACAGAGGCTGCATATTTTTTTTTCCGAGTTTGGACGCCCAATCGTGGAGCCTGTAATTATTCCCACACCCTGAATAATTCATTAGCTATATGTGTATAATTTGCTATATACAATTTAATATATACATAATTTTCCAGAATACAAAATGATTTAGTTTTTTTCATATGGATTTTATAAAATAAAATACTGTTTTGTTAATAAATTAAAGAGGAATACCATGTTTTCCATCCATAGTGTGTAATTTTTTTTTTTTTTTATAAACAGATTAATTAAAAGTGAAAACTCATATGGTTAAATAGATTGTATAAAATATGAAAGTAGTTTGAACTACTATATTAATGTATATGTAAGTTTTTTTTTTTTTTATTTCCAGAGTTTTGTTAAGTAGAATTTTTTTTTTCTACTTTTCTCCCATGTTTGCTAAGAATGGAAATATTTGTATAGAAATTTTTTTTTCTTGTTAATTGAGTATATAATGTTGTGATTATTTTAAAGCAAAGTGTAAAGAGTTTGACACTTGTGTATGTATTTTTTTTTTTTCAACTTTTTCTCCAAAGTTTTTTTTCTCTTGTCCAATAGTATTATGTAATGTATATAGATGTGTGTGTAAGATCTATGTACTTGTGTATGTAGCGCTGCATATATATGTACATGGGTGTGTATGTGCAATGTGTAGGAACAGATGTGTTTGAAAATTTTATATGTATTGCATTACTATATATTTTCTTGGAAACCCATATGTGTGGAAAAATTGTGTTGTATCTCAAGTATAAAAGCTTGAAAAGTTTTTCCCCAATATAGATGTACAATTTTTTTTTCTGGATTTGACAGTTGAAAAATATTCATATCCCCAAATGATATTTCATAGATACAGTTGTATATATTCGGATCAATGTATTTAAAAGTTGGTTTAGTTCACTTGAGTTTGAATTTATAGTGACATGTAATGATTATGTATATGCTCTTAAGTTTAACAGTTTTCTCTTAATGTTAGATTTATACCAAACTCAAACTATGTAAAATAAATCATAAAGTAAGGTCAAAGTGATGTAAAGTTTTTTTTGTTTTCATGAGTGTCAAAAAAAAACAACCCCAAAGACTGTGTTTTATAACTATAAGTGTAATGCTAGCTGTGGTACCTGGTTTTCCAACCATATAGATATTTTGTAAAAGTTTTTTTTTGGAACCCATGTATTACAACCATATGTAGATTTTTTTTTGTATCTGATTTTACATGTACACATGAATTTGTTTCTGTTTTCATGTGTTAAAAAATGTTTAAAGCCCATGTACTACATCCATAAGCCTTATGTGTAAAAGGTGGTAATAAGATGTATTTAATGTTTATTCATATGGGCACACTGTGTTATCAATTGATAAAAGTACATGTATATATATATGTTAGAGCTATCTGTAAGTGTTATAGTGTTGCTGACCTTGATAACTGGTGCCCTGGTGTAGGAAATAGAGTACCTATTACCATTATAAATTCATTATCAAGTTCAAAATAAATAAAGAACCGTGGTAATTCTAGGCAACAATTTTTTTTTTTTTTGATATATAAAAGATTTGGAGAGTGAAGACTTTTATAACTGGTGTAATATGTCATAAAATTGTAAGCAAAGTAATATTCATCACAACAAAATTATGTATTAAATTTTGAAAATAATGATTTTTTTAAGTCCATTTCAGAGGCAAGGAGTGACCAAGGGTGACCAGCTAGAATCAAGAAATAAATCTGTCATTCACATAAAAAAATAAAATAAAGTTGTTTTTTTTTGTTGAAGCTGAAACAATTATTTAATTATCCTGCTTGGAACAGTCAGAAACTTAGTATGGCAGGTCAGAAAGGACACAGTCAATAAAACATGATGGAAAGAGTGGACAGAGTAAGGGAAGCAAACGTTCGTGCATTCTATTTTTCAAGATTATATTAAAGTTTCAGTGAGCCATAGTTCCAGGAAAATAGCTTGAATTCAAAGATCAGCATTATTACTGTCATCAAACTTTTAAAAACCCAAATGGATAACAGCATAAAAGAAAAGGAAAGTGAAGATATTGATGCCAGCATCTCAGTGAAAAAAGAAAACATGAAGGAACAAGTTTCAGAAGATAAAAATGTGATTGCCTTACTCCATAGTATGATGGTTCAAATCCAAAGGGATGCACAAGAATTTAGAACAGCAGTGATGATGGCAATCGACAAAGGTTTAAAAGAATACAGAGAGGACAATGCCCGTGTTCTACAAACAATGGAAGAGATGTTGGGAAGTACTACAAAAAGAATTGAGATGTCAGAAATGATTGAAAAACATAAAAATAAACAACGGAAACATAAAAATAGTGCTTTCATCCTAGCTGATGATGGAATACGCAAAGAAATTTTTAATGAACAAAAAGAGACTTTTAATGCAAGGAGTCTCAAACCATATCATGAAATACCTCCAGATCCAGGGGAAGTCTAATTATTTTCAAAATGTGAGACCCTTTGTGTATGACCCCATGTAATTGAAATACATATTATGTTGCTGGACTGTTGATATATAAATCTTATCTAAGGAATATTATCTAATAGTAACTAAATGAAGTAAGTTAGTAGAATGAGGAAGATAAGAAAGAATTGCTAAGAAATAAATCGCTTAATAACATGATAGTTTAAGAATTGTAACTTCAGCAGAGTAATAAATTTAGAAGAAACTAAAGGCTTGCAGATCTCAATACAGTTACTGTTCCAATAATAATATAATAAACCTTGGTCAGTAAACCCTTGGTCAGCCTCTATTGTCACTGGATGCCCAAGTAAAAAGTTTTTTTTCTTGTTTTTTTCCCCAACTCGAGGGATATGAAGCTGGAAATATAGTACACATATTTCTGCTTCACCTAGTGCCAATGTCATCAGCACTAGTCTGGGTTTGAACCCAATCATTATTAACTGACACCCATCTCATATGAGGTGGTGGTATATTTATAATTGTTATAACCTTTTGATTAATTTGTATTTTATGATTAACTAACCTTTTATAATAGTTTATTTATTTATATTTGTAAAAATGTATATTGCGTTTATTTTCTTAAATTAAATTGAATCCTAGATATCTATAAAATGTTACAAATATTTCAAATTCTTTATTAAAGTTCATTTTCTTCAATTAATTAGTGGGTAACATTTTATATTTATCTTTTAATCAATGTACACTTGAGAATCAATTATTTAAACAATGTAATATTTCAATTATATTTTGTAAATTTCTATTTAAGTTTATGGAAAATATATTTAAAAGTCATTGTACCAAATTCCTAAAATTTTTCTGAATAAAATCTACATTTTTGTTAATCTAAACCTTAATTAAACAGATTTTGTTAGTACAATGACTGATAAACTTAATATGCTTGTTGTTGTTTTTTAATTAGCAAATCAACCCTTGGGCATGTAGGATTCTAATTTCCCTCCAAAGCTGGCACATACCACAGAGAAGCATTTAGAGCAATTACAATTGGTGGTCAGTATAGATTGAATCCTGTAGATAAGACCAGAAGATATAAATAGTGGAAAATTTGATTGAAGAAAGTTATTACTGAGTTTACTGAAGAGAAGTGAGGAATACATATATATATATATATCGTGCCTAAAGAAATGACGGGGTGAAAAGATCGGTCGTTTGCTTCTCAGAGGTCTGTTCCACCAGCCCATTCATGCCTTTGCAGTGCTTTAAACATCTAGCCAGAGACTGTCTGTGTCGAGGAAGCCTGAAATGATCTGACTGTATTAACTGCCTCTATTAACTGATTGATTCTGAGGTAACATCCAATTTGCAGCAAGCCATTGATTGATTTTATTTGTTTTCAAAATCTATATTAATTTATATTTTATATATTTGTGTAATGTTTATACGGCTTGGTTTTAAAATGCATCTTTTAAATTTATTTAAGTTAAAATATCAATTCTTATAAAACTACATTATTTTGATGCGGCAAATTAAATTAATTTTGTCGGTTTGTTTAGATTATTTGACTGCAAAATTCAATGAGCTATTAGCTTTAAATCCTCCCCCTGTTATTTTTCTTTTAATTTAAAAATCATTACAAGAAGTCTTACTTCCTGTAAATTAACTAATCGAAAGCTCGTTTGGTTTTGTATGTTATATATATATATATATATTATTTTTGAATGATTTATTTTAAAAATATCTTACTGTTACCTTCAATTTAAATAGCCCTGTAATTATTTTTGAAAGAATAAATAATTTTCGTGAATCAATTGAGTAAAAATATCATAGAATTTTATCAGTATATATATTTCATACATATATTTTTATTTGTCAGAAAATATTAAAAGTATGATTTACAATTTATTAGTTTGATATTTAATGCCCGTCTGTGTTAATGAAAGACAAGTCCTATTTTGTAATCTTCCGTGTGAGTGGGAAAGCAATTTTATATTTAGTTTTAATTCTTGCCGTAATATAATTTACTATTCCTTCATTAATGACCTAATGTTTCTAGGACTTTACATTATGTCAGGGAGCAAATGATTTGAATCAGGATTCATTATTTTGTTAGTGATACATTATTTTATATATATACGTCGAGGGCATTGTGTATTTATAGTTACCACCATTTCTTTATTATGGCTATTCTTGCTTTGCTACAAACTTCTTAGGACCTTCGGAATCTGACCAGTCCAATCTCTCACTCTCCCCCAAAGTAGACATGGTTCATACCAGGGGATTTTTCGAGCATTGTCATTAAGATGTATATACACATCGAAATATTATCATGATTATTTAGAGACATGCTTTAGCTGGAGGGCTAGCATTTCTCTTATCTCCTGTACATATTAGGAACTTCTTTAGCAAAGCCACCCAGAGGTTCATAGCAAACCTCATTTCTTTTGTTGTAATTTGCAATAGCATACTGCCCTCCTCATCATCATCATTTTATAGCTTTATGTAGCAATCCTGCAATGCTCTCTGCCATGATGGCACGTCCTTCACAAACAAATAATTAATTAAT
Source organism: Epiperipatus broadwayi (assembly GCA_028023455.1). Taxonomy (NCBI): domain Eukaryota; kingdom Metazoa; phylum Onychophora; class Udeonychophora; order Euonychophora; family Peripatidae; genus Epiperipatus; species Epiperipatus broadwayi. Next base: position 2,077,034 of record JAQFVV010000082.1, on the reverse strand, counting down.
TAAATTTGACTGTACAATTGTCAATTATTTATTTAAGAATTATTTTGCTTCCCACACTCATTATATACAAATGATTATAAATGTAATAATGTTTTAAATGTACACTTTCATATCTTTTAATATATATATATATAAAGAGATTTATTTATCTTGAACAGGGCTAATAATATTTTATTGCTAATTGGTTTTGGCCGACCAATTAACAAACTTTTATATTGTTTGTCAAAGCTGCATCAAAACAAATTAAATAATAAAATAACCAAGTTGTATAAACAAAGACTCGACTTATTTTGTACTAAATTCTTTAATAAATTCCTCTAATATTGTTATTTAAATAAGCTTAGTTTGTCATCACTCCCAATCTCTAAGGTTCATTACTCTATTTGTTTAAATATTTCTTTGATTTAAATTCTATTCTTTATAATGTTGCCAGAAAGAATTATCATTATTATGGTTCAAACCATTACTAATCAACCAAATCATATCTGTACCATTCTGCAATTGTCAGAATCCACTAAATCATTGGTTTTCCATATAAACCCCCTTTTTATTTTGAGTCTCTATGTGAACCATGACCTCCAGCTGGGACGGAATAAAAACCAAGCACTGCTAGTGTCATCACAAACGTTATCCATTAGTCAGAGAGGCAGTAGTTTAGGCAAATAGGTTAGGATTCATCCTTGCCCTGACATATGTATCTTGTACATGGTTGGATTCAAGGTACTTTTGCTTGGATTATTGGTCTTGTTGAATGAATACACGATTTTGACCGGCACAAATCTGTCTGATATATCAATGTATTCCATGCAACATGAAAACGACAGCACAATACCATACTGTCAGAAATATACATCTGAACAGCACAGTTATTTAGAAGAAATGTCCCTCATCCAGTACAGGAATGCTACATCTGTCAGGCGAGAAGAACAATACAAAAAAAACTCCATAGGAAAGGATTGCGGTACTTTTTGCTGACTTACAATCCCATTCCATAGGCTAAAGGGGTGATCCAAGGAGCAGGGAATAGCATCTGTCTCTGATGGTCAATAAGAAATAGGCTTATTTTTCCCAAGTGCAGCATATAATGTGATTCTGCACATAGTGGATCTTCATGCTACATTTATTAATTACACAAATACATCCAACCCATAAATCCAATCTAACTGCAAAACAAATAACCTAAGATTAACCCTCCCTTAATTAAACTAACATAACTTTACAATTAATGGATTTCCGATTAAAAGCTGTTCTAAATAAAAATAATCATGTCTCCATTTTTTTGTGATTTTATGATATTTTAAAAAGTTTTTAATACAAATATTGTTGTAAATAATGCTTATAATAAAAGAAATCAAATTTAAAAACATAATTATATCACAAAATCATATTTTTCTTAGGAATGATATCAAATACCAATTACAGCATTTGTTATGTCTTTTATGATTATATACAAATTATTTATATATTAAATACTAGTTGTATGGTTATATATAGTTCAATGTTATAGGTCTGATAAAGACTGCTGGGCAATTGAAACCATAAGAAAGTATAAATGAATAAATTTTATTTTATAAATTGCATTGTAAAATATTTAAATGAAGGTGGTATATTTTTGTAGCAATTATAATATAAAATTTCATTGTAGCTGTTACAAGTTAAGGTAGATAACATAGCTGTATTTAAGACAAAGTTGAGATTTTTACAAGTTTTTGATGATTTGCTTTTTCTTTTTTGTTATGATTGGTAGTCAAATAGGAATATATTAATTTATGATTTAGTTGCTCACCAAGACTATTCTATCCAAAGTTGGCTCTCTGTCCAGGACAAATCTAAGAAGACCAGCCACACATTTGAAAGCTTCCCAGTTTTCTTTAAGGAGATATGTTTATGAAGTACAAGTTGCATAGTGATAAAAATGTCTTATTTAGACAGACCATTTTCATCAAATTTTACTTAAAAGAATGTTAATTCCTGCTAATTCACACACATTACGTTTAAAAATTCTTAAAATTAATTCAATAATAAAGACAAACTTTGCAACAAAGAAAAATTACTTATATAAAAAAAACTACAATATAAAACAACAGATAGAGTAAAACAAGTTAAAAATTCTGCCCAACAATATTATAAATATCGAATCAAAATTATTTCATTTCTATTGAAACTGATAACATAATACAACAGAATTAATAAAGTTTGCTACAATTTTTCTTGAGTTTAATTATTAACCATATAAATCAATCAGATTAAATACCTGTCACAATTAATTCTATATTTATTTCATATATTAATCTTTATTTTAATTATTTTATCTTTTGGATTGGTTCTAATTCAGTATAAATTCCAAGAATCTCTTATCTATTAGTTTAATAAAAGAATTAAATTTATTGATATAAAAAAGAACTTTAAATAATATAAAAAAAATTCTTCTTTTAAAATTAAAAAAAGTTAAAATTTTATATAAAATTTTGTATAAGTTTGTGCATGCACACATATGTATTTATAAAATTTACTTCTGATACATAAAATCTTATTTAATATAACATTCAGTCAGTCTTACCATTACACTAGCTCTAACTTAAAGTACTATGTATCAAGCTAGCCCTTTCCTTCACTGACCCCATGAAATATCTATTTAATATATTAAAAACTGTGGAGTTAAATTCACTGTTTTGTTTTATTATATATATATATATTGTAACAATCCAGATAAGATAGACTTATGTAAACTGCATTACAGGGTGCCATCTAGGCATTTGAACCTAGAAAAATTTATAAAGTAGGCAGATACGTAAGTCAAAAAAAAAACTTTTTTTATTTTTATTTTAATAAATATATTTTGATATCCGGTTGTTAGCCCAAGTCACTAGCTCAGGGAGTAGCAGAGATTTAATAATATAATATCTTATCTAATTATATTTCAATATTAAAAAATAAATAAAATAAGCCACTGCCAGTAATTAACATACAAAAATTTATTTACGCATATGTATATATAAGATTTAACATTATTATTTTAGTATGTTTATTTTAGATTTTAATTTGATTTTATAATTTAAATTTACATTTTAATTTTTATAATATTATAAGTTTACATTTTAATTAAGTTCGCACAGATTTGTTTAAAAATGTTGAGTATAGATCAGTTACATAGATTCCAAGGTCAAAAACATTTCAAATAAACATAAACGATCAAAATACAAAATCATTGATACTGTCAATTGCAGAGGGAAATTTATAAGTAACCCAATAGCATTCACCATAAGATGCTTGCATTAACACCAATAACTTAAAAGACATCCGAATAAATACATTTTAGATACTCACCATAAGGTATCAGTATTTACCGAATGTCTATATATATATTTTGATCGAATATGAAAACCAAAAACATAATCAACCGGTAATGAACCCATGCAAGCATCTATACCCAACTTAAATTTAATGCATCTTTATTTAGAGTGTCGAGTATGAATAGACTACATAGATTTGCATTTGAAAAGAAAATATTCAATCCTTGTTTAACCTTAGGCCAAAGGTTCGCAGTCAAACCAAACTTCAATCCATCTGATATATCGATGTGTTCAATGTAATACGAATACGGCAGCACAATTAGGTTAAGAGAAGAAACTGCTTCTTGTCAGATAGGAATATTACATCTATCAGACAAAAAGAGCAATAAAAAAAAACTCCATCGAAAGGAACAGCGTTCTACGTCTTATAATCCCTTCCATAGGCAAAACGGAAGTGTGCGGCGTATAATAGCGATTCTGCCCATAGCGAATCTCGTACTACATCTACTAATGCACCAATATATCCAATCCATTGACCTAATTCAACTACGAAATGAATAACCTAAGATTACCCTCCCTTAATATAACTTTACAAATCTATATAGCCATTCACGTCCGACTTAAGTTTAATATTTATATAACTAGTTTAAAGAAAAACAGAAATCATAATAAAACTTAAAGAACAAATAAATAAATAAATGGAAATGATTTTACAAAAGAAATACATTAAATAAAATTATAACTAATTAATAAATAATGTTGGTCAGATAGGATTCTATTTCTTAATTATTTTAAATACGGAAAGTTTTTAATTTAATGTTCATTAATTATAAAGTTCTTACGGTTTAAAACAGTTCATCTTTATCTGTTGCTTGCCATTTGAACATGAATTCCCATGCCATCCTAAAAAGATTGGTTGAGTTAGCCGTTGTTTTTTATTTATTTATCTGGAGGTCTGTTAGTTTAGTTGGTCCTTAATGTAGAAAAAAAAACGATGTCATTTCTCTTTTTTTTTTTAAACAAAACTGAAGGGATTGAAGAGTGTGTCTTTTCAATCCCTTCTCCTTCAACTCCACACTAACACATATAGTCACATCATAATAACTAATTAACTCTTTTATTTTCAAACCTTTCCTTTTATAATAATTTTGTGGATTAACTCAACATTACATCATGATGGTGAAAACCTTTTTGTTGAGGTCCGATTTCCCGATGGATTTCTTTCATTTGCTAAAGTTTCTATTGTTTTCCTATCTGACCGATGCTTATACATTTAAATGCCCAAAGGCTAGTTTACTAATTAAAATAATCATTTCCATTTTACAAAGGATTAATTAATTTGTTTTCAAACTTAAACATATATTTTTATCTCTAAATCTTTTCTGAAAATTTAGTTTTAAATTACTCTTTTTTTAATAAAGTTTTATTTTAATAAATATTTATGTGCGATTTTATATATATGCAAGTTTAAGATGATTTTTTAATTTTCAGTTTTTAATTCTTAAAAAAGAAATTTTTATTGGTGAACTTTTTTTTTTTATGTTTACTAATAAAAAATAATGTAACGTACGTATGTGCTCGTTATAATATATATATTATTATTAAAAGGAGATTGCCTTGACAACAGTTTGAAATTATTGATTGTTATTGATATTGGGATTGTCTAAGTGTTGGCTGTTTTTTAATATATATAATGAACAAATCATTCTTGAATGAAATGAGTTCAATCTTCTCACCATATATAATAATCTCACTTTCTTTATAAATAGTATTATTACATGTTGGCTAGTTTTAAAACTATAATATATTTTACAGTCAATATAGATAGATAATAAAACAATATTATTAATGAGTGCATTTAATCACCCTCTATTTAGAAACTCTTAAATAAATTTTTAATGCAAATTACAAACATCTCACAATAAGTGAAGATAATTTCAGATCACATTGAACATCTAGTAAAAATATAAGTATGAAAGTTAAGCAACTCAAAAACAAATATGAAACCAATCAAATTAATTTTTGATGCTATTGAATTGCATTCTATGACCTTGTAAGTGAATGAAGCAATAAGAAATATATAAATATCACTTCTCAATATATAGAAATATATTTGATAGTGCTAACCTTATTTTCTATAGAAAATTTTCAATGTAGAAAGGAGCATTTGATAAAAAATCAGCTAATGTTTTGCTACACAAAAGTTTCTTTCAATAAAACCGGATAAGAAGCATACAAATTCTGATGAGATTTCAACAACTATTGCCATTCAATCTTTATTAAATATGCTCAATAAGTTCAATATGACCACAAAAATTGTATGCAAATTTTAAAGGCAATTTAACTAGGCCTTTTTTTGTATCAGATTGATTTTATTAAATAAACCAGAGCCTTTAACAAACTCATTTTAATTAACTTTGCTTTTTGGGTACATATCCAAATATGTAGTTAATTAATTAAATCCTGTATATGTATTTAATAATGTTAATGTTATTTGCCTACACCTTCTATAGAAAATTTTGGATATTTAAAAAAACAATGTTTGATAGAACAAAATCAATTAATTTTATGTTAGACATATATTTCTATAAATAAAATCTGGCATTATCAGTAGCAAATTAATTGAGACTTGTTAAATACACTTTTGAAGTATGAGATGTACTTAACATTTGAATGCAAATTTTAGCAGCAATTTAATAGAAGTCTCCTTTATATCATCTCAATACTATTAAACAAGACAAAACTTGTAAAGCAAACTCATTTTAATTAACTTTGTTTTGTTTTTTAAGTAAACCTTTAAATATGTAATTAATTAAATATTGTATACATGTTTTTATTTATATATATAGGGAGAAAAGTTAATCTGATATTTTTTTTTACTTTTACATTATAATATTGTAGATAGTTCTGGCCATGATAATATTACAAGCTTCTTAAATTTAAAATATATTAATTAAGATAGAAATAATAGATTTAATTTTTCTAAATGTTTTTTAATAATAATGGGTATTTAATTAAAATATGTTATGTACCACATGATAATATGAGAATTGTAAAAGTTTTCTATGGATAATAAGTTAAATATATTATAATTTGTTGAGAGTTGTAAAAGAAAGAACAATATAAAATCAAATAAATAATATTTTTTGTTCACTCTTTTCAGTAATTATAATTGTTTACCAGTCTTAATTTTACCTTTGAAAATATACTAAAAGAAATTTTTTTCTGCAAAAAATTACTTAACAATTTTTAATTTTAACTTGTAAGATAAATAAATAAATAATTTTTTTTTAAAAATTCAGTTAAATTTTTATTTTAATTGATTAAGAGTTTTTTTTTCTTTCTCTTTGTTCCTCTTCAATACAATAAACAAGGTTTATCAAATCAGTGTAATTAACTGATTATCTTATTTTCATTTTGGCATAAGAGAAAAACAAGTACAGGATATTTTTTGACTTGTTTGCAATAAAAAAGAGGGAAATAATTGAACATTTTTTTGTAAAACTAGACCTAAATGGTCAGTGTTTAATTTGGTCATGTAGAATACAAGATTGTGTTTAGTTGGAGAGCGGATTGTTCCAAAAAGTAGTATAGTGTAATGAGAATAAATCAATAGACTTGTGTCTTGTAAAAAATTAGTCTTGATCCAGCTGGAAGAGGCAGTAGAAGGAGTCTTAATTAAGTTGTTGAATAGCAGTGATTCTTGACTCAGATATTGAGCAGATGCAGTAGTTTAAAAATGTTTTTTCAAATGAAAACAAAAATGTGCTAAGTTTAGCTAAAGGATAAATGCCATCTACCTCAATGTAACCATCTCATTAGAAAAATGTAAAGTAGAATATCCCTATATAAATCTGCAATATACCTGTTTCCACCAAGAACAAAGAGTGTCTCTGGCTCTATGTGTTAGTCTAATTTGGAAATAAATAAAAAAAAGAAAATGAAATTTATTCTTTATGAAACCTGAAAATATTGTATGGTAGAATAAATAAATTCTGTACATTGCTATAGAATAGAAAACTTCATGAAGAAAATTACATCAAAACTGGAAATTACAAGTGTTAAAGAAGAATTTAAAAAATTAAATCCATTGTAAAATGTACTTTTAAATGTGCACATTATATATTCATTTACAGATTTAAAAAATTACAGAAATAATAATTGATATAAATGAATAACATTTTACATGTTTTTTTTTCATTTGATTTTTTTTTTTCAAAATTTAAAAAAAATGTTTTTTTTAGGTAATTTAATATTTATTAAATTTAACATTTCTTTTGAAACATTTTTTATTATTATTTTACCTCCAAAATTATACAAAGATAAGCTAATTAAATTTTGTTTCATCTCAGTTATGAAAAAGTTGTTTTCCAATTTTTGTTATTTAACAAAAAATAACTTACTGAATTAAAAGTTAATTAATTTAATGAGTAAAAATGAATTAGTTAATTAGATTTTTTAATGAAATTATATATTTTTAATAAAAATGTATTAATTGGAATTATCATATCATGTCAATTTTTTAAATTATTAGTTAGTTAATTTAAAAGATATTCCAGTGTTAATGTCTTTATATCTCCAGTTATCTAATCTATGAATTGGCTGTGTGTGACTTGATTTTATTACAGCTTAGTGTCCTAGGAATTTTTAAATTATTCCTGTAAAATTATTTCAAGTTGAGTATGCTGTTATAATTATCTTTCACTTGGTCACAGTTATAGTTCCTATAATCTTATGGTTTTGAACTAGCTCTAATAAGCACAATAGTTATATGGATATAAAGGTGAATATTCAGATAATTCTTTGAATAGTGCAAAGGTATTACCTTTAAAATTAATTCACTGCATTTTGCTTTTCTTATTAGAAATTTTTTATAGTTGGCTGGTACACTAATGGGTCCATATAGCTAAAGCATTGATGATGATCAGCATGTATCAGTGTAACAACATTCATTCTATTATTTCTTATGACAGATCAGCATTTATGTAAGTTCATGCATAATATTGCACTCCATTTTACCCAAAGTTTGGCAATGACTAGATAAATAGCCTGTTTTATAGAATGGAGCTCTTTTAAATCCAATCATAAGGGTGGACTGCTGATTATTCATGAGTTTTTGCATGTTTATTATTGCATTTATTACTTTTGTGTAATGTTGATGATGAGTTTATTGTTATTAGTATAATTGCTGATAATATTATAGTTTATTAGTATTATTAGTAAACCTATTTTATTATTCTTTGCTAATCACATGATTTTATGCTCCTAAGTTATTCCTTTTAATTTATTTATTCTATATTTAAGAATCTTAGTACAATAAACTTATGATAGGAAAAAAGCACAATAAGTCTTATTATTCAAAATATATCTCAGTATTTATAATAAATTAAATAACTTTAAGATGCAACTATTAATACAATTATGTTTTAACTACAAACTTTCCATTGCATATTTACAATGAATAGTACCTAATATTTACTAAGGCTGTAACCTCAAGAATATGCACATAAAAATGTGATAGTAGGGACCTCTATAGGTCTTAACCACAAGCTTATATTTTGGAAGAAAAGAGGGGAACCCTTTTTTACTTCAACCTATTAATAATAATGTGCACTAATGACCAAAATAAATTCTTATTATAAGTGATTATTTTTTAGTCCCTTCAAATTGAATGTGTTTTCAATATATTTCTGCAATGGGCTATTTATATGAAAAAAATATTTTAGCTTTAACTTTACATATCTTTAAATTAAATGATGGATAATCTCATTAATGCTAACATATATGTATAAGATTTCAGCCAATAAACATCACATGATTACCATTTCCTATGCTTTCTTATAACTGTTATTAAAACAGGCAAAACTCTCTATACATATTGCCACTCAGTGCAAGCCAGATTAATCAATGCTAGATGGGGATTTTATGCACAAGCCTTTTGGCATCCATTGATTACTCTGGTTTGCATTGAGTGGCAATTCGTATAAAGTTTTGCCTGTTTTTATAAGATTTCAGATGAGCTTTATCTAAATTAAAATTGTTAAACATTTATAAATGCATGAAACATTAAAATATAATGAAATCACAATTATTTATTTAAAAAAACATTATTTATCTAAAAGTCATAATATCGTGCAGCACACCTTAAATACAATATTAAACATTTTTTCTGTTAACATACCTTACAACTAATGTATTATGTATTATATATTTCAAAGAGGTAGTAAAGAAGCAGATTTCTTTTTATTATTATTATTGTGAATTATGCTTTGGGATCAAAAATAACGAATAGCTACAACTAGGAAAGGGGGTTGTAGTTTTTCGAAACAAAAAGTTTGCTGTAGAAGTTAAAAGACGGTATCGCACAATGTTAAATCATTTTTGAATCCAGCATATAGTATTTGTGGGTATAATCACAACTTGTTGATATATCATATACATTTAATTTATATATATACACGGGTAAATAAAGAAAATTTTGAGTAATACTGTATAAAAATTTGTCTTATCGTTTTTCCTTATTATTTAAACATTTCTCCATCATTTTTGTTAAATGGAAATAAAATTAAATTCATTATTAATTTAGGCAAAGTCACTTTGTAAAATTAATTCTATAAATAGAAAAGAGTAAAATATTCTTGAAGCTTTTAAAGAACATAGACAATGAAGTTATAGAAAAGACAAAATGTAATTACCAATTAAACAAAATTATTTAAAATATATATTTTTTGCAAATTGTTTCTTTTAAAACTAAGATTTGTAATTTAGATAAAATTCCTATAAAAATTACTTTACAAATTAAATTTAAAGTTTAGTAAAACTATTGTCTTTTTCTGAGAATAGTAAGTATAAATATATATAATAATGTAATATTTTTAAAGTAAACATGTAATATTTAATAATTTTTTTAAAAAAAATAATTATATTTGCAAAAACAATTTGTTTAAATAAATAAATATTTTGTATTTGTTACTATTAAAAATAATACAACGTTGTATTAGACAGATTTTTAATAACTCATATATATGCAAAAAAATATAATTTTCAGACCGCGATGTTTCTGGCATATCGCTTCTGTTATCTTGTAACTAAAGAATATATGTTACTTTTAATAATGTTGTCATGGCACTGCAAAAACTAGATTTTTTGAGAAAACTTAAAAAAAAAAAACATGAAATAAGATTATATATATATTCAATCAAAAAATGTTTTAAAACATTATAATTGGATGGGTATATAATCTTGTTCCATATTATTAATAATTTTGGTTATTTTTACAAGATCCAGTTGTTTGAAATTACATTACAACTTTCTTTAAAGTAACATTCTTGATCACATAATGCAAGATGTGATTGGTCTAAATTATCTTTACAACTTTGATTTTAATCATATGTAGATGTTCCAAAAAAATTAGATCTGTTATATCCTTATCCCACAAAAACCTCTGATTTAACACATAAACATGATTAGCACATTATATAACTTCAAACCATTTTACATCACACAATCTAAGTTGAAACAAATAGCATAGGATCTTGTAATAACTTTTTAGACTTTTTTAATACTTCCATTTTGTTCACTTCTGGAAATAATCTTAATTGCTTTTCTTCCTAATATCATCATTTATCAATATTCCTGTAGCATGCCTATTTTTCTCTCTTTTTCAATTTTAATACACACATTATTTTATCTGACTAATAATTATGAAGTCATATCACTGTCCACAATAAAAAAAAGTATTTAAAGTCAATATACAAAGTTTAAAAAATGTTTATCAAATTAAGTTATATATACTATTCTATATATAAATTATTTTAATATTTGTTTATCTCATATAAATTATGCTATTTTTTTTTTTTTAAAAATACATATTTAAAATAATTATGTAAAATATAATGCAGATGATGTGATATTAAATTTATACATTATGTTATTAGATACAGAATATTTAACTTATTATTTAGCTTTTAATAAATTTTTTTTCTCTTCACTAATAAAAATTGTAATTATACATATGTAATTCTTTCACATGCGTTAGTGAAGCTGTAATTATACTATAATGTTTAATATGCCTGCTTAGCTTTTATTAAAATGAGATGGGAAAAAAAAAGACAAGGAATCTGGTAGGCTACAGTATATAAATAATTTTATTTTTTATGGAATTACATTTAAAAATTCAAAAAATTTTAAAATGATACTTGAAAAATATAACATGATTATATATATACAAAGTTTAAAATGATATCTATGAAACATTTACCCAAAAGTATAAATAATATTAGAAAGTGAAGTTTCTTTGAAAATTTTCTTGCCCTAACATTTTTAATGTTTTATTACAAAGACTTTAGATCCACTCATTATTATTTTTGGTATATAATGTATTCCTGTTAAATTATTGTTTAAATTAAAATATTCAAGTTAACATTGCCTCAGATAAATGAAAAATAGCCTTTCAATTTTATTGGTCTTAAAAATAAATCAATTATGACTGGCGTTTAAAAAAAGCAAGAGTTTTATTAAATAGTGAATATAAATTCCCATTCTGATTTTTTTAAAAGTTTATTTTTAAAGAAAATTTTTCATAACTAGAAAGTTTAATTGTTATAGTTAGAAAGTTATACTAAACCTGATCACAGATGTTCTGTAGGTCATCATGCATATTTTATTAGCTTTATTTTTTTAATTTGGAATTACAACTACTAGCTTAAATTTATGATTTTATTAATTAAATTACATTTTAAAATATAGTTAACTGTTTTTTTCTTTAAAAGTTCATTACAACATTTCTATTCCCCATTTTATTCCATGATTAATTTAACTTTTTTAATATAGAAATTAAATCTAATTAATACTCTTATATTTCGTCATCAACATTAAAAAAAATGTCAAAAAATTATTGCAATTACTTATTTAACGAAGCGAGGAAAAATTAATTATAAAAATCATAAGTAGTTTTCATGTATAAGTTTCTAAAAATTAAAAAAAAAATTATCTTACTGGCAATCTACAATATATATATATATATATATATATATATATAGATATATATAAGATATGTTTTATATATATATATATATATATATATATAAACATGATTTTATATATGTGTGATTATTTGATGAATTGTCTTCTGTTTGTATTAAATATATGTGCAGTACTATATATTTCTAGGGAAAAGATGTAGTTATGAGTAAAGAATATTGTGCAGCTGATTACATATGAAATAGACCATGACTGAAAAATTTGAAAGACAAGTGTTGAGAATGTAATGTCATTCAGGATTATGGAATAGTAAGTAAAGAGGGAGCAAAGAAATGTGATTAGAGAAGTGAAAATGTACAAATTAAAAGGCAGAAATTCATTCACAGTAAAGATTTTGGAGAGAGAATTTGAGAATCTATATTGTTGAAGGGAAAGACTACAATTATAAAGCTGCCCAGGAATTCTTTTAATTTACACAGCAATTTGGAGAAAAACGAAAATTAGAATCGGAAATCAATTTTATTATGTAGTTATAATGCAATGATTTATACTAATAAACAGAAGTTATGACTTTTAATTTATAACCATCAATTTTTTTTTAAAAAAAATCCAAATATCACTCTGAATATTTTCTTGATGATTCTGCTGTTTGTTCTAACATTGTACAGTTTAATATGTTGGAAAAATTGCACATAAAAGCAAAAGGTGTCTGGATCCATTTCTAGTTAAAGAATGCTAAAAAAACAAAAACAAAATAAAACCATAATTTAGTTAACTGAATGAAATTTTAGTGTTTGATGTCATTTGACTTCTTGAAAAATTAATCATATAATTATTAGATTATTTATTCTATTTTGTAAATAGGCAAAAGTACCTTCTATATTATTCTTTTTACTATTTCTTTTTTATTTTATTTGTGAAAACATATTCAATCCAAAAATTTTTCTTACTACTTTCTTTTAAAAATAAATTTCTTGGGGGAGGGGGGGGTCATTCTTTTAAATATTTCTTTCTAATCTCATTTTTTCCAATTTATCTTTATTGTTAATGTAAAATAATATTTCGAAATAATATAAAACTAAAATCATAAAATTATAACTTTTTTTGTAAATCAACCAGTATTTTTAAAACAATTCATATAATTTAATTAATTTTGTTTTGTATAAAATGTTTACATAATAAATTTGACCAAAAAATTCACATTATAATAATGTTACGTGCGTCATAAAATATTTTATAGATTTTGTTAACAGCTAATGATGGTAGAAAAGTATATAAAAAAGAATATTGTTGATATCGTTTCAACAGAATATATATAAACACACGGCAATAATAATAAAGTAGACAAGCAATGAAATATTTAAGATACTTATTAATTAGAGGGGATATATAGAGCTAATACAATATGCTCATACAAATTCATTTAAACTGTTTGAAATTAAAATTTATTTTATCACTGCGATGTGTTTGAAAGCCAATTAGCGGATGTCTGTTTGTTAACAGAAAAAGAGATGGAAAAAGCCTAGAGCATAAACTTACCCATAAATATCTTCAAATCACATACACACACTTTAGAAAGTTACATAGAATTATTGTGTTCTGATTATATTTTGGAAAGAACATCATCTAAATTCCCAAATAATAGATAAATATTAGTTTTTTATTTAAAAAAACATTGCTAATTGTAGAAAACCCTTTTAGCACTGTTATTGTTGCATATATATTTATAAATACCCATTTTTCTGTCTCTTTCTTTGTATGTATTGTACACAATGTGCACAATATATGTAGCTAGATAAACAGATGAATGGATGCATATAGGTAAAAGTAGATAGAAAAATAAATAGATACATATACATATATTGTAATGACTATAAAAAAACAAAAAAAAACCCAAAGTGATGATAATAAAGAGCAATAAGGAAACTGCCCATTTAATCCTTTTTGCAAAAGGCATCACAATTTACCATTGTGGAACTACTGGCTTGGAAAAAAATCCTCTTAATTAAGGTATTAGATTGACTGAAATACCAAAAATTGTAGCATAAATTTGTCGTGAATGATTCCATTTCAACACCAGTAATTTTTTAATTTAGTTTTGGTTTTTTTCCAAAAATGGCAGGAGTAGTAATTAAAAATAAAAACTAAAGTTTATGTTTTTTAAAAAATTTTGGGCTCATTGACTATGTCATATTAGGAGGATTTCAATTATACATTTATTTCATTACAAAATAAAATATATGTATGGTATTTAAAATGTGCTTTTTGACATATGTAAACTTATAAACTAAAAAAAAAAATTTTTTTCTTAATTTTTCAAGCATAATTTCCTTGTAAGATATTTGTTAACTTCACATGATAAATTCATTTTTAAAAAAAATACTTTTGTTAAATTATTAATTTAGAAAATAATGTTTAATAATAATATATTTGAAAAATAATTTTATTTTCTCACAATTTCCTTTAAAATTGAAGCCTTTGTATATAGAAATATTTCTAGAACCTAAATTGAGTTACATTCAATTACATTTCAAAAGTTAAAGTATTTATAAAACTTGTAAAATTGATCAAAAAAGATTCTATTTGTGTATAAGACAATGACAAGATATAAATTGTTTAAACCAATAAAAGAGATTATAGCAAGATTTAAATGTAATAAATTATTTATAGACCATTAAGATGATATAAGAATCAGGACATCCTATCAGAATTTAGTTATAGATACAATTATAAGCTTATTTTTAAGCTATTATACATGCACTTAGAATTTAATTGAATGTATTTCATTTAAAAAAAAAACTAATTGTTAAATATTAATATAATAATGACAATTAATTTGGTTAAACTAGAAGTAATTATAGCTCCAAAAAAATTGAAGCAGATAATATCATTCAATTACCTTTTATTCTCTTATTTTTTTATTATACAATGAAGACAAAATATTTGTTATATTTTGATGTAAATCCCCCAACACCACTCTATGTCCTTGCATACATCATGCAAAATAACTAATACCTCATGTTTTATTGATAAATTATGATTAAAATAGAATATATATTGTTTATTAAATTGCAATTGTATAGTTCTTTTCAACATGCACGCACATAACACAGACACTTTTATATGTATAGTACACATACAAGGGGAAACTGAAAAATAACCAAAATTGTTCTATGATTTGCATGTCTGTTGTAGTATATGCTACTGCTGTTACATGCTTCTTGCAACCCTTCTTCATAAACATCTACCAAATAACATTGCTGGGTAAAATTGTGGGGCCATGTAGCCCATTTGTATGTAAACTGTATTTGATGTATTTGTCAATTTTTTATAATGGCTGAAAGGTCTGAAAAATGTGAAATCCTGTTTTGCTTGCAAAAAATGGCAAGGAAAACAATTATAATGCTTGAAACAGATTATAAGCAATCTGATCTTATAAAAACACAAGTTTATTAGTGTTTAACTGAAGTGTTAAATTCATCACATCCTAAAAAGCTTGACAAGTGAAGTCTAAAGTTAAAACAATACAGATTTATTTTATGCAAACAGCATTTTTCTCTCAAATTTAGTTCATTATGGTCAGGCTTTTTATCTGCAATTTTTGAAACATTTACGTGATGCAGTAAAAATGTAAACATCCTATTTTGTGCCAGAGAAAAGAATGTAAGCACCATTCCAACAAATTGCCCTCTCTCAAAGCCTTGAGTTTTAATTAAATTCAGCACCAAACAGCTTATCTAATGACCATATTCATTCGATCTCACTTCATGTGAGGTTTTTTACTCTCTCAAATGCAAAAAAAAAAGTCTGATTTTTTTAATTTTTCAGATTTAGAAGTGGTGGGAAAAAATGAAAGAAGTGTTAAAAGGCATTATGTTTCAAGTACTTCTAGACTACTTTGAAAAATAAAAAAACATGTTTAGACCAGTGTATTGCATCATTTAGATAGTAATTTGAATGAGATTAAATTTATAGCACTTAAAAATGAATAAACAATTTTTTAATATAAAAATCCAATTATTTTTGAGTCCCCTTGTGTATAAATTAAAATTATAGAATAAACACTTCAAATAATAATAATAATGTGATTAATAATAAATTAAAGGGGTGCATTTGCATATACTTTACTGTGTTTGCTCATTAATTCAGTGAAAAAATAAAAAGAAGAAAACAACTTACTGTACCATATTTTTATTGTTTAAATAATGTAAATAGCAAAATGTCTGATTTTTATCACAATTAAAAATTCATTAGGCTATATTCTTTTTTTTTCAATAACTTTTTTTGGCATATAGAAATGTAATAGTGGTCTTGCTATCAAGAAATTACAATCCCTATACTTGTTTTGGTGTTTTTAAGTCAATATCAAAACTTTAAATATATTCTAAAATTTTATAAGCATTATTTTAGAAAATATTTTATTATATTCAAAATATTTATATGCTTTTAAAATAAAGCAAAGATATTTTATTAATAAATGTGATCATGCACAATATTCCAAGATAAATAAATATCCAATGGCATATTGTAAAATTTATTTACAAATTTTAATTATTTTTTTATTAACATGATCATGTACAGTACTTAGAGATGGAAAAAATGACTACTCAAGTAATGTAAAGTGTATTAAATTTATGAATTTTAATAGTTTTTTTATTGTTGTTTATATTTGTTTTATTTTTTTTAGAAGTGGAGTTGTGTATTTTAATAAAGCATAGTTGATTAGTTAACTGTGCAAAATGTTAGACTTAAAACATTTCTTCAATTGAAATAAATAAACAATAATAAAAATATGTAATTAATGAAATGAAGAATTTTATAATGTCAAAGATTTTCATGACAAGAATTATTTAATAAATTTAACTTTAACAATTCTGCTATAATTATTTAATAGAAAAATTCTAATTTCACCTCTTCCTTATTTTATTAATTTATATCATATTCAACATTGAGTATTTATTATATTTTATATTTGTATTTACTATAAGGTTTTTTATTCATTCACTTTATTATAATCTTATATTTATTTTAATATGGCATTTATTTAATATTCCATTATTTACAACAACTTGTTCCTCTAAATTGTCTACAAACATCACTTTTCCTAGAAAAAGAATAATAAACTTTTTAAATGTTATCAGAAAAGTGTAAAAACTGACACTGTATAGAATGTCTAGGCATTTTATAAAATGTCAAAAGTGGGACATCCAAATATGTAATACTTAGATTTTTATACATTTTAAAAGCATTCAATACAATGCCAAAAGGAAAATCAGCCATAAATTTGATGTTGCAAAGGCAAGATGAAATGTTATGTTACACATGTTTCGCATGTAATTAATAAAATTAATGATTACAATTGTTGTAAATCTTATGTACACATCTGTTACTCAATGAAGTGAAAGATAATTACCAAAAATTCTTTGAAGATTTATAAGATTTTATTTAAAAAATAATAGTGTTTCTTTCCTCGCTAGATTGATATTTATATAAAATTCAGTAATTTACTACTATCATCATATGTTATCTTATGTTTTTTAATCAGAGGGTTTGTCAGTAAGAAATAATAATCATACACTACTTGAAATTAAGAAAGTGAAACTCCATCTTAATATCAGAAATTCAATATATTGGAAACATTACTATTTAATAAAGAACAAACATTATTTTTTACATTTTTTTTTTTGTTCTTTTATTTTACAATATAGATCAAATATAAAAATTTCTTATATTTTGTATTTCTTACATTTTTGCATGCATCTTTTCACTAAAAACTATACTTTGTCAAAAAATTATTTATCATTCTTTATGATATCTAGATATTCTTTATGATATCCAGGGAAAGTATGTAAAAAATAAAAAAATAAAATGTCATATTTGACCTAAAATATCATGCATTATATAGAATGACTAATCATTCTATACAATAACTGCTTTTCATACTTTGTCAGTAACATATTCATCATCATAATAATAGTAGTAGTAATAACAGTAGTTTATTTTCAGGTTCATAAGAAATTGGAGCATTGAAAGAGACAATGTTTCAGACTTTAGCCCATAGCATAATAAACCATATAATATCCTGGCATTTATTAATTAGAAACAAATATCATGACTACAATTACTAGCAAATTCTATCTAAGGTTATAGAGTCTAAATTACTAAAATATGAGCAATAGTCCACTTTTCTTCTCCTCACTCTAGACTACAAGTAAGACATTATAAATATAAAAGTGAATTATTTAAATAAGCCAAGACTATTTCAATGACAAAATTGAGTATTTTTTTAATTTTCTGTTATCAACATCTGTAACAACAGTAACTAAGCAAGTGTTTCATCTATGTGATGATAGTAAAATGAAACAGTGTAATAACAGTAATAATATTAACCATTCACACTGATAAACCTGAAAATTATATTCATATATTTTGCCCAAAATAAACATTTCAACATATATATGGGTGAAAAAAGTGTGAGATTGATAAATAATTATACAGATAGAGAGATTGACTGATGGACAAATAGTTAGATAGATATGATAGAATTGCAGTAATAAAGATAGGTAGAGATATAGATAAATTATATAAGCACACAGACAGACTGATAAACAGATAAAGAGAATGTGATAAGACAAAAAGAAAAAAGAGAGGAGGAAAAAAATGAAGGAGAATGTCACTGTTTAAAAAATTAAAAAAGAAACTAAAAAAAGGGGGAAGATTAAGTTTTTTTAAAGAAAGTGTGAGTTATGAATATTTATGTATAGACAAAACTACATATGTATAGACAAAACTACAAAAGGTATGAGATATGAATTGTTTCTACAATACAGGTTTTTTTATACCTGAACTTATATATGTAATATATACGGGATTTGAACTCCGACTTTCATACGACCTTCAACCACCCATGCTATAGCATACTGCTGATGCCCTTTATCATACACATGAGAATAAAAATTAGGAATTTTATTTCCTTATTTCCTGTAAGTTCTCGGAAAAAAATCAAAGAGCCTTTCAATTTGCTAGAAAACTTCTTTTATACTCCCCCCCCCTCTCTTTTTCTCTTTCTTCATATATAATATAAAGTTTTTTTAAATTTTATTTAATATTTTTATCGTTAAAAAAATGTCGCTGTTTAAGGGAGATAAATGCCATTAAAAATACATTCATCTTCATTATATAACATATTAAAAAAAAGTCAGACACATAACGAATAATTATAGACTTATTTCTCAAGAGATTTTTAAAAAAATTGCATTAAATTATATATTAATTATTAATTATTTTTTTTATTTTTATTTTTTTAAAAGTTTTAAAATTTTATTAAAATTTAGTAGTTTACATTTAGTTTTGTCATTATCGCGAAATTACTTTGAAAATAATTGCTCACATATATGTCATAACCTGAACACAATATATATAAAGATAAAATAAAAATAAAACAGATTCTTTAAAAAATAAAATAGTCCAATTGCAGAATAAAAATTTCTAAATAGTCGAGCAAAAATGCAGTAATCGCCAAGCTTCCCAATTGCTAGGTAATGAGATTTGATGGTTTTTTGTTTTGTTTTATCCTATGGCTAAAAATAACTAAATATTAATTTACCTACCAATGATGATGAGTGGCTGAGTTGAGTTAACCAATAACAACTCTAAGCTTCTTGAATTCAAATCACAGATCATAAGCATAGAATGAGGATCTTTTTATATATAAATATATAGATTTAAATAAATAGTATAACTTTTGACATTGTTATAATATATAGATGTTTGGATCCAGCTAAAATAAAATTATAGGTAAAAGTAACTTTAAATTGATCAAACCTGCAATTTTCTGTAAAAACTAAACAAAAAAAGTGATGTTTATCATATTACATCTTACCTTGAAAGGTAATTATATGAACATTTAGTGGCATCCATTTTCAAAAGAAAATATATTATGGATTTTATACTTTGTGAAATGCCAAAATAATGTTGAAAGCATCATCTTTACAAATTTAATGTTTTAACATAAATAGTAATATTACTTTAGTGTAGAACTTAAAAAAGTGTAAGTAGCAAACACATATAATTGTGCTTACTGATGAGATCAAAAAGGAGACATACAGTAATGCAAGAATAATGGATATGCAAAATTGAAATTTAATATATTGTAGAACTAAAAAATTTTGGATCAAAATTTAAATCTCATTATTAATTATTATATACTTTACTAACAAATAACCACTTGAATATTTTAACAAAAAATTATGATAGAATAATATAGTATTCTGTAATGTTTAGCATAATAAAAAAGTATAACATATCCAAGCCAAATCTGTCATTTTCAGTGTTTAAACATCATAAAACTGATTATTCTACTTTTACTTTAAAGCATTGTAGTGCTGAGGAATATAAGCTTTTGCAGTATAGGTAATCTATTTTTAATGACACACAAATGCTAAAGAAAAATACATTGTAATGTATTTAAGTTAATAAATTGCATGAAGATAAATAGAAAAAAAATTAAAAGAATAACAGTTAAATTATAGCAATTATTTTAACAATTTCAGATTCCAAAGCTGGCATAACAATGATGTAATAATAACAAAAGAAACAAACAATATATGTAGATACTAAGGAGGATGGATTTCCTATCACCTTTAGTGCCCAACCCTCACAATTCACTTTGATTAATGCTGCCCCTTTTGCTGAGCTTATGCAAAAATATTTATTTCTAATACTTCTTTTTATATAATATATAGTGTTTTGAAATTCCAACATTATTACATTAAAGTTAGATAAAATTAAAAAAGAGTGACACAAACCCCAATTAGGATTTAAAATAATCCCAGTTCAACATGTTATAGAAAATCATCACATGGTTTTTTGCAATACTTCTTAGATTAGACATGTATTTTAAAATTTTATTTCTGAAAGCAAATTATTTATTTATTGGTAGAGAAAAGAAAGATTGAAAGAATGCAATAACAAAGATTATATTATTAATGCTTTAAAATTATATTTTCAAAAAAAAAATGCTGAAAGATTCATATATGTTAAGATTTTTTCCACCTTTTAATCTCAATAATAAAGACTCTAGAAGAACATTTGATTTAAAGAAATTAAAAAAATATATAAATTTATATATTTTTACAAAAACTATGAAATTACAAAATAAGAATTTAAAATAACATCAGTCTAATGTATAATATTTATATACCTACTTCCATTACCCATTTTCATCATTTATTATTTTATATTTATAGAATACATATATAATAAACAAAATATTCTGAAATAAACCTTATAATATAAAAATACCAATATATTAGTTGCGTGCTGACAAGCTGAAAGGTTCTTCCTTTCAAAGGCTCCAATTGAGACAGTCTAATTTATGCCCAAAAGAAAGAGATAAAATAAAAAGAAGTCAATAGTTTTATCAGTAAGTACTATCGCTATTGTTCCATAAACCTTTTATTAAAAAAAGGCTAATTTTCAGTGAGGAAAATTAAGTTTTATGATTACGTGTGAGCATGGAAATGGCTGCCTTCAACAAGGCTATAGCCAAAGCAGATGGTTTAGAAGATTCACTTGGTTACAAGACAAAAGCAACCATTGAGAGCAAAAGTGAAAAAGCTAATATAAACAAGAATAGACTTCCTGACAATCCCAGTTATTCACCGAAAATGAATTTAGAAAACCCTAGTAACTCAGATTTTAATCATCATGACAGTGAAAGTAACGGAAATAGCAAATTCACAGAAGCTGACTTCGGAAAAAAAAAAGTAGTAATAAAATAGACCCCGGGACTTTAAATAATGATAATTCAATAAATAATTCAAAAAGGAACATTACTGTGAAAAAAACCAGTATAAAAGCCCTAGAACAAAAAAGTTACAAGGCAAAAACTAGCGCACTTCCGTTATTACGACAATTTGGTGTCGAAATGGAAGCTGCGGTTTGCGGGAAAACACGGCGGACAAGAAAAACCCCAGAAATCAGCAAGACGATTCCAACTTTTAAATCGAACAATATGCAATTTAGTGAGACCTACAAAATGATTCAAGAACCAATTTTTTTGGATGAATATAAAGGAAGATATGGGACAAAAACCGCCAGAACAGCAGCGCTATCGACAAATATTTTTTTCAGAAAATCAGCGCTAGATCATAACAAACTAAAAATTGAACCCAAAATCAAAGAAACAAGGCCAAATAAAAGTGCTAAACCCTTTTTACGCTCACAGAATCCACTGAGGAACAATTCTAAGACCACAACAATGAGTTTTTCCACAGATGAAAATGCTTCAAGCTCAAATAAGGATCACAATTACCTTAATGCAAATTTATCAACTCACTATAATATACCAGATACAACTATTATCTCAAAAGTCAATCCAAAACAAACAAAGAAACTGTTTGAAATGCCTAAAAAACCCAAAAATAAGGTGAAGCTATACTCAAACTCTAACAATTGTACCCCTCCCAATCATATAGAAGAGAATAAAACCAAAGTAAACTCCCCACAATGCTCATTGTCAGTGAACAAAGTTGAAGACCTAGAGATGCAGTCTCAAGAAAGTATCTATGCAAACTCATATAGTTTTCATTTCTCCAACTCTAGTGATAACACTGAAAACATGAGGCCAGTATCAAACAAGACACCAAATGAAGACAGAAATATGAACCGAATCAATAATCACAGTAGCAATTACAATTTTGTATTTTCCGGCTTTAGGAAACAATTCAAAGGTAGTAAGTAAGAATGATACATATAACAAGGACCATAACACTTGGAATAGAAGCAGCATACCTCTTTTATCATATGCTCGAATGACAGCAGCAAGCACAGAACACACAAATCCTACAAACTACAACTCTCAACATTATGATAATAACAAACCCGAGCTAAGCACACTTGCTAAGTCACTAATAATCATGGATAATGATCATGAATATGAAGACCAAAGCACAGATCAAAAAGAAGCAGGAATGATTCCAATTATAGAAGATACTCCAACATTCCATATGGTCATCAATGACTGCTTTAATCAGTCAATACCTGCCTTGTTGATGAGATCCTTTCAACCCTACAGAAAAAATAATAACCTAATTTTTTCCACGACAGACCATAACATATCCTTTTATAAATTCCCCACCCAATCATTGTTTGATCTCTTTAAGGCAAAAGGGATATGGTCCTCCATATATAAAGTTTTATTTCACCTGAATGACCACTATGTGGCCATACAATTCACCAACCCCTTTGCCAAGGAAGCCTTCAGAAACACGTATAAAACATTAGCAGGCAGATATTTGGTGACTGTGGACTTGGATAGATCGATGTGTATCAGTGGAATGGTCAAGAATTGTGGTGTTGAATTTCAACAATCAGAGCTTCAACAAATCCTCACACCATATGAGAAAATTACGTCCTTTGCTTACAGACAATTTTGGAATGTTGGAGCTGAGGTTTTCACAAACATTGCAGAATTCAGAATTTTACTTGCCAAAGGAGTGTCCCCATTGGCTGTGCCTGGGTTGGTGGAGTACCGCGAGGCCTCACTACTGATTATTCTCAGAGGGGTTTCCCCACAGTGTTTCCACTGTTCCCAGAGGGGACACCTAATGAGAGACTGCCTGGATCGAAAATGCATACATTGTGGACCTATACGCAAGAAATTCCACAGATGTAACCGAAAGGGACCCCAGATGATTCATTCCAGTTTGCAAGAAAATAATATGATGAGTAATAATATATCCAACTCAGAGGTCTTTCAATTAAGAAAGCCAAAGCAACAGAATCATCATAGTAGGTCCAGAATGT
Organism: Epiperipatus broadwayi; assembly: GCA_028023455.1. NCBI lineage: Eukaryota > Metazoa > Onychophora > Udeonychophora > Euonychophora > Peripatidae > Epiperipatus > Epiperipatus broadwayi. The sequence goes on along the minus strand of JAQFVV010000082.1, from coordinate 2,052,951 downwards.
AAGAAACAGAACAGTCACCCAAGACAATGACATAATCATGTCTGAAAATTCTGAGAATGCACAGCCTGAGAATAATTCCAAGCAAGAGTCAGAAGATAAACGTGTATTACCATCCACAACCCAACCCAATCGCAGGAAGGCAAAAAGATCCAAGAGGCCTAAACCACTATCTTCCCCTTCTACAGACTGATGAATCAGAATTTGTGGCTCTTGTAGAATTACATGAAACAGCAAAACAGGAATGCCCACCTAAGGGAAAGAAGACACGAACTAGTTCACCAACACAGGTAGACTATCTGAATGGCCTGATACCCCTCAGCCTGAAAGTTCCCCATTGCAAATCACCCCATTGGAAAATGCCCACCCAGAACTGATATCTGTAGTTGAGGAGACTGAAACACCTACTCTAACAGCATCAGAGGGAGGCTCTATTCCTGAGGTCACAGTAGAAGGAGAGCTTGACCCAGGGGACCCACCTGAAGACTAGTCTAACTCATCATCAGGTGGGTATTAGGTCATCAATAATGTATATTGCATCACTGAACATAAGGGGCTTGAACACCACTAACAGGGCATATGCCCTGATACATTGGTTCAAACAGCACCACCCAGACATACTATGTGTGCCGGTCAAAATCGTGTATTCATTCAACAAGACCAATAATCCAAGCAAAAGTACCTTGAATCCAACCATGTACAAGATACATATGTCAGGGCAAGGATGAATCATAACCTATTTGCCTAAACTACTGCCTCTCTGACTAATGGATAACGTTTGTGATGACACTAGCAGTGCTTGGTTTTTATTCCGTCCCAGCTGGAGGTCATGGTTCACATAGAGACTCAAAATAAAAAGGGGGTTTATATGGAAAACCAATGATTTAGTGGATTCTGACAATTGCAGAGTGGTACAAATAGGATTTGGTTGATTAGTAATGGTTTGAACCATAATAATGATAATTCTTTCTGGCAACATTATAAAGAATAGAATTTAAATCAAAGAAATATTTAAACAAATAGAGTAATGAACCTTAGAGATTGGGAGTGATGACAAATTAAGCTTATTTAAATAACAATATTAGAGGAATTTATTAAAAAAGAATTTAGTACAAAATAAGTCGAGTCTTTGTTTATACAACTTGGTTATTTTATTATTTAATTTGTTTTGATGCAGCTTTGACAAACAATATAAAAGTTTGTTAATTGGTCGGCCAAAACTAACTCTGTTCAAGATAAATAAATCTCTTTATATATATTAAAAGATATGAAAGTGTACATTTAAAACATTATTACATTTATAATCATTTGTATATAATGAGTGTGGGAAGCAAAATAATTCTTAAATAAATAATTGACAATTGTACAGTCAAATTTAATTAATTAATTATTTGTTTGTGAAGGACGTGCCATCATGGCAGAGAGCATTGCAGGATTGCTACATAAAGCTATAAAATGATGATGATGAGGAGGGCAGTATGCTATTGCAAATTACAACAAAAGAAATGAGGTTTGCTATGAACCTCTGGGTGGCTTTGTTAAAGAAGTTCCTAATATGTACAGGAGATAAGAGAAATGCTAGCCCTCCAGCCTAAGCATGTCTCTAAATAATCATGATAATATTTCGATGTGTATATACATCTTAATGACAATGCTCGAAAAATCCCCTGGTATGAACCATGTCTACTTTGGGGGAGAGTGAGAGATTGGACTGGTCAGATTCCGAAGGTCCTAAGAAGTTTGTAGCAAAGCAAGAATAGCCATAATAAAGAAATGGTGGTAACTATAAATACACAATGCCCTCGACGTATATATATAAAATAATGTATCACTAACAAAATAATGAATCCTGATTCAAATCATTTGCTCCCTGACATAATGTAAAGTCCTCGAAACATTAGGTCATTAATGAAGGAATAGTAAATTATATTACGGCAAGAATTAAAACTAAATATAAAATTGCTTTCCCACTCACATGGAAGATTACAAAATAGGACTTGTCTTTCATTAACACAGACGGGCATTAAATATCAAACTAATAAATTGTAAATCATACTTTTTATATTTTCTGACAAATAAAAATATATGTATGAAATATATATACTGATAAAATTCTATGATATTTTTACTCAATTAATTCACGAAAATTATTTATTCTTTCAGAAATAATTACAGGGCTATTTAAATTGAAGGTAACAGTAAGATATTTTTAAAATAAAGCATTCAAAATAAATATATATACATAACATACAAAACCAAACGAGCTTTCTATTAGTTAATTTACAGGAAGTAAGACTTCTTGTACTGATTTTTAAATTAAAAGAAAAATAACAGGGGGAGGATTTAAAGCTAATAGCTCATTTAATTTTGCAGTCAAATAATCTAAACAAACCGACAAAATTAATTTAATTTGCCGCATCAAAATAATGTAGTTTTATAAGAATTGATATTTTAACTTAAATAAATTTAAAAGATGCATTTTAAAACCAAGCCGTATAAACATTACACAAATATATAAAATATAAATTAATATAGATTTTGAAAACAAATCAAATCAATCAATGGCTTGCTGCAAATTGGATGTTACCTCAGAATCAATCCATTAATAGAGGCAGTTAATATAGTCAGATCATTTCAGGCTTCCTCGACACAGACAGTCTCTGGATAGATGTTCAAAGCACTGCAAAGGCATGGATAGGCTGGTGGAACAGACCTCAGAGAAGCAAACGACCGATCTTTTCACCCCATCATTTCTTTAGGCACGATGTATATATGTATTCCTCACTTCTCTTCAGTAAACTCAGTAATCATTTTTTTCAATCAAATTTTCCACTATTTATATCTTCTGGTCTTATCTACAGGATTTAATCTATACTGACCACCAATTATAATTGCTCTCAATGCTTCTCTGTGGTATGTGCCAGCTTTGGAGGGAAATTAGAATCCTACATGCCCAAGGGTTGATTTGCTAATTAAAAAAACAACAACAAGCATATTAAGTTTATCAGTCATTGTACTAACAAAATCTGTTTAATTAAGTTTTAGATTAACAAATATGTAGATTTTATTCTGAAAAATTTTAGGAATTTGGTACAATGACTTTTAAACATATTTTCCATAAACTTAAATAGAGATTTACAAAATATAATTGAAATATTACATTGTTTAAATAATTGATTCTCAAGTGTACATTGATTAAAAGATAAATATAAAATGTTACCCACTAATTAATTGAAGAAAATGAACTTTAATAAAGAATTTGAAATATTTGTAACATTTTATAGATATCTAGGATTCAATTTAATTTAAGAAAATAAATGCAATATACATTTTTACAAATATAAATAAATAAACTATTATAAAAGGTTAGTTAATCATAAAATACAAATTAATCAAAAGGTTATAACAATTATAAATATACTACCACCTCATATGAGATGGGTGTCAGTTAATAATGATTGGGTTCAAACCCAGACTAGTGCTGATGACATTGGCACTAGGTGAAGCAGAAATATGTGTACTATATTTCCAGCTTCATATGCTTATGCGAAACTAAATTATACCTTCGATCTGATAACAAAATCATTGATCTACTACAGACTATGAGTTACCTACACTATTCCTTTTCTAATACTCCATCAGGTGGAGTAGCTATAATCGTAAATAAAAAATCATCCATCTCCTTCAAAATTTTGATGATCAATTTAAATTGTATAATTGCAATAGTACAAGGCCACTCATTTAACATAGTAAATTTGTACCTTCCAAAGGACCCTGAAACTGTATTTAGTGTTATAAACTCAATCAATAGCACCTTGAGAACCCAGGCCAAATATGCAGGCCACCTTAGCCAGCCTCTTATGAGTGGTAAATGGTTTTTCCATGGTGATTATCCCTTTTATACTAAGTCAGCCCATTCATTGATTGACCTGATATATGTATCCCCAACTTTGATCCCAGGAATGGAGGCAAAGTTATGCCCTGTTGCCTTCTCAGATCATCATGCTGTGCTTGTCAAAATATTGGCACTCAATGATGATCAACCTACAAACTCCCTAGAAAGAACGACCCGCATGCTAACTAAATCGAACATAACCACTAAATTAGTATCTGAGTCATACATTGCCTTCACTAGAATTAAGTTGTTGTCCCTTCCTGCAATAAGAGGCTGGAGGCTCTTCACTAAATCCCTTGCTGACAGCATTAATATATCCACTCAGAAGTCCAGGGGTCCTGTACGCTTAATTAGTGAACTGGACCATAATGCATATAAATTACAACATATGCCATATGAGGCTCATAATGTTCCCCAAATAATTGAACTGAAAATGAAATACAGTCTTATACAGAGGGAGGTTGCCGAATACCTCTCTATTAAAAGAGCTCAGCAATTCATTGAACACCAACATTGCTGGACCTGCAGTTATCTCAAGTGGGCCCTTGGAACCAACAGAAAATCCAGGGCACCAGGTTCAATTGAGAAAATCCAGGGCACCAGGTTCAATTGAGATAGATGGCAATAAATATGTTGGTGCATCCATACTGCTCAGGATCAGACAGCATTGCATTAAAAAATTTAATCCCAATGGTGTTAACAGAATTAGGAGAACATTCTCCATGGAAAATACACCACACAAAATAACTGAGGCCAGAATCCTGGCAACGCTTAGAGCCTTTCCTGATGGCACACATCCTGGGCTACATCAAAATTCCTTCTGCTGCACCTGAGCTCATTTCACAATACCGATTGTTAAGAAGATGGTGGATATACTGGCTGATGGCAGTCGGGAAATTAGTGGGATTTACCCCATCACAATGGTCCCCCTCCTCAAAAAACCCCAAGGGCCATGTGAGCTGGGGAATCTGCAACCTATTTCCATGATTCCACTACTGATAAAAACCAATCGAAAACCTCATCAAAGAAGACATATAGTTGATCATTATTGATAAATTGTAAGCCTTCCAATATGCAAAGAAAGGGAGCTCGACTGCAGAAGCCATCAGTCGGTTTCACCTCATAGTGGATCATATATGCAGGAATAAAATGGTCCGGCCAGTTGTGGCCCAACTCGACTTTGCTGATGCTTTTGACTGTGTGCAGATCAATGTGTTACTCAGTATACTGGAGAAACTCCAAGTGCCCCAGGCATATCTCCAAATGATCGAGAATCTTCTACAGAATAGAGAAATCTTTCTCTCACTGTATGGCCGAGTGGCTCCAGGATTTCAGCCCTCTGTTTCAATAACACAGGACTCACCACAGAGTGCACTCCTCTTCACAGCTTATCTCAACCCATTGCTGTTATGCATTGAGGCATCCATTGAGGGAATTGCCATCCCTTTGCTGAGAGAGAGGGTCTGCCAAGTATCCTACATGGATGATGTGACTGTTTCTCTCCTCACAGGATGAGGTTGGTAGGCTGGAGGAGCTCTTGGATCAATTTGGTTCTGAATCAGGTCTAAGAGTTAATGAGGCGAAATTGGCCATGTGGTCGATCAGAACTGGAAAACAGATCCAGGGGATATTCTGAGCACCCCCCCTGAAGTTTCTCGGCTTTAGCCTGGCCTCCCCTCCTAGTGTTATGAGAAGGGAGCTGGAGGAAAATATTCTCACAAAGATTAAGAACACAGTGACATCCCTAACCAAGGTCCCACTCTCCTTGTTGGGGAAGGTCGCACTATTAAATGCAGCTGTGCTACCCAAAATCACTTATTTTCTGGCTGGTTTTTCCCCTACTAAGACCTCTATAAAAAGGTGGAGACTCAATGTAGGAGGCTTTGCTGGGGCATGAGAACAGCAGTAATTGGCCTCAACTTCTTTCAAAGGCCTAAATCACAAAATGGACTCAGGACTCCATTCAATCAACACCTTCTTAATCCAGAAAGCCCACAATATTTTAACCAAACTATTTCAGGATAATCCAAAAATGGAAAGCCCCCTACCAATAAATGAGGTTGAACCCACTTACCACACCCCCAAGAAAGGGTAACATTTGGTTACAGCAACAGGTCACACTTGTGACTAAAAATGTAACAATGTCCAATTCCCTTTTCAATGGCAAGCTTTCCTATTGGGACACCCATGCTCTAATCAATGGTAGCAGTCCCATAACTAAGACCAGACTTCAGCTAGGGATCAAGCGGCTTGCAGGGTTAACAAAGTTCTGGAAGCTGGAAGTGAAATTAGTAGACTTTATAATTAAAGTTAACCTTGAGGCCCTACAAATGGCTGCATTCCTCCACCACAAGCGGAGGTATAAAATGGATCCAATATGCCCTCTGTGCAAGAAAACCGATGAAACAATTTCCCACATTCTTCAGGAATGTGAGACCTGGAATAAACTACACTACCTGACATTGCAAAAGACCACAGATAAAGACTGGGCCTGGGTGGATATGGTGAAAGCTTTTAAAAAGGGCTCCTTTGGCAGTGTTAGATTGGCAACCTATGTTAACTTTGTCATCTGGTTGGCATGAAATAAGGTAACTATTGAAAAGGGTATTGATTACAATATTGAGGTATTATACTTCAAATCGTTAAATGATGCCAAAGACCATGATAAGAGGACATGACAGCCATGGCTAACCAATCAGACTTGGAACCAGATCAAACTAGGGCCATGCCTTGCCTAGTGTAGTGCTTACCTTACATAATAAATAAATCGATATATTAGTAATTAGAAATTATAACAGCCCAAAGAGCACTAACATATCACGATGATAAATCCTAGGAAATGAAGGTAGTTAAGCCTGAACAAATTAATAAAAGATTGGGAATAGATAGAAGGGAAAGTGACTGCTCTACAAGTGGTATGCCATGCAAACCAAGAAATAAGCATATATACCTATAAAGTCATTTATAATAGAACTGGGAGAGCTTAAATGGTGAAATAGACTTGTACAATTGGACAATCCAAACACCTTCTCATTTATAACAGTACTGGGAGTGCTCAAATGGTGAAATAGACTTGTACAATTAGACAATCCAAGGACAATATTCCCACTGCAACTGAAGTGGTTGCCTTGTTTCTTTCAAGCTATGGCCCCAAATAATAATGAGACATGAATAGAAGAGTTCTGAAAGTGTAACATTGCTGTTAATATAACAACATTTTTGTTTCCAAATAACTATTGGAGAAATGGACATGTATAATTGGACAGTTTTGTGAACAATAATTTCAGCATAAGAAGTTGGGTTTATGTGTGTAAGTCTGGAAGGGCAGGTGAATTTTGTGTCACTGCATTTCTGGAACTATTAATATCCCACTCACCTATCCATACATTTATACTTGAATGTTCAAAATCATATGCATTGAATCAAGTGTATGGGTGCAAATGCACTTGACACGCATCGACACTCCCTAAATTTCTTTGTAATGATTCTTGTTGATTGCATTGTAAAACTTATGCCTCTTGAATCGTCTTGAGGCACAAATAAAGGCATTTGAAAGTAAAATATCAATATATAAAAATCAATAATGCGATAACAATCTTGTAGAATGAATATCAAGTTGAGTAGCATTTCACAACATTAATATGAATGGCCAACAACTATTCAAATTTATATATATTTACACAAATCTTTAGACAAATAATATATATACATATCAGCTACTTTACAGTAGCTGATATAGTATAAAGGTTTTTTACTTTTATTTTATATATATATATATTTGTATTTATATATGTTGGTTTTGTTGCACGAGTGTTGTTGGAAGAGTAAATACTTGTGTTCATTTATATATATATAGTTTTCCTGAAGGTTTGTGATGATGGTATTTTAGTTATATATTGAACTATTTCCATCGTCTAATATAAATATTGAATATTTTTAGACAAAATTTATTTAATTTAAATATTCCACATAGATTCAACTGATAGTAATACTAATCTGTGTGCTATTACTAACAGTTGAATGTATTGGCAATATTTAAATAAAATTATATACGACGATGGAAATAGTCCAACGTATAAATACAACTATTTATTTATATGTTTATTTTGATTTGATTGGTATTTTATTTGTTATAAGGTTGTGTTATATAATAAAATTATAACAAATAAAATTAAAAAAAATAAAATTGTGTATGTTTTGGTGTGGTTTTTTTGTTTGTTTGGAAGTGTATTTGTTATTAGTAGTTATTCTTTATTATGGATTTGTGGAGTTTTGTTTTTAATATTTTTTTATTGAAAGATATTGGGAATATTAAAAAGTTATCTAGATTAAGTGATAAGTTAGAATTTTTAAGATGGCAGATTTATTTTTTTTAATATATATATATATGAAAGCACTTTATAATAAACATCAAATCAAACTGTCATGTTTGCAAACATAGCCTTAAATAAAATATTGTTAAAACTGATGATTTCGGATAATCTCAGGATATTTTTCCGAAAGCCAACCTATCTATCAGAACAATTATTTGGCAATTATATTTCTAGCTAGAAGATAACACTAAAAAAAAAAGAAAAAATTCTCAGCACCTACAGATGACTAGCCTAATAAATAATGTTATCTTTGTTTTTAGAGATGCTGAAAAAGTTTTACCCTACAGTGAGTTATTAATGTTGTTTTATTCTTTTACAAATGTATGTTTACATAAAAAAAAAAGTTTGTTACGTAGTAAAAATTAAAAAAAAAAATTAAAGAAATAAAAAAGAAAAAAGGCTGATTTTTTTAGATAAAAATAGAACTTATATATATAGATAATTTTCATGGTTAATATTTTCATTAATCAAATTATGAAATTACAATAAAAATTACTCATAAAGGAAGTGCATCGCAGAAGGATGTTATATATGACAGATAAGTTAAATACAGAATAATGTAAGATTTTTTTCTAGAAATTAACTCTTTAATTATTGATAAATCTAGAAATCATTTGTTAAGTTACTCAGAGGGTCATGTGATATTTGAGCTCCTTTTTAATTCACAATTACTGATATCATGAATATATCAATAAAAATTGTACTGGTCAAAATAGTATGCTCACTTAACAACATTCAAATCCTAAGCAAAAGTACCTCGAATCTGATCATGCTCGAGATACACAGGTCTGGAGCAATCCTGGATTCTAACCTATTTGCCTACTCTTCGAATCTCTGACCCAATGAACAACAATACTGAGGATACAGTAAAATTATTTTAATTCCATGCCCAGAAGCAGAGCGGTAGAGCATAAGATCAGACTGATGATGATGATCGAGGTTGGAGTAGCCCAGGAATTACATTTATTATAGTTATTTATTCATGCTAAGCTATCAGCTAAAGATAGTAGTTCTAAATATTAACTCAAAACTAATAATTCAGCGACAAACCAGGATTTACATGAAATACCAGGATTTACATGAAATAAATATATTTAATAAATATTAAACAAACACATATATATATATAAATATATTACAAAAGATTAAGGAAACGTATGTATATTTTACCAACTAGTTTCATGCTTGGGACAATATTGTTTATTTACAAGACTTGGGAATTTGTTGTATAAAATCCCCTCTATCACTCATTTAATAAATATAATTTTACAGATACAATTTTATAGTGTTTTATAACTTGTGCGGAGTTAATAAGCTAATTCAAGAAAACTTTTGCTATGGAGTGTTGTGGATACCAAAAATATATATAAAAGATCGTGACAGATTTAACAGTAGATGATTTATTTGATAATGGGCAACATATAGGATTTCAATCATGTATTTCTTAGGAGAACCATTATTTATACTTTTATTCACATTGTTTGGCAAAGACGTCTTTTAGGAATAAGAAACACACAATGTGCTTTATTTATGAGATTATATGATATAATAAATAATTTACATTTGTGTACATCTGTGGGAATCAATAATGGTTTTTCAAAGAAAGCATTTTAACTCAATGAACCGAACATATTTTTTTTTATGATTATCTTTAACACATCATTGCGACTTACTAAGGCTAGGCAGACAGTGATTAAATTAAAGACAAGAGTAACGGTACTAGCATACATTAAAAAAATCTGGCCTTCATGGCATTTGGATATTTTATCATTTAAAAAGAATACTTGAGATGAACTTAGATTTGATATGTCCGCGCATTCTGGCAGAGCGATACCGAAGGAGAGCCTGGGTTTGAGAGCCCAGATCTGGATGCACTGTAATTCGCAGCACATAATTTCATAAATCTCACATTCCACAGGGAGTAGTATCCCTGATTATGAATGATTTAAAAAAAGTAGGGTGGAGCTTCAGGCTTCCGATGTGCCCAATCAAGAAATGAAAAAGATAAAATATCAGAATAAAGGAAGAGGTATGCCAGCAACATCATTGGACATGAATATAACTTTAAAACATAATTTTCATATAATATTATTTTAAAACTTGGAAATTGTCTAACCTCTTTCACAATAATCTGTTTTCAATCCTGAGTCAATTAACAAATGGTAATGAATAATAGCTCTTTTCTATATCATTAAACTAATAAAAATTACATTTAAGTTCGATTTCCATATATGTATTAATTAAAGAATTAGCCCTCCAGGCAATAGTGAGAAAATGTAGAATTTTATATTAAGTGTTGCAATCTTTTATAATGGCAACTAAACAACACAGTAAAATAAGCATCCACAATAAAATACTTTAGATATACAACCAACCTAGCAAATGATTTCTATTTTAAATAAACAAATGAATATATTTTTACTAATGAATTTAATTAAAGTTGCGAGGTTGACTGATACCAACATATTAGAGAAAATAATATCTATATTAAACAAAATAAGTTGTATATATTTAATTGAGCCGCATAAAGTTATATAAACATAAATTAAGCATGAAAGCAACATATATTTAGAATTACACAAGTATTAATAAAGGATTATAGAGAGAGAGAGAGAGAGAGTTTACGAGCAAAACTAGCAACACATCATAAATGGATCTATGAATTAATTTAGCTACAAATTATAAATCACCCATGAATGTTCATATTAAGGTAGCTCTAAATTACATGATTTTACCTAAGATATCAGCATAGTGGCAGGCAGGCAGGTTGGAAATTCTACATCATCTCATATGGCCGGTCAGGTGGAATTTTATGGCTGATAGACAGTCCTCCAAGAGGAAGGAAGAAAGGTGAATGGCTCTACTAACCACATTCCATTGCACTAAATTTCTCTTGACTTCTTAACTGTTGGCCTGGCAACTCTTTTGAATCAGGAATGTAAAAGTCCACTCTCCAGGTAATTAACAATTTTTCCAGTGAAAGTAACTAATTCATTTATCAAGTGAAAGTAACTAACTGATTTATCAAGTGAAAGTAACTAACTTATCAAGTTAAAATAACAGACTGACTCCACAAGTGAAAGCAACTAATTAATTAATTTTTAAAAAGGTCTTATGGGCTCCTTTTATACACTATCTCTATAATCCCCTTACAAACAACATTTAATTAACAACATGTTTTTATACAGATAAGGCTTGAAATACCATTTTTAGCTATTTTAAATCATTTGACAACAACTGATAAACGATTTGTTTTCGATCTTAATTGCGATTGACAATTTTAATTAAAGGCAACAAGCTGAATTTAAACAAATATTATTTTAGCATTTCAAGCCTCCCTCATTTTCTTTGTTGTCACATTAAATACACACATATATAAAAATAATTACAAATATGTAAGCAAATGTATTTTTCAGCAATAAACATAGCAATAAAATTATTGCTTTAGTCGTAATATATATATACACATCACTCAAACTACTGTTTCATTTTTACTAAACAAAATTAAGTTTACCAATCTTTCTAATGATTCGGCATACAGTGTGTGAGTGAATAGCATATATTTATAGCAAGGTCTAAATTGCCAACCTCGCAGGAGGTTAATGTAGATGGTGAAGCATGAAGCTCGATGATGATTAGACATCGACTGCTTCAACATATATAATTGAAAATAAAAATAATTGCTAAACAAATATTAAAATGGTCATTATTGATATTTATTATTATTAAAAATTGTTTATTGATCACAAAATAGTTTTACCTACTGGGAAAGTCGATATTGATTACATTTTTATGATTCTAAAACTAAAGTTAATGGATAGACAAGACAATACTATGAAAAAGAAATAGACAATAAATAAATAAATGGAAGCTATATTAATTAGACAATTGTAGCAATTAGATCCTAAAATCTGACCTCTCTCCAACTATAGAGTAAAAAAAGAAAAAAATGTAAAAATGTAACCTTTAACCAATCAGATTATCAAAATAAAGACAAAGCATTTAGTAAAACAAACAAATCAATCACAATAAAAGACTTGCAATCCATTTTTACATGGACATCTGGAATCTATATATTTATGAAAGTACACATTAAATAATTCTTACCAAGTTATTATAGATAATCAGAGCTTATATCTATATCACAAATGACACTGAAATTAAAATGGAATAAGAAATTAATGACTAAGAAAGCAGCATATCAATATGTTGAAATAACTGTTACAAACTTAATATTATTAAAAACTAATAAAGTTAAACTGAAAGAAAATTCTAACATTTAAAAATATAAATAGATTCCAAAACAAATTTGTAATATTATCAAAATAAAAACTGATCTACTAAAATTGACAAAAAAAAAGTTTTATTTTAAAGCATATCATATAAGTCTACTTGGTGTGAGTATATAAAAAAGGACCGTCTTAATTTTTAAAAGGAAAATCCTGAAAAATATTGTCTACTCTTTTTACTAATTATTTGAAAAGTAATAAAAAAAGTTATTCATATATTAAAAAGTATTTCTTTTTTTAAGCTCATTAAGTTTGATAATAATTGAAACACAGGCTTATTTTATACCGGTGTCTATATATGTAATACATAGGGTATATGAGCACAGACTTTCACACCACCCACCACTCTCCAATCTATCTCATAACACTGATACACCTAAACACATATATGTCGAAAAGATAAATAATTACCAATTAACGTATTTCATGCTAAACCAGCAATCATCAGTTGTTCCTTATTACCATCTCTAGACATATATGCTATAATTGCGCAGATATATATTAAGATAGCCAATCTTCATACTTTAATAGACAGGCTTCAATCTACCCCACACTCCAACTCTTCAACCGTCCATGCAATTGAAAATCTGATGATGGAACACTCAAAGGCCAGAGGCTGAGATTCTTGTCACACTCATGTTTACAATAAAAAATACTAATGATAAAATTATGAAAAGGGGATTATGAAAGCAAAAGCTGGATTTGTTGTTTTCAAAAAAAAACTAAAAAGGAGGTGCTTAACTTTTTTTTTTAATTCACAAATTTTTTATTATTAATTTTTATGTAAAACCTTAACATATTTTTAATTAATATTCTTTGTTCTTTAATAAGTACGCACTACATTAAAGATTTTTCTAAGGACATTCTAAAAAGGTACAATATTGATTGTTTTTTTTTGGAAAAATATGACTGAGAATAGAGTATCACAAAAAGCAAAAATTAATCAAGATATTGACACCATTAAAAAAAAGTTGTTGCAGAAAAAATTAAAATCAATATCATAAAATGTCAAATAAACAGACTAAAAACAAATCTATTAATAAGCATAAATGTGTCTGTATTTCATGGATTGATTTAAATAGTCATGAAAACTCACGTTTAGTTTTTTGTTTATACTTTATTTTCAGCTCTTTTTCATTAAAATTAGAAAGGTCATGCTTATTTCAAAATAGGTGCTAATTATGATGATGATGATGATGATAAAAATAATAATAATAATAATAATAATAATAATAATAATAATAATAATAATAATAATAATAATAGTATACACTATATTAATATTGATACAGTGCTTAAGTTTACTACAAGTCAATATATAGAAAAAGTCTTATAAATATATGGTGCAAAAAATCCCAATTAAAAGTATCACCATTATTCATTCTCATTAAATCGGATTTCATTTATCATTAATTAATTCATTTATTTTCAGAATCAAACAATTGTGCTAAATAAAAATTTCTTATATAAATAAAATATTTATGATATTAGACTTATAATTATTATTCATAAATCATATGGCTAATTATTTATAAGATTCATTGAGTTCCATCTCATTTGGTGACAGAGTTTATTTATTTTCATTAAGAAGTGTAAAATACTTAAATAAAAAATGTTGCAAAAACAATGGAGAATAAAAAAAGTTTCAAATAATAATAAAGATAAAATAAATAGAGCAGATAGACAAGTTGTATATAAAAAAATATACATAAGAAAAAATGAAAGAAAGAAATTTAGGAAAAAATGTTTTCATAAAAAATATAAAAAAAATTGCATAAAGAAAGCTGTCTGCTGTATGAGAATGAACAGTTGAAACAGAAATTATTAACATAAAATAATTATGAAGTAAATATTGATAATTAGTAGATAAGTAATATAAACATAGAATGCTGACATAAATGAGCTTTATGTTATAATTATCAAATAGATAATTATGATCTTTGAAGCATTAGCTGAAGATGCAAAGACTAAAAAATAAAAATAAAGAAACAATCTATATAAAACATGAAATCTTGGTTCTATTATACAGCTAAGGAACCATTAAAAAATTTTCAGCTCATTATTTATTTGCTTCACTATCAAAAATTTAATTAATACATAAATTAAAACCGCCAAAGTAATATAGTTTTGCTATTATAGAACTAAAATAAATTTTTAAATTGTTAATTTATTTATTGCATAATTGGTATATCAATAAAATAAGATTGTATATAAATAAAAATGAAATAGGTTTGTAAATATTGTAGATATATAAAAATAGATACCTTTATTTTATAATGTTATATGAAACCTTTCTTTCCATATTAGTACACTTATTTTGAGCTAAAATCTCAGTGGGCTAAACTTTAAACTTATTCAATAATTTTATAATTTTCTGTCAGTACTGGCCTATGATTCATTCAGCTAAGCATTTAATACTGGTTAAAACTATCTGGATATTTTTAGTTAGAAGTGATCAAATCAGGAGTTTAATGAGAGACTGTTAAACAAGCTTTTCCCATGAAGTGGATTTTCAAAGAAGCTATTATACTATTTACACATTGTAAATTTGTAGAAATTACCTGTATAATGGATTACAAAATGTCATTACTTAACAAAGTTGCCATCATGACTGTATTTGTGTACTTTTTTCAAATAATTGCTTTATATTTTAATCAATTCGTCATTTTTTCATAATAAACTTGTTTGGCAAGAGATAGTCTTTATATAGCTATTTATGATTAAGAATTCTTCTGAATAAATCAATGATTAAAGTTTGATTTACTTATCATGATTTCAAAAATGGCAAAAAGCATTTCAATGTAATAGTTTATCTATTTATTGGACTTCACAACCTGACCTTAATCTAGAATGAGTTGATTGTACTTAGAATTTATCTCTCAGGTAGCTATTAGTTGTACTTTTTTTTCAAACTCTATTTAGTGACCTGAAATCTATATTGCTTTTCTTAAGCATTTAATTTTCAGATTCATATTTAAAACATAGTTAAGCATATTTATTAAAATCTTTATTTTAAATAAATAATATATTTCTATTTAATATTATATTATTTCTACAAAAAGTTGTCTAGCAAATTTTAATTCTATGATTAATTTTATCTATTATATGTTTCTATTTATATTAATAACTCACACAACAGTTTTTTCTGGCATTTATTTTTAATTCTATTTTCATGGTCTCATTGATGGCTTTTATAACATTTTCTGAAACTTTCATGTGATTTCTTGTAAAAGCAATTGCATAATCTGCAAAATCTAGCTGACTTAAATAATATCTATTTACTTTTATTCTCTTATCTATCATTTTAATTCACAAAATACTTTTCATGATATGACTATAAAAAGTTTTGATGATATAAAATCAGTCTATCATATATCAATATGATTTTTGTATGTAATCTAATCACTAAATTTGCATTTTAATAAATATTTTTAAAGTTTAGCAACATTCTGAGTCCAGACTTAAAGTTTCAAAGTTTAATCACAATGAAATTCCTTTTGACAATCCACAAATCCAAAGCATAATGGCAACTTTTACTTAAAGGTTCTTTCTATAATTTGTTTTAATATCTACACATGGTTTATTATGGTAATATTACTTTTAAGCCCAGTTTATTTATTTTTTTTTCATTTGTTTGAGTCTAAAATTCTTTGTAAATGAGTTGTAATAATCTTATAAAAATGAAAGAGATTATTACATAATTTTTAATATTATCTTTCTTAAATAAGATCATTACAGATTTTTTCAACAATGTAATTTTTTTAATCATTTAAGCAATTGGATCAAGCTTTGCTTAAAGTTTTTATTTCATCTAATTCTTGTTAAGATATCAATAATAATTCCATCATTTTCTGAAACTCATTTACTCTTTACAGATTTAATTGCATGTTCTTTTTTTTTCATTTAATAGTACTTCAAAAGAGGTTTCTTTTTTAGTAATAATATTAGTACTCAGTACTATTTTATATACAGAGTAATTTTTGTAAAATTGTAAAACCTTCAAAAGTCACAAAAATCTTATTCTAAACAGCATTATGAGATATTCCAATCCCTTACAAAAGTATTAAATATCTTCTTATTTTTATGACAAATCTTTTATAAATTGACATCCAATGTATCAAATATAATTCAACTAATTTCCTAAGACTAAGCATAAGAATGGTTAAAAATCAATTATTAAACAGTTAATACTTAGAATTTATAATCAGTGTATATCTATTAACTACTATTGTTAACAATAAAGATCAATGCTTTCATTACACAAATTATGATAAATGGCATATAAAAAGTATAGAAATTGTTTTTCATTGCATAATCTTGTATGATATAACTTAGTAATGGAGCATCAGAGCTAGATAATGGTGATTAAGCATCTGATGATCTTGCAATTAACTAATCATTGAACTTCTTTTATTGCATTGTATGTTAAACAAGGAGTGAATTTAACTATGACAATGAGGCACAATGGACCAAAAGAAAATATGCTGAAAAAATAATAATGAGTTATGTGAGATTTCTAAAACTAACAAGCAAATATCATCTGACTCCAATAGACAATTTTAAATTAAATAATCAATTTTTTTTTTTAAAAAAAAGGTGAGTTTGCAAAAAAACAGCATACATTTTTCATAATTTGAGTGATATTGATTATATATTACAATTTATTTTAGATTTTGTCCATTTTTTAAACAAGATACTTTATCTGAAGATTTTTGAATAAAGAAAATAAATACAGTATATGTAATTATTTTTTTTATTAATTGAATACTGTAAAAAAAGATATATATATATATATAATTCCTTTTCATTATGACCAAACAATTGAAACCCAAAATTCTATTAACTATGCAAAGATAAAAAAAGACTAGTCATTGATGTCTACTTGTGGTATTAAAATATTTATATGGTGTATTAATTTACAAAATAGGCTTATAAATATATTTGTATATAAAGCCAAAAGTTATGTTTGTACAATTCTCAGTGTATTTGTCTTTAAGTTAAGAATCCAATTTGACATACTTTTTGCTGTTATATTCTTTTTATTATACATATTTGTATACATTTGGAATTTTTTTTTAATAGTTTACTACCCATTTTTATTTTATTTAAGATACAAATATATATTAATAAATTTTGTGCTTAAAATAGTTTTTTATGTGCATGCATTGCTTGATTATCTATATATTTGTTTATCTATCTGTTATTATGTGTTTTACTGTAAATGGTATCCAATATGATAATCATGCCATAAGCTAGCTATAGGTGTTATTTATATTTTCATATATCAGTATAATGGTAAAAGAGGAAAATGCTGCAATGAATATAAAATCAAATATAATAAGAAATTGAATATGCTAGCACAATAAAAGTTTGGATTCACTATCAGAGTAGTGATAACTTATTTATAAAGTTATATAACTTGTTGGTTTGAAGATGAAATGCAAATTAACCAACCATACTAAATAAAGAAGGACTCTGTGACTTTGAAATTGTTATCGCTCATTTGGTGTAATAATATAAGCTAATAATTATGGCAATGTAAAATGAGAATTAATATTGACAAGCATAGGTTTCAAACATGTATGTGCGTGTATGATAAATTATTCATAGATGTAAAGATACAAAGAAATGTGAAACTATGTAGATAACTAATTTTGAAATCCTGAATTATTAGGACAGATTTGAGAAATGAAGTCAAATGGGCCTCATTAATTAAACTAAGTGGAAGGTTATTGAAATATAACGCATTAACAATTAAATTTAATATTTATTAAGATAAAAAGTAAAGAAGAAAAGTTGTAATGAATTTAAAAAGAGATCAATATGTCAAAGATGAAATAAAAACCTTATTGTATGTATTTTTAATAAATATCTCAAACATTTTTTGACAATTAAACATTATTAAAAGTCACTTTAATCTAGTTGACTTCAATTTAGTAAATTCAAATGGTATTTAAAATAGAGTATTATTTAATTTTTTTTTTAAATGTTATTAAATTCTATTTATTTTGCATTCAATTTTATTGATTAAATGGGTCAATAACAATGACAGACCAAAACACAAAACATATCATCTCATAAACAAATCAACATTTTTTTTTTTTAAAAAAAAATATAGCTTTGCTTTAATAGCAGATCAAAACAAATTATTGTGTGAGAATATTCTAGATAAACAAAGAGCTACAAAACAACATCATTTACTAAGTTGAAACGGAGTCACCGGTGAAGTTAACTAAAGACATTATTTAAAAGAGAGAGTCCCAGTGATTGAAATTATTGAATGTATTTAACTTCTTAAAAATCTAAAAAGAGCGACTATAAAAAAAGAAAAGCTTATATTAAGTTTAATAATGAAATAAAGAGAATCACCTGAAAAACTAAAACTATCATTATTATTTTTTAATTTTCATTATAAAAAAAATATTCACAACGTATATATATGTTATAAAATGATGTGCTAATTGCAGCCTTAGATAAGTCATTGTCTACTATTAGAAAATGTAATTTCTAATGTTGTAGTGGATATACCAAATATTTTATAACTTATCTGTGTTGCAATCAGAATTGTGTTACTGAATCAATACACTATCTTCCAATAAAAAACTGTGGATAAAATGCAATTCAGCAAAAGGAATAATATAAAAATATCTGAAGAAAATTAAACCAATAGAGAATAAAATTCATTAAAACTACTGAAAGGCAAGCCCACTGTAAAAAACTAACACTCGAAAAAAATCATCCAAACTAGAAAGATTGACATCACAATGAATATTATTTTGAATAATGTCAAAAGTATATTTTCCAAAATTATATCCTGCATAGTGATTATAATACAGATAAAATAATGAATGATAATAAACAATGAGATTGCTAGTAAGAGATCTCTATTTAAATTATATTTTATAAAATCTTCAAAAATTATAAAACTAAATATTTCATTGCATTAGATTTAAATAGATAATGAATGAGGTAATTTAGGAAATTCTTCAACATTATTTATTTTTCTACTCTTCTAAAATTTTATAATAATGTATATTTAATTAGAAGGGATCTGAATCCAAATGTTCAAGCTCTCTTTAGTCAATCACTCCATTCTTATACAACCAATACACATGATCACATACATGTGAAAAAAATAAATAATCTCCAAAATACATATTTTGTACTGAACCACCACTCTGGCAATTGGTACAGATCATTGTTACCCTCCCCCATATATATATAAAAATATATATATATATATATATATATATATATATATATATATATATATATATATATATATATATATATATATATATATATATACATACAGGTTTGTCTTCTCCACTCTCCAGTTATTTATATAATTGAAAACCTTATGATGGCATGTTCTAGCTTAAAAGTATCTATAATACACTTTTATTTAAGTATGATATTTTCAGCTTGTATTTTGCTCATCTCTCTTCCATGTATTTAAATAGGTTTAATGTTTTGCATATGATTAATCAGAATGACTTATGGTCAACATGGATATGATAACAAAACTGGCAAATAGGGGCTCTGAATATGCCATCATCAGATTTTCAATGATGTGGATGGATGAAGAGTTGGAGAGTGGAGAAGATTAAAGCCTGTCCATTAAAGTTTGAAGGTTTGCTATCTTAATATAAACTAAGCACTGATGATGATCTGGACTATCTGATGAGTGCTTTTTCAGCATGAAATATATACATTGGAGATCCTTCATTTTTTTCACATGTATGTGGTCTTTTGTATCAGTTGTATAAGATAAAGTAGGTGACTAAAGAGAGCTTGAAAGTCTGGATAAACTTTGGATTCAAATCCTTTCTAATTATATTTGACTAAAAAGTATATATAATAAACTTGTATTTAAATATTAAATAATGTACTGACTTTTATTTTCTTTTTTTGGGGGGGAATATTTATTAGGAAAAATATGAAATAATATAATTTTTTACTTTAAAAGTTATATCATTAACTTATTATAACTAAACAAACAATTTTTGAGGTTGCTAAATAAGTGGCAAATCCAACCAAAGAAATATACAAATAAGCACAGCTACTTAGAAGTAATTTGAAGATATGTATACTATGTAAGTGATTTATATATTTCTATGTATTATGACTTTTTTATATATTTTCTATTTTTTATTTTTATAATTTGTTATTGTATTAAAGTTATTTTATATTTAAGAACAGTAGTTATATTTATGTTATACTCCATTAATAAGTGTTGCTTTCATTATATTAATTCATGTGATTGTGAAACATTTGATGTACAAAAGAGTATTTTCCAAAACTTCTTTTAGCTAGACAGAAGGTAATGTACTAAATGGGAATAAGTATTTAAAGAATAATAAAGATAGATAAATTAATACTTCAAGCAAAAAATAGTATAAAAATATATAGAAACACTCTTTACCCTAAAACAAGTAAAATTTATTTATGGTAGTCAATATTTTTTTATGATAAGTCTAGAGGAATAAATAATGACAATTATTGCTACACAAATGTAATGATTTCAATAGTATTACTTCATTGATAACATACTTGGGGTAATCAAATTATATAAATTAATAATGATAGATGGTTCTGATCAATGTTTTGATGGATAAATTGAATTTTTGTTAGTATATTGAAGCAGGAAGAGAGCAACATATGTTGTTATCATTTTCCACCCAGTACATTATATATTTAGAAAGTTATTTGTATTTTCAACTTTCTTAAATACAAATAATAGTATTATATATAATCCTTATAAAATTTTGGATATTAGTTAAAAACTGAACTTACTTTTAGTATTATCAAACAAAAATATATTTACTAGCTAATGTAATTTTAGTCTGTAATGTCAACTTTTAATTGGTTCTTTGCTTTATTGTATCATGGTTAAAAAATTATTAAAATACATAAGGTATTCATGGTAAATTTTCAATATTTAAATATATACTGTGTAAATATTTTATTTTCATAAATATTAAAGCTTTTTTTTTAAAAAAAAAATAGTGAAAAAAACTGATTCTCAAAAAATTAAAATGAAAAAAAAAAGAATTGACTATTGTTTTAAAAACAGAGATATCATGAAGAGTAAGTATTTAAAATCTCTATCTAGAATTATCCCTATCTCCAAACTGGTTTTGAGCTGATGACTATCCTCAGTGATGTGTTAGGATATTCAGATACTAGATCTAAAATAAATAACTCAAGTGCAGCATTTATCTAAAACTTAACTATTAAGTAGAAAATATAAATTCTCAGACATCTATATGTCTTCAAATCCAGATATCTAACTTAAATAGCCATATGGGACTGAACTAAATTCAGGTACACTATATATTAAAAGCTTTAGCAATATAACATCACCAATGCCTCAAAAGCAAAACTGTAATAGTAAGAAAATCAAGCCACACACCACATGACAACTTAATAAGTTTGTATCACAAGTATAATATAATGAGCATGCTAGCACTTCCCTGAGAACAACCATCAGCTTGAAACCTGTTTGGTGATAGGGATAGTTCTAGGTAGAAATTTTAAATGCTTTCTCTTCTGGTAATTTATTAGCAAAGCTTGTTTAGATATTAGCTTGCTCATTACATTATATTTGTAGGACAAGCTTATTAAGTCACATGATATATGAGACTTGATTTTCTTCTTATTATAGTTTTGTTTTTGAGGCTTTGGTGATGTTATATTGCTAAAGTTATTAATATATGTTATATCTGAATTTATTTCAGTCCATATGGCTATTTAAGTTAGATAGCTGGATTTGAAGACATAAATGTCTGAAAATTTCAGAATTTTTATTTCATAGTTAAGTATTAGACAAATGCTGCTCTTAAGTTATTTTTAGATCTAGTGTCTGGATAACCTAGCACCTCAGTGTAGAGAGCCATCAGCATGAAATTGGTTTGGAATAATTCTAGATAGAAATTTTAAATGCTTTCTCTTTTGCCATTTATCAGAAAAGCTTGTTTAGAGCTACTATATTACATTTGTAGTACGTTCTAAAAAATGTTAATGAACAAGGTTAACATATGACTTGCTTTATTGACTATTAACAGATTGTACTTATGTTTGAAAATATAGAAAGATGAAAAAAACATTTAAATGTAGTACTACCATTAAGTACAATCCTTTCTATCAGTTAAATTAAATGTAGTTCACATCACATACAGAAATCTTCAATTTCATTTTACTTTTTCTAGAAATCTTTCTAAGAAAGATCTTTATTTTTATTTTCATCATTTTTGATTTTTTAAATTTTTTTCATTTGTTTTGTTTATGTTTTTAAATGTGTTATCCTTTATATTTATATGAAAAAAATAGTGATGTAGGATAAAATTGGAAATGGTTAATTATGTTAGAAGCAAAACATCATTTAAAATTGCATAAGAAAAACAAACAAACAATTTCTGTGTACTATATAGAAAATTTTAGTAATAGAAAAATTATATTTCATATGACTTGTGGCCAATCAATAATAAAAATGTTAATTGCTTCTAAAAAATAATTGCGAAGATAAAAAAATTATCCAAGATATTCAATACTTTTACACAGTTTTTACATTGTTTATATTAAATAAATTCTTACATAAATCATTTCTTTCTTGCACTTATCACAATTCTTTTTATTGAAATATCTGACAGATTCAATGAACTAGAAGAAATAATGTTAATACGATTATATTTTACAGCTCTGAAGAAGACTCATAAATACACAAAACTATAAAACATTTTAATAAAAAGTAATATGAAAAGTGTGTGAAATAAATGAATTATTTAAAACATTTTTTTTAAAGCAAATATAATTGTTAGAAAAAAAAGGTGGTCGAAGTTTATATGGTAATGAGAAATTAATGAAAATAAAAGTAACAAGAAAGTGGGTCAAAAAATATAAGAGAGAGTAAAAATAATAATGAAAAAAAAAAGAAAAAAAAGCCATCTAAAAGATAGAAATAGAAAATGAGAAATGCTTGTAAAAACACATAGTTTGTAACTTAAATAAAGAACGAATAAAAAAAAGGAAAAACAAAGAGTAATATTTATTATTATAAAATTGTATTTTTAGATGTGATCTTTTTACTTTTTTGTTAATTTATTATACGGTACAAACTCTCCACATTTTTATCATTAAAAAAAAAAAAAGCTAAAAGGTTTTTATTATTCAAATTAGTTTTTTAACGTTTTTATATATATATAGAAACTCGTTTAAAAAAAATGAACATTTTTGCCAAAACCCATTTTAAAAGCATTGATTCACATCGCCTGAGTGAAACTTGCTCAATGCTAGAATAATTTAAGTTTTTAAATTCTCAACTTATACGTTGTTCCAGTGAAAATTGTGTCATAATACTTTTAAATAATATTCAATATAACATAGACGTAACTGAATCTTTTCTTTTGTAATGAAAAATATTTAGAAATCAAACTTGCAGTTGGCGGACAACAACCAGTCACTCATCAGTCTTAGTTGGAAACAGATGAAAGATTTTACTTTATGACAGACAATATATTGATTTAAAAAACAACTTATTTTTTTTATTCCATTTAAGTTTGCCAACAAATGGTCTTAATATAATAGTTTTAAAATAAAAATAAATTCACTTTTATAAAATCAAATATTTTTTTTTATTAAAACAACAAAAGCATACATCTATTTTTTTCTATCTTAACTATATATATACATACACGGAAAAATAGTGATTCCTCTGTCAATTTTTATGGTCTAAGGTTCAAATCGAGGTAGAATTAGAACATTTCTATTGGATGCTGGATTATAGCTAACCCAATTAACCATTAATACCTGATTATATATCGGGTGTCTATATATTCTATGCTTCAAGATAAAGATTGATTTCAAGATAATTGTATCTGGATTGATTGGATTAGTTGATTAGTTGATACTGTACCCAGCAAAATTGTATGTTCATCCAACAAGATCTAGAATCTGAGCAAAAGTAGCTCAAATCCAGTCATGACCCAGATACACAACTCATGAGCAATCCTGAATTCTAACCTATTTGACCATTCCCCAGATCTATGACACTATGAACAACATTTCCAGTGATACAGCAGAATTTATTTAATTCCAGTCCCGGAAACACAGCAGAGAAACATGATATTTTAAGATTAATGATGATAGAGCTACGTGTGAGAGTGTGACCTCAGGTAACCCAGGGCAATAAAATATCAAATATGAAATATTATACTTAATTAAGAGTAAGATGATGCATAAATAATATTGATTCGAACAACTGGATAATATATATAAATAAATATTTAATTATTATATGATAACAAGATTATTATACAAAAAGATTTATTTATACATTTTACTCTATAGATGGACTTATGGTTATGCTCATATGAGTTATTATTATGGAAATTCATAATAATAAGGTTATAAAACAAACGCACGTATGTGCATATACAACTTATTTCTAAGTGTGGGTTATTTATATGCCAACTCTAAATTAAATAAGCTTTCATATAATAGATTGAATGATAAAATGCTGTTTAGAATCAGAATATAATTGATTAAATGACATATACTATATAAACTTTAAATAGTCAGACATGTTGCTGTCTGAGATATAACTACATTAATAATTTCCAACTCAAGTTATGATCGGAGCAACTTTGATCATATGTGGAATATATATATAATCAGAATACCAGGTAAATGTGGTTTCTGGCATTCATTATATTTATTACATGAAAGAATGAAATATAAGGTACAGTAAATGATTTGAATACATGAATGTGCGTATTCAATCTAACAATTTTACATAGCAAAATATAAGGTTTATATATTATAAGTAAAAATGGTTTATATATGCATCTGGGAATCGTTCATCCAAGGAAAGTAGGTTAATGTCAAGCTTAACTTGTGACATTCTAAATATAAAGAAATTAAAGAGTAAATTGGTTTAAGACACTCACATTTTTACGACTTACAGATTTGTTTAGGCTTGAATATAAAGTATTAAGAAACACGAAAGTACTGGCATGAGGCAGTAAATATGAGTTTTGGTTCATTTCAAGCTGATGAGATACTTCATCAGTGATTTAAAATGAAGGAGGGTATGCCAGCTGTTTTGATGACACTATACCTGGAAAGGAGGAAGGTAGGAAAATGTGATGGGCCAGCTGTCCTGGGATCATCCCATGGAGAGTGTTTGCTACTCTTTTCAAGTATGTTCAGGGAACAATCAATGCCATCTAAAACATTATAATGAGAAGGGGATTTGGAGTTTCCTTCAATTCCAGATCATGACAGAGTAAATATAAGAATAATAAAACTGGCCTATGCTGGCAATGCTAAAAGTAAGTATATGTCACTAACAATGTTTGGAATAATAATGGCCTAAATATTAATAAAGATCAAGCATAATGGCATGAATTTAATATTAAACCAATTTGAATAATTATTATATAAAACTAAATGAATGTCATAATAATGGAATTAGATTTCGCTTTATTAAGCAGGTCCCATATACATTTTAACTAAGGTATGCAATATTAAATGCCTATCATGTTCCAGGTGATACACAGCAATGCTTATTGCATTTGACTAGAGATAGTGATGGTCATTATTATTATTTGAAATATTGTAACTAAATTTTATTAGCTTAATAGCATTCTTCAGTAACAAATAGATTAACATTTGCTAAAATTATATATATATATATATTGTGCCCTTTTGTATGGGTCACCATTTAAGTTTTGTGCTAATCTAGTAGAAAATTTTAAATTTAAGAAGTATTTTAAAAGTGTGATGTTGACTTTGCTTGTGGTAATATTACCATAAGTTTAATTAAAGCAATCTATGAGTATTTGATATGTGAATTGTGTTGGTATTGAGAAGATATTTAAAATGATGATGATTATGATGTAATACTGCATTAATAAATTTAATAACAAATGTTTAAAGCTAAAGTATTTAAAAGACAAGTTAAAATTAGACAAAGATATTTATTTAATTTGAAATATATGTTAAAAGTGAATAGAAATATTTTAAATTATAAGTACTCAAATTGAGATTAATATTTGATTTTAATCATATCAAATAATTATTTTGAAATCTGATATAATATCTTATTTATTTTAAAAATAAATATTTATTTTAAAAAAGCAATTGTTAAGTTATTTTTAGATTATGGGAAGCGTTTCTTGTATTGTAAAGACAGATGTTAATTAGAGATATACACACACATGCTTGGAAGCTTTCTCATAAAGTTGAAAAAACTATTTTAAAATTATGTTGTGAAATTTATAAATAATACGTGAGTTATCACGAGATAAAAATAAAGATATTAATGTAGAATATTAAATCTGATTTTTAAAAATATTGTCTTAAAAATATAACGTATTTAAAAAGATTTAGTTTATTTTAAATGATCTTATAAAAGTTAAGATTTAAACCAAATGAGAAAGAATATTTCAAAAGAATGTTTGATAGATTTGAATAAACGATAGAAATTATTTTAAAATGTGATAATATTAAATATTAAATAAATTATTATTTTATTTTAATAGTGTGTTAGTAAATATGTAAATAAGCTAGAAAGTTTGATTGTTTAAATGTACCAATCAGATAAGGAGTTTCTGCCAGTATAAAAGCTGGATTCAATTGTTGAAGGGGGCTCTCTGTAATTAAATTTCTAAGTTAATCGTGCTATTGAGAAAATAGCTAAGTAAATTTAAAAAAAAAACGCTCTTAAAATCAGTTGTAAAATCATAAGAGTGTTATTGTATATAATTTTATAATTTTTTAAATGATAAGTATGCAGTAGAAACTTAATAATTCCCTATTGGTCTTCTCAATATCGAAGCTCAATTTACGTACGAATAATCATGAAACATCACGTATTGTAGAAATATATCAGAAACTTTACGCTAGAAAAATAACAGATGCTGGATTAGTACATAAAACCATGAGATGGAGAAAAGTAGTATTTTGGACTATAAATAGTATTAAAAAGTTTAAATTACTATTGTCTATTATAGATAGATATTTAAAAGAAATATGAATATTTCTATAGAAAGAAAGTATTTTGCAGATTTTTAAAAAATAAAATGTATATCTTAAGTAAAGATATAAGAAGTAGTAATTTAATAAATACATGCCTTGTTAAGTCTTTGTGCTTAAAAGACTAAATATTGACGATTTGAAAAGGCAAATAGATTATAAATATGATTATTTAAAATCGTAATATAATAAAATTATTATATTGAAGTAATCTAAAACTGGACGTTATAGATGGAAAAAAAATTCTTACCTAGATATATATTATTTTAAAAATGCCAATAATACATGGATGTCCAAACCAAATCAAGTCAAACTAAGCCAAGCAAGCCAAGTTGATTAAAATAATTCAATGTAAAATAATTTATAAACTATAAATTAATTTAGAAATAATAATTTTAAATAATAATCTATGAAGAACTGGATCCAGAACTTATAAACTATTTTTAATTTTTATTTTTTTTCTGTGGACTTATTTTTTTTTAAAAAAAGAAATTACCATTTTTTTTTATAAACTTTCAAGAAACACTGATACAACGAACAGGAAATAGTGTTCTATTGACTTTATGTAGGATATTTGTTAGAACTTTTATGGTAGAACAAAGTGTAGTGGAAATACGTAATATGAACTTTTATTTTATTTATTTAACATAAAATTTAAAATATTATTAAACTATTAAAAGTAGGTTAGGTACATTTATTAAATAATAACTTAAAAATAATATAATAATTAATTACATAAATTTATTTTTTATAATTAATATAACACGGAATATTCTAATGAATGTTTATAAGTGAAAATGTGAATGATTTTTATTTTATGAAGCTGCAAATTCAGAATGTGGATAGCAGATTGGAATATTATTATTATGGTAAAAACATGTATAAGATTTTGATGATTTAATATTTTTTTTAGACAACCAAATATTGTTTGTGGAATGATGTATAGATATTTTAAGAAAACACATACATTATATTCAATAACTTTATTAAAATATCATAGTTTTAATTTATATGTCAACATGATACAACATTACGTAAGAAGCTTAGAAATAGTTATATGATTCTTTCATAAATAAATTTTGATATTTTATTATGTTATAGTATTAGAATTATATTTATTCTTTATTTAGGTAATTATTTTATTATTTGCAAGATAAGAATAGATTTGAAAAGACTCTATTTTTTTGTATTTTGTTTTATTAAATAAGTTAAGTTACGTTATGGGTAGAAGCTTATATTTGGATTGAAAGTTTACTAAATATAAATGATGTAGTATAGGTAATTTGGATGGTGAATACTTTGTTTTAAAATTTGATATTTGTTTTATCGGAAGTTTTAGATAAATTTAGAGGATGTTATAAATAAAATTATCAGAAAGGATTAAAATAACATATTAAGTAAAGTAATGATTTTACACAGAAAAGAATCATAGAATTTATCTAAGGTAATGCTTTATGAATTTGAAATTGATAAATGATTTAAATAATAGTATTTGAACAGTATAGATATGTAATGCATATTTGATAAAACATATAACAGGAATTACATTAAGTAAAGTATAATTATAATCAATTATTTGTTTTACATTACAAAGATACATTAATTTTATAAAGCTATTAAGCAATGCTAATAATAAAGTAAATATATGATAATACATTATAAATGGTAATATTTAATTAATGTAACTATTTAATTAGTAGAGCTTCATTGTTTACACATGCTACATAAATAATTTTGACATATATTATTATTTGTAATGGAAGTTTATTAACATTTATTTTAAAAATCTAAGTTTTGAAAACATACTATAATATTATTAGTATAGTATTTGAAGAATGTATAATTGCTTGTTAAGCATATGAATTAGTAACAGTATAAACTTCTTGTATTTTAATTTCTTATTTTATTTTTATTTATTTTCTTAAATTCTAAAACTGTAAATAGTGTAAATAAATTTTTATTTGAAGTTATTGTAAATAAATTTGTTAATTTGTTTTAAAAGTGTGTCGAGTTTTCATTATTTTTCACCACGGCATTTTGACATCAGATGATTTGAAATAAACATAATATTTGCACCAAAAATGAATTTGTTATTATTATTTAGAAATGAATACAATATTTGCTTAACATTATTTTATAAGAATTGATTGACATGAACAGAAAATATTGCAATGGTCATAAGATGATTATAATGCACATTATAAGAATACAGTATTGTTTATTGCCACGGATTATTAAGTATAAGATTTTGATCTATTCCAAAATTAAGATACCATATGAAATAAAGGATATACATATAATTATTTATTTATTTAGTGATTGATTATATAATAGAGATAGATGAGATTAAATTACACTCCAAGATTAGTATTATTTATTATTATTATTTAAATAAGTTAGGTGTATTTAAGTTTGATATAAAATCCCACATCATACTTATTTACATAATTTATTATTTTAAAACAACTTAGAAGAACCTGAGATTATTTAATTATATTTTAAGTTAAAAGTTAGGAATTATTTTAGTATTATTAAAGATAATTATTTCATTTAAAAGTCATAAGAATGCTATAGATGTAGTGGTAAGATGATAAGGTAGTGGTAGTATTCTTATGCCATTGAGACAGTATCTTGGGAGATATTGACTCAGTGTAAATCTGCTTATTACTTTGTAACTTTACTTCGCAGTCTCATAATTTTATAAATACTTATTTAATTAGTATAATCTAGAACTATATTGATTTTGATGATTGATAATAAATTTAATTAAGATATAATAATATAAAAGTATATTAAAGATAGATATGCAAATTTTAATTAAGCATAATAATGTAACTGAGCTAGTTGTATTTTAAACTATTTTATATATCAAGAAGTAAGGGTACAATATATATATATATATATATATATATATATATATATATATTTTGTACATATATAGATTAACATTTGCTAAAATTATATATATATATACCTCTCTGTCCCATCACTGTTAAAGCCAGACAGCTTCCGAGAAACAACCCGAATGCCTCTAGGGTGGTTTTTAAATCAACAATATACCACTCGGGCTACTTAACCAGCTAGAGTCTCATTTGTTATCGAAATTAACCAGACAGATCACTCCACCAAATAAGAACAGCCATGCACCACCACCCACCTGATCAAGAAGGAGGTGAGGTTCCCTGTGTTGACCTTATATTTTAGTGTAAAATATACAGATTGATAGAACTGATTAAAAAATTTCTCTGTCTTCTTGGTGATTTGATTGTCTTAGCTTGCATTTTGAACAGACTATTTATTTGCATTCAAAATAATTTATTGCTGAGAATAAGTAATATTTTATCTTGCTTATTGCCTATATTATTTTGATGTATTTAAAATTTTTTTTTTCTACCCCCTGATTTGGGTCAAATATGTTTCACTTGTAAGAAATTAACAGACCCCATCAAGTTTAGTAAAATGTGATTAAAAATAATAATAATTCTTAGTTATTTAAAATAATCTTAGAAATTATTTTCATTTAAATTCAAAAACCATGTATTTAACTAATTTTTAATTATTAGATAAAAATATAATAAATACACGTGTGCATTTCAGATAGCATCTCAGTGAAAGACAGCATTCCTATTATTATTAAGAAAAAAAAATGGTGTAAGAATAAAATGTAAGCAAAATATGTTAAGCATATTTTTTAAAAATAATTAATAAGCAAATGGATTAACCAAGAATTTTCATACAAATTTAAACATAAAATGGTGATATTTAATAATAGTATGAGTTGCTAGATTTAAAGGATCTCTTTAAGTCTACTGACCAAGTGGATCAAATCACTAATAATTTTCTCAATATCTACATTTGAAATATAATGGAATGCTTAAGTTTAAAAATAGAATTAATTGCAGAAGTCAGTATGTTTTGGAATATTTTATTACATACAAATTGGCAACAATAGATAAATATTTTAATTACAGAAGTTTTTCAGATATGACAACTTTATTTTAAAAAAAGAAAAGGTTTAAAATCAAATTTAAATGTTAAATTTTATTGAAACGCTGGTTTAATATTTCTGTGTATCATTTAAATAATAAAGAATTGACTATCTTATCTGAACATATACTGCCAGTAATGTATTTACTATTTAATGTGTTTACTACTTGAATAATAATAACAGCCTTTAAATGATTAACTAAAACTACTTTCTGATTTCTATTGCCAATGTTGATTTGTTAAATTATTTTGCTCTGATTGTTATTCCTAGATTTAAATGTGGATAGATAAATTAATATAGCCTGGATATCATAAGCTTGGAACAATGCTATATAAAAATGTAGAATTTAATAACTTATGAAGAACATTTTCATTTAAACTCTACATGTCATGCTTTTGGAATTATCTCATAGTCATGGAGCCACGTAAAATTCATTAATTTAAAAGTGCTATAATAACTAGAACAAACGGATATAATCACATCTATGGAATTCAGCTATAATTTATAATTATTACTTTGTGATGTGTATTTATTGTTGAAGACATTTTTACATTGATTTCACGGATAATATTTAATATTCTAAAAATGTTGTACACTTTAATTTATATATTTAAGTAAAAATGAATTAATTTTAATTTTTATTGTTATATGAACTTATATGTGATGTTCATGAGTTATATATTTACTATGTTTAAATTAAACTTAGGATTGAATAAAATATTTATTCAAGGGAATAGCACTTGCGGAAAAAGCTTGAGAATTACTAATAAATTTATAGTGTGTGTCAACCTCTTATAAAGTGTCTTACAAGTCTTTCCAGAGTTCTGTTCCTATACTCATGTCATTTGTATTACATTGTTATTATGTTTATATTTTAAGCAAGATAAATCAGTATATTAGTTGTCCTTATTAATGAAACACTTTTCATTATGTATGAACCCACATCTGCTAAAATGCTCGTGTTTTTCAGAATTGTCATAATAACTGAGGATGATGATTTTTGCACTTTAAATATGAAGTAAATATTAATATTGCTTTACAATGTTAAATGGCATTAGTCTGTGCTGGTGGTTAATCCGCAGATTAATTCTTTGCCACTTTCTGTATTTTTACACTTATTCCTGCACTGGTGGTTAATCCACAGAATTGTGTAATTATATTTGTTGCTTCATGGTGGTGTATAAACCCACAGGGCAGTCAGTGTTGTATCATTCCTATGTGTAGATGAATGCATCCACAGGAATATCATTTTACTTCATAAATGTAAGTTTGGGCAAAGTATTTTGTATTATTATGCTAAAATCATCTTCCATTTATAAGTATAACTTATAAGTTGAGTCATAAATTCGGTTTAGCATTGCACTTTAGCTAATTCCTGCAAATATAATATTATTTATTATAGGTCTATAGTATAGGTTTATTGGTTCTGGAACTAACACATTGGATGTTTCATGATTTGATGTTGAATTTTAGTATATTTTCCTCAAGGCAGAAATTAGATCAAATTATAATAAAATGTATGATTAGGCTTTTATAAAACTGTGCCTATGATATATTTAGTGAAGTGAACAAATGGAATGATATTTGATTTATTTATTTATTTGTTTATTTATGTATTTATTTATTATATTAAAACAACATATATCAATTATTTGTTAATCATAAAATTGTAAATAAATGTTGACTTATAATTAAACTTACTGTGCCATTGCTATTTGTCATTCATAAAAACAGAAATCCTATATCTTGAATAGAGCATGCATTGGAGTACATATTGTTGTCAGTATGACATAAGAGTCTTAATAATATTCTGAGAAAACATTTGAATGTTTTTGTCCTTGGTAGTTTATGATGTGTACGGTACAATAAAATCCCATTTACCTTTTCCATCACTTTAGCTTTGCATTGTTGATTCTAGTACATGATACAAAATTGATTGATTTTATAAACTTATAAACAGGTTTGCCAAGGTAATGATATGATTGAATTTATTTGCTTAATGTTATAATTGTCATTCATCAATATAACAAGAGTCTCACTGCTATTTATTAAATTATAAATTTAAGTTTATAAGGAAAGAACCCAAGTTTTCTATGCTTATTATTATTGCAAAGCTCATACATAGACTAGCATTTGTACCAAAATCATATATGTCATTTTAAAATTCATAATCTTTAATAGTTTCACAAATTATACGATCTTGTCCATGGTCGGCCATAAGGTCTCATGTAATGAAAAATCGCAAATTAAGGTTTTGAAGGATAATAAAATTACATACTTATAATTTGTTTAATGTACTTTCATATACTGCTACAATGGGTCTTCATGGTGTACCCTGGCTGTGACCAGATTAGATCATAACAATTTCATGTTATATCATTAATTTTGTTTTATTGTGATGTGATCAGACTTTTCAATTACAGTTCTTAGCATGCAATGTGGTAGGTTTGATTACTTACATTCATCACATGTGCTCCAGATTTCGGTTATAGCACGATATGCTTTTTGATTATAATATATATGTATGGCAGCTTTATAGAAATCTGCCTTTAAACCATACAGCATTATTTCATCTTATATTCAACCAATGAGCAGAGACATTATAATAAATGATTTAAATTAATTAAGATATTCCCTGAGTAATTGGAATTTATAAAACTGATTTATAAAGATGCTCACAAAGTTGAGTGATACATAAATATATCAATAAAATTCTACTGCACTAAAATAGAGAATAAAATAAGAGCATGAAATGGATGAAAGCAATTATATGGAGATTTTAGAGGGTTATAGAGAGTCATAATAAAAAGGGTTAATTACAATTATATAACTGGCATTAGGTTACCAGTGAATAAACATAGATAAAATACATTTCTAAAAGTTAAAATAGGGTTTAATAAAGAAATATAGCAAGTGAAGTGAATCTTTAAAGCAGTAGTGTAGATTAACTTCTGATGCACTGGCATGACAGCTTAAGAGATCCATGTTCTTTGTAGGCAGTTCATATTTGAGCATGGGTAGTCCTTATTTCATGATAATGGAAGTAGCATTTTGTTTCCAAATCACTTTCAATATAGCATTATAAGCAGACCATTTGTTTGGAATTTGAGTATGGCATTGTGACACAGAAGTGATCTTAGAAAAGATCAGGAAAGGTGGACTAAGTCCCACTACTCAGGTCATAATAATAAAAATTTGATGAGCATGGATTCGGCTTAACAATCGAATTCAAAATCAATTAACTGTTTTTGTTAGAAGAAAAATAAGCCCTATTTATACTTAGTTACAACTTTTACAGGAATGCTTTTAGAGAATTATCCAAGGCAATGCAGGTACAAGCCTATCTTGTGTGATCTCAATCAGCAGGAAATGTACCTTGCCTTTTGTTAATTGGAAAAGGCTTGGGATCATTATTTATGTATTTCTATTTACTAGCACCTACAAAAATTCTATAATTGTCATTATTTTTATGATATAGTATGAAATGTTTTGAAAACAGGATGTTTAAACACTTGCACAATTAAATTTATTTGATTTTATTAATTAAGGAAAGAAGAGAAATATTAATTCATAATTAAGTGTGAAGATCTTAAATCTCACTTAAAAATAATGTGTGTGATTCGATCTTGAAGGAATCTTCATTATTACTTCATAGACAACCACTTAAAGCAGCATCATTCTCTTCTCCTATAATTGTATTTATCATAATCAAATTTATTAGTGGTTCCATTCTTTAATTACTTAATACTTGGAAACTTAAAAATAAACTTGCTCTAATAAATAATCTAATTATTTATTTGATTGTGAATTTAGATTGAAATTATGATTAGGGTAGTCTATCTTAGTTTCTATATCAGGGATATCAATTTTGATGAATACTGATTCAGCTAACATTATTCTAACTGTGAGTAAAAGATTCAAGACCCATTTCTGTTACTATATATATATAAACACACTTACATATTAATATATAGTTTTAATGAACCCGCAAAATATGTATTTTATATATATATAAACACAACATAGACTTACATATTAATATATAGTTTTAATAATTGTGGATATTACTGAAGAATGACATAAAATTAGGAACTATAAAAATCAAAATAAAAAATAAAATTGTTTAACTGGATTCACTTATAGTAAATAATTTTTGTATTATTAGCTTTCAACTATTAAAAATAAACATCAAAGCTAACTGAACATAAATATTTTATAAGTTAATCTTTATATAATTTATTTTATGATATACATAATATTGTTTTTACTTTCTATTTATATTTCATTCTTTCTTTAATACATAATTATAAATAATTTTTATAGAGTATTTCTTATTTTTTTATATTTAGGACACTTTAGTGGTGGCACTGGGGCAATTAAGAAATAGAGGTTCCACATTGATTTTAACACTACAGTGTTTTTTTATCAAATAAACAATTAAATAAAATTATTGTGCTCATTCCAATTCCTCATTTTGGTACTTAAAGCTCACATTAAACTAAGCAATTTTCAGTATAATTTCTAAACAAAGATGATCAAATCAAAACAAAGATATTTTTTTGACATTAAGATGTTCTTTATTTAAATATCTATTCTTTGAAGATCACATATTTGACTGACAGTAAACTATATTATAAAAAAAGATGATTTAAGAAATAAAAATGACGTTAGCTCCAATCTTTTTATGATTATTTCAATATGCTTCCTGAAATCATAATATAGTCTTATCATGATAACGAAATATATTTACTTAAATTATTGCCCTGTATAGTTTAATGCAATGATAAGCTGGTAGATTTCAAAGCTAAAGCTTCTTGAATTAAAGGAGGCATTTTACATCGATGGAAACATCCATGCCATTAATAGAAAGGATACTTGCTTCGAGATCTCGAAGAAATGGGCTACGTAATACTAGCTTATTTGAATATTTGTATTTGCATATTTTATTATACATTTTATGAAGGCTATGAATATGAGGCATGGATCCTCGAAAACGTTAAGCCGATAAACTTTAATACTAATTAATATCTTCTCTAATTAACAATTATATATTTTACATATAGTGAGAAGTAAAGCTATATGTTTTAACATCATAACATCTCAAATGCGCAACGACCTGATTATTTTTCTTGATTTTTTAATACAGTTGTCGAATGTTAAGACTCAAAAAGTAAAGAATTTTGGATTAAAGCTCAATCTACATCATGTTTGAAAGCAACACTGAACCTCCACAGCAGCTAAATATTTGATTATTTTTTATTTTAGATCTAGATTATTGAGTTCAGCTTGCTTTCATTTTTAAAAGAGTAATTTATATATATGCATAATAGAACATTTAGTATAATAATAAAAAAGATATAAAAACTAGGTAGCATTATCGAGGGTATTATTAAGAAATAAAACATTTTACTTCACAGATGACTTATTAGTGCCCTTGATATTTTATTTATTATCAAAAGTTTTGAAATTAATGTCTAAAGAGAAAATAAAGTACAGCATTTTATAATTAAACAGGTAATAGAAAATCTAAAATCTTCTTAATGCAACTCAACATAATTAAATGTTAAAAATTTTGATATTAAAATTTTAAACACATGACAAATGTCCTCTAATAATCTTATTAATCTTTTATAAAATAAAAAAAATCACATTTATTA
Source organism: Epiperipatus broadwayi (assembly GCA_028023455.1). Taxonomy (NCBI): domain Eukaryota; kingdom Metazoa; phylum Onychophora; class Udeonychophora; order Euonychophora; family Peripatidae; genus Epiperipatus; species Epiperipatus broadwayi. The sequence goes on along the minus strand of JAQFVV010000082.1, from coordinate 2,015,716 downwards.
TTAATTAATTTTAATTTTAATTTTTTTTCTTATACCAATCATGTATGACAACTTGTTTAAGTTGGAAAAACAATTTCTAAGTTATGATCAATGGCTGGATGAATTGAATAGAGGATGTTGGTGGAAGTAATTAAACGAAGATCATCAAAAATATAAAAAAGCGGTTTGAACTTTTATGATAGCTAATTCTGATTACAACAAATTAAAAGTCTGTTCAGAAAGAGGAGAAAGTTTGTCTGAAGTAAAGATAATTTATTCTTTCTGGAGAGAGGCACATAATGAAATGCAATCGAAGCAAACCATATGTTAATCTAAAAAATTAATAATAATAAACGCACATGAGTAATTGAGAATAAAATATAATTGAAAATTATTTATAGAAAAGAAAAAGCTTCCAGTTGTCTGGAATTTCACATCAATTTTGTTACTATTATTAGATAAATGAGTTTGAAATCAATTACGTTTAGAAAAGCCTATTATATTAAAAAAAAAAAAAAAAAGAAAAGAAAAAGAAAAAAAACTTTTTTAAAGATTCTTTTAAAAAACTCAAAGTAATATTATATATATTTCAATTATTATAATTTTAATTAATTATTTTTAAGATAAATATACTTTCCATAAAACAACAGATTCTTTTAAAAATCTGTGCATTTTAATGGTATAAGAGATTTTAAAACAAAATTTCGCATAGCAAAACTTTTAAATTTCATATTATAGCTATAAATATGAGATTATATAATAAATGTTTTAATAAAGTAACAAAAAACAGCAGACTAAAAACAATTATGATCAGATGTATCCGTGGCTGACAGTGACGTTGTAAAATGCTGATTTCCAATCTGACTTCATAAAGAAAAATTATCATAAATAATTATCATGTTAGATTTGCGAATATTCTACATATCCATAAAATGACTATATAATGAAATTCTTCTTTTGTATTGAAGTGGTCGGATCTAATTTCGATCTGAGCTTCATGAGATCCCAACTTTAACCTAGTTCAAACCCTGTCACTAACAGTGAATATTTCCGAATGTAATGAGACTTTATACTATCTTCAATATACATTAACTTTAATTAAAACGGAAGCTATTATTTAAAACTTTATTGAGGCTAATTATCTTATGCTTAAATTTGTTAATGTTATTAATTACCTCATGATAAAATATTCATGAAAATATATATATTTTAATTACATGGATTGTACATATATATTTGTAAATAGTTAAACACATATTCGTTATAAAGTTTTATTATATCGGAATGTTTTATTTCATACTTTACCATTTTGTTCAAATTTATATGATTAAAAGTTACATTCTTTCGATAAGCTTTCAGATCATCCTTTCCCAAAGACAATAGGGAATCTTTTATTAATTAGTTAAAATGATAAGTTAAAACTTTAAGGACAGTGCTAAATTAAAATTGTTTGTTCAGATTTTACAAATTCATTTTCTAAATAGAAAATGAATTCAAAGTTAATGGATTTGAAAGTCTTATCAGAGGAATGGATCGGAAATTAATTAGAGAAAATTTTGGCTTGTAATAATGTAAAACCTTTAGCCTTAAGGCATCAAAATCAGAATGGGCAGGAAACCATAGGAAAGGGTATAAATACCCCGAAAAAGTTTCTATAAGGAGCCATTACTATTAAATTAAGAGGAGTTGCCACCAGAAACTACATCCCTTTTACTTTTTATTTTTAGTAGTATTTTCAGCATGGTACACAGTTAACTTCAGGGATCTGATTGCTGGACCCTGAAGTTCTCCACAAATCTTCAAAATGTTGCTGCTAAGATAGAACATTTCAATACTGATCATAAGCTGCTTAAACTCCAAAAGGAAACTTATCCATAAATGAAATTCACATGAATCAAGTGTGCACCTACATTGTCTCATAAATACAACCAGACTCTATATTCCTGAAAACGAGTGAGCCATGGAAGGACTGGTAACCTTTTATTTTATAAACCACAACTTTCTGGTCTGTTCATGAACTATATTTCAAATCATGATTTAAGTTAACTACTGCCTGAAATTTCTCTATTCACTTTATGATGCATTAAATTTTGTTATAGTAATTCTCTATTCTCTTATATCTCTAGTCTTAAAATTAATATCTTGTTAAATTTCTTTCTCCTACTATGGCGGTTCATTTTAACTAATTTTAATTGTATTTATTTTAATGATTATTAATGCCATTTATTTGCAATAATATGCCAATAATACTTTCAACTCGATAATAATATCCTTTGTTTAAACTTACCCTAAGAAAATAATATTGCATTAAATTTTATAGCCTAATTATTGCCAGTTAGAACTAAATTAATAACAGTTCTATTAATTATCGAGTTGAAAGATTTATTTAATGTTTGATATTATTTTACCAATGGCTGATAAATATTATTAGCTCAATTTATAACCACTATGCTCCCAACTAGTTTATTTAATCTATACAAAAATATCTATTGATTACATTTATTAATGTTTTATGAAAGTTAATAAGGAAATTAAAATAAATATATTCTAATTTAAATCTCATATTTTATATTTGTGCTTAGGGAGGGCATGATAAATGATAATTATTAGTATAATTATATAATTGCATTGAATCACATTTGCTCCAAGTAAGTTTGATTTTAATCTGATATGATCAGGTCATTATGTTAAGCATTCATTATATAATTTGGGCTTTATTAATCAAATATGATGATCACTATATCATTACCATTCATAATGTTGCTAATGTGAGCCATCCTTCTGCTTTTTTTGATTCATCATTTTGGTGATATTATTGATATTTTAAATATATAGGAAGAAATCACTTTTTCCCTCACTCATTGCTGTATTGGAACACCAAAGGTTCGCAGCTGTGTCCTGACCTGGCTTTCCCCATGTTCCATGGATCATTTGTAGAGCATAAAGGACTTGTTGAATACAAGCCACCCTTTTACTTCTCAATTCACCGACAAACCATTTTATTTTATATTCATTTTGCTACTCTCTCTTTTGCTTTGTAAATCTTAAAATCAAACAATTTTATATTTATCGATAATTTATATAATTTTCTTTGTTAAGTATTGAAGTCATACCTTACATATTTATCATGCTGTTCATGAATTGATTTATGGATATGTGGAAAATAAACCTCACCTCATTCTTACATAAAATTAGAATCATATTTTCTTTTCCAAATAAAATACCAAATAATGAATAATGTTTGTAATTCGTTCGGCACAAATGCCATAGGTATCGTTATTTACACTTGTCTACTTTGTTGGGACATAGATAAATATATTTTTTAAATACTTACATATTAATTATTGGCATATGGGTACAACTTCCATTATTTATTGTACATTGTAATTCACACTCCAAAGACTAGAGATAATTTATAATACTCATCATAAATATTTGAACAAATATTTGCTTATTATTAAATATTTTATATACATACTTGGTTTGATTGTTTATTATTTATTGATTAGTTAAATATTCAGTTTTAAATATTTATGCCCACTGTTTGTATTGGCAACACAAATATACATATGTGAATTTATTCAGAAATATCCATAGTCATTTTATCATACATTAGTTAGAGTCAGGTAAGTGGTCTCAGTAATCATCACATCCATTGAGCTAGTTCATGGCACATAGTCTCATGTGCCATCAATATGTGTTGTCCATTAGGTTTTGATCTGAGCTCATGAATTGGGTTCAAATTTAGTTTGATCTTTGATATAATTATTTGGTTTGACTGGGTTTGAAATCTAGTTTTGTTAGTTCAGGTCATGTTGGGTGGAAAAAATATATTTGACAGGTACAGTATTATCATATATCACATGATGTCTCCAGAAAGCTTTACTCTTGTAGTAATTGATGACAAAGAAATAGTGCAATATGTCTTTGCCTGAACAGTTATTGAAAAAAAAAACCTGTGTTATTATTTATACTACTATTTATATTATTTCTTATTAATCTCAATATTTATAATAGTTCAAATTTTTCGGAAATTACAAATTTTTCATTACATTTAATTTAAACCATCATTTTAAAATTTATAAATTTTATAATGTAAAAAATGAATAGAATACCAATCAAAAAGAAAAAGATTTGGGATATCCTAATGGAATGTTATTTTAATGTACCCTTAGACATAGATTTTTGTATTGATGTAAAATAAAAGCAGAACAAAAGATTCAAGATTACAAACAAGTTTCAGTATTATTAACAATAAGAGTTTTGAATTATGTATACTGCTTATTTAATATAAAATATGAATTTATCTCTTTGTTTAAATATTCTGTATAGAAGATAAACAGATTCCTAGATTTGCATTTCAAAATGACTTTTATAACTTTAAACATAATTAGTTAAATAAATTTTAGTAAATAAAATACGCTGATTATCATTTATATATATAAAAATTTAAATTATTTTAGAAATGAGTTATTAAAAAATTACTATAATGCTACAATAATTAATGTAATAATAATTCTTACAATAATTTTTAAGATAATTTTCAATAAAAAAATATCTCAAAATTATAACTATTGTTTAATAAATAAATTTTTAAGTATTCTTGAGGTTATTTATTTATAAACATCAAATTTATATACTTTTTGTATTAAATTGTTTGATAAAAGTCTTTATATATATATATTCAAAATCTATGTTTATAAAAATTATTAGACAATTTCCTGATTTCTGGGATTCTCTAATAAATTACACACACATATATAATTTAGGTACAATAATATACATTTATTCAATTTATTTTTTCAAGTTTGTTTTTGTATACTTCATTTATAGTTATCACAAGTAACAGAATTTCACAAGAAAGACTTCACAGTTTATAAAATCAAAGCTTTATAGACTGAAGATTATAAATGAAACTATTTTTTAATGCCCAAACTTTACAAAAAATGCAAATGATTTAAAATAGGTGGACATTTAAGTTGTTATATTAAATATTTATATATGAGTTTTGTAATAAGTTTTTTATAATCATAGCAGGTCATCAATCCTTTTTGAAATTAAAAAAAAAACTTTAGTGAATTCACAGTTTAGATATAAATTTACACAGTATCAAAGATGAATAAAATTTAGACATTACTTTTTCTTTGAAAATATTAACAATATTAGAAAGCAGAACATTTAAAAAATCAATTATGATGAACTGAAAGCAAATACTAGATTTATCAACATTTAAATTGAATATGTTTCTGACTGCTAAAAAAATAAACTCCAATATTTTTTTTAATGGGGCAATACTGTCCTGCATTTAAACTTTTGAAAAAAAAATGCTTCTGGTCTTCAAGAGTTAATTACAGACCATATAATTTGGCTTATTTGTGTGTATGGCAATTAAACAAACTGAAGTCAGGATTACTTTAGGAATATAAAAGCCTTGAATATAAGACATGTTAATTAAAACATATTTGAAGATCTAATAAGATATATTCTTAGTTATATTTAAATTTTTTACTAATAATCCTAGAAACATTTTGTGCACAAATCTAAGCCTAAGATTTGGTATTAATAATTATAATATATTTTCAACCTCTAGTAATAAACATTTAATTTATGAATATTTCTGAATTATTAGTTTTAACTATAATAAATAGATATTAGAAACTATTAGGGTTAAATGTTTCCAAAAAAAAAATTTTTCACCCAATAAAAATTAGTAATACATGGTTTAATCACATTTATCAGGACTGAAAGAATGCTTGCATTCTTTCCCTCCATTGTCTTTTGTTTATAAATGAAAAAACAAAATAATAAGTTTATGTAAAATTTATCTTTTTATTATTTATTTTTTATAACTTTATTAGATTTTCATTTCTGAATATGTAGATGTCATTCATATTTCAATTTCATTGAATTTTTATGACTTTTAGAGCAAATTAGTTAAGCAAAACTTTAATTATTTCAGAATCTAATCAAGTTAATCACACCTTCTCTCAGTAGCTGTCAAAACCAGTTTTTGTAAAAAAAAAAAATTGATTTGAAGATATGTCTTAGAAAGATGCATAAAAATAGTAAATTTTGCAATAATTATTTACTTTTTCTTAAATATCTTCATAGTCTATAGCTAAAACAAACCTTTTGTTATTAACAATTTACTTCAGTTTATTTGTATTTGTGAGGCATTTTTTGTTTATTTGCAAATATAATGTTTTATTTTTTAAAACTAATTTCATTTATCAAATTAATTTCTAAAATAAGAAAATGTAAAAATTAAAGGATGGAAGTGCAAAATTAAACATACTTTGGTTCATAAAACAAACAAGAAAAAAACTTGAAAATAAAATACAAATTCCGATTTTGACTTAATATAAATCATATGAAAGATTAAAAAGTTATTCACTTTCTGAATATACTTTCAATTTGAATTATTATCAAAATTTTTTTTTAAAAAAAATTTGAAATATAGCATAATGAAATTCCATTATATATACATTACACTGTATGTAAATAAATTTGGAGATATAATTAGTACCAATACACCCATTTGCAGCTACCATACTACATAACAAAATTGATTAATATATGCATTGCAAGAACAATTTCCTTTAGAGTATTGCCAATAATCAGTATGAATTCACAGCTGTTGATGTTATATAAATATTGGAATAATAGTCTGCTTGTTGTTAAAATTCAAATGTTTATTCCTGTAATCATTTTCATGTTATATAGCAGACTAAAAAAGATGCATTACACATAATAATTGGAAATATCTTTCCAGATTTGTTTACATATATTAAAAATTCATTAATGATTATTACACACACATACATATAAATGATTAAACACATGGTTCAGTGGAATATTAATTCATATATGTCAGTATATACAATTATAGTAGAAAAACACTAAAATATTAGTGAATTCTAAGAGAATGTAAAAAAATGTAGAAAGAAATCACATATGAAATGAGTGGCTGGAGTAAGGAAGATTGTTAGCATGTTATATAAAAGAAATGCTATGAACCAGAATTTTGAGAGATCTTCATCTTGCAATGGATTGATAAACATTAAAATGATGATGATATAACTATATATTACAGTATTATTGTGCTTTAATTTCAATTAAATATTAACATTGTTATTGCGAGCATTTCACTCTTGTACATCATGATTACACTAAATCCAAATCACGTTTTGCTTCTTAATAAAAACGTTTCTTAAATTAGAAGTTTTCAATTTGTGAAAAAATTAAGACGCTTCACTTTTGTTTATTAAATTCTTCAGTGATTAAAGAAAGTGTTTTATTTTCACAGAAATACGTAGTGCTGATTAGTATATTATTTAAATTTACTCAATATTTAATCTTCTAAACTTTTCTTTTTATTAACATATACACATAAATATATTCTTTGAGTTAATGATGTAAAGAGTTAAAACTTATGACATAGATCTGAATATAGAAATTCTTAATGAATTATGAACAGACAGCCATGTCAAGCTAACACTGAGAATGATAGTTAATTGTTATTATCTAATTAATTCTACCCTGATTTCAGAAAAGAATTTATAATTTGATTATTTTTTAAATCACAATTCTTAGGATAAGTCTACATATATATATATATATATATATATATATATATATGTCCAAAAGATGGCGCTATACCAAAACCGCCGAACAAGTGTAAGATTTGTTTTACATAAACGAAAAAAGAGTCAGAAATTAACTACCTCTTTCATTTGCTCACTCCCAGATCAGCTGATTTCAAGCTGGTTTGCTATCCTCAGTGGGAGATAGAGTATAGAAACTAGATCTAAAACACTGACTCTCAAGTGTTTATGCAAAACGTTTCTATCAGATTGCAAGCGTGAATTTTTCAGACTGGAAAAGTCTTCAAACCCAGCCTAGCAAGCTAGATATTTATATGGGTCTGATCTCAGTTCAGAATCACCATATAATCAAAGTCTCTGCAATATATATCATTGCAAGAATATATATATATATATTCTTATATATTATATATATATATAAAGTTTTATTGCAGAAAAGATTTATATATCACAGATTGATTTGTATAGCTATTGCAAACTATTTTATTTAATATTTTTCTATTTTTATGTCTGGAATTAGAATAGTCATAGTTATTTTCACATGATTAGAGTTTCACATGCTTTTACAAGCTGTTAAAACAGATAAAACTATAAACTAAAAAAGTAAAAGGTGACTCCTTGAAGGCTGCATTATATCCTAAGATCTAGGTGCAGTGTTATTAGATCCAAAACTCTTCATTGATGAAATCCACAAACTAGAAACTAGTTAAGAGATATTGGATTAGTAGGCACTAAATGGGGATTTTTATGACAAATCTTCATACATCCATTGATTACTTTAAGTTTACAGTGTGTGACTCTACTATATGGAGAGTTTTTCCTCCATTTTAATAGTTATAGCTGTTGTTTATGAGAAGATTCTAATTATTACAATGACATAAATACACACAAACATAAATTGGTATTTTATGATTTAAGTGTTCATACATTTTGCATCAAACCAGCTGTAAAAGTAAATGCTAATAGAATAAGAACAAATTATATTAAGAAGTTTTAATTTGGATAACACTTAATGTAATTATTTAACACAAAACTCTTTTCATATACTAATGAAATACTCTGAAAAAACTTGATCTGAGTCAAGCCATTATGAAAAAGTATAACCGTATAGATATATTCTCACTTAATAGCACTGAGTTACCTTTTATCAAATTCTCACCAAAATCATACTGGAAAATTAATTAACTAACTTTGGCTAGAAGAAGGATGAATATATAGTTTTAAAATATGCAAATTATTGCAGTTAGAAATGTAAATTATAAATGTCAGATGTTCTATTTTGCCAAAGAAATGCAAGACTCATTCTTGTTTATTGAATTTGGGTCCCTTGCAATAACCCATGGCTCCTTGAACTTTTTCTTACAATCATCACTCTCTATGCAGATGATCTTAATGTTAGAAGATGAAACATGAGTCTTATACAAAGCTCATGATTCAGAAAAATAAACTTATGCTGTCAGTCTTGTTTAGCTTTTTTATAAATATAGAAGTGATGGACAACTCTTGTAGATCTATTTAGCTCAAGACTCCCCATAGTACATTGCTCTACAAGCTGGAGATGGGCATGGAATTTTAGACTATTTGAGGAGTGTGTTCAAATGGAATTCTGTCTTTTGTTTTATTCAGGGATGTTCTAAATGCTACTCAAACATCTGAGGAAATTTTTCAAAATTTTATTGCTATGCTAGGAATATATGGGAGGCAAATACATGGCTAATGGAAAATGTCATTGGTAGTGGCTGTAAAAGCTTCTGCCAATGATATTCTGCATAAGTCAACCTCCCATATATTCCTAACATAGCAACAAAACTGTAAAATTTGCTTGGATACTGTTCGGGTAGTGTTTAGAATACTGCTCTCTCTTAACAATCTTCTGAACAAATTAAAGACAGAACTCCATTTGAACATAGTCCTCAAATAGTCTATAAAATTCCATGCCCATGTCCAGCTTGCAGAGCAGCATACTATGGGGAGTCTCAAACTAATAGATCTACAAGAGTCATTCAGCAGTCCTATCTTTATAAAATGGCTAAACAACAGCAGCAATCTAAGTCAATTTTCCTGGATCATGAGTTTGCTATAGGATACATGTTTTACCCTTCTATCGTTAAAACTATCTGTGTAGAGGTAGATAATCATAAGAGAAAGTTCAAGGAGGCATGAGTTATTGAAAAAGATGCAAATTTAATTAACAGGAAGGAGACTTGCATCCCTTTGTCAAAAAATGGAATACCTGACCATTTATAATTTACATTTCTTACTGTAATAATTTTTATATTTTATAAACTATATATTCATCCTGCTTCTGGCACAGTTAGTTACTTAATTTTTCACTATGATTCTGGTGAGAATTTGTTTAATGTTAACTCAGTGTTATTAAGTGAGAATATATCTATAGGGTTATTTCTTTTCATAATGGCTTGACTTGGCACAAGTTTTTTTGGAGGACAACATTAAATGATGTTTGTTGAATTTTGTTATATGAAATTATGTTTAAATATTTTATAAATGCAACATTTTGTCATATGTAATAAATAATTAAAAGCTTTATTTCTGTCATTTTAAGTTTATTTTTATATTTAGGTTATGCACAATATAATTTTTATATATCTAAATTAAAGATGACACACTTCTGGCTTAATTATTATAATAACAGAACAAAAAAAATTTGTATACTATTAATGAAGTAAAAGAAAATATCTAAATGCTTATTTTTAAAGAAAAACAATGACATACAATTATTGATTTTTATATTTAATATTTTGTAATAAATAAATACAAATTAAATAAATTTGTAATACATAACTATTTCAGAAAAATGGAAAATCATGATCTTTGCAAAAACAAAAACAAATCACTACTATTGAAATCAAATGATGCACATAAAATAAGCAAACATTTTTTTTTACCTGTATTTATATATTGAACTATTTCCATAATCTAATATAAATATTGAATGTCTTTAGAAAAATTTAATTTTATTGAAATATTCCAAATACATTCAACTGTTAGTAATAATAGTTGAATGTATGTGGAATATTTAAATAAAGTTAACTTTTTCTAAAAACATTCAATATTTATATTAGATGATTGAAATAATCCAATATATAAATACAACTAAAATACCATCAACCTTCAGGAAAATGTTCTTCTTTTACATCATTTAAAAAAATGATAATTGGCAGTTAATATAAATTGGTACTTTAAATGTAATGTTGTAATAGAAGAGTTAATTTAAAGATAAAGATAATTTAATTAAGATGAAAATATATCACTAATTCTGAGAGGGTTGAGCTTACTCTTTGAGACAAACAGTAATAATAATATCTACCTCTTATCTACATATTAGGATGATGTTTAAAAGCAATTTACATATTTATGAAATATATTACAAGATAATCATTTGCAATGTGTAAAGTTTTTAGAATGTAATAGAAAGAAAGTACAATAAATTTTATAATCTGATCCAATATAATATACCATTTTCATTTATACTGCCTTCATTTAGTACATAATTCATATTGAAAAATAAGAAATATGACATTTTGGTTTCTACTATCATATAGATTTTCATTTTGCTGAAGGTTTACAAAAAGATGTTTCATATAATATTTATCAAAGCTATAGATTCATTGCTACAAGCAAAATATAACTATAGAAGAAATAGATTGCAGAGATTATTATTTTGCTTTTTCTGTCTTTCTCCTTTTTTATTTCTTAGTCACTTAGGCTAGACTTGGGTCTGACCATTATTAGCTTTTCATTCTATTATTCATTTCTATATTCTATCTTCGACATTTATATTGCATAATCATGAAATCACTTTTGCATTCTTTAATTTCATGCATATAATTCTGACATTAATATTTTCTTTTTGCTTTTTATGTTCTTTTACTTAAATTAAAATTGCCATGCTCATTTATGAGTATTTACTAATGATTAATAATAACAAAGCAGATGTGTATTCTGTGAAAGACATTCCAGTTATTTCTTAACACACTTTCACCTATTTGCATAATACGACCCCTACATATATAATATACGTTTCCTAAAACTTCAAATGTCATTGAACTTCAGAATTCTTTAAAAATTGTTATGTATCTTTAAAAATTAAAAGAAAGCTAAATATTTAATAACGCTAATATAAAATATATAGTAGCGAAATATAAAATATATGTTAAATGACAAAATACTTTTTAAAAAAAGTAAGATAATATTTTTATTTCACATAAAATATGGCTATCAAACTGAACAATATTTTTTTGGATTTTTACAGAATTAAAACTAAATTTTTAAATAAAAAATAAATAAATTAAATATTGTTATTCAACCATAAAAACTATTTAATTGCACCCAATAGCGAACAAAAACCCATTAATCATTTTTTCAAATTCGTACAAAAGTTCAGTCTAAAAAAGTAGTGAATTAGTTAATTTACATCTCTGGTGCAAACCAATAATTTTATTAAATGGAATTTTTGAAATATTCTATCTGCAGGAATTTTTCAATTAAAATCAAATCAAATAATTAAACTTTTAAAGCAGTTTGTAGACGATCAGAATAGAAAATCAACAAATGATTGTATTTTTTTATTTTTTACAAATAGTCTAAAAATTGCAGTATATAATGAATCTTAAATATACTGAAATATAATAAATTTGCAAAAACAGTTTTGTATATGTATCAAGAATTGTATAGATGTATGAAATAATAAAATTTATGTAATATTGTTGTTAACGTTATATTAACTCAGACAATACACTATTAAAATCTGATATTAGACATACTATTGCTACATTAAACAAATGCCAAGTATATTAATAATATAAATTTCAGAAATCATGGATAATTTTAAATACTAGGTTTTAATTGTATATATATATAAATCTTTTTTAAAATCATTTATCGAAACATTAAATCACTCCACTTAATAAATCCAGCACCGCCCTTTGTGAAATAATATATAAATATATTAGAGACGGTTTCAAAATAGCCAGCATCAAAATGATATCATTATTAATAAATTCAGCACAGTCCTTTGTGAAATAATATTAGGGTCCGCATTTCAAATGATATCGTTTTGCAGCGAGCTATTTTGAAATACAGTCTTTAATATATTTATATATTATTTCACAGAGGGCGGTGCTGGATTTTCTGACATGATTTACATGTCTATAAATTACTTCAGCTGAAGTTTGAACTTCTATTATGTGGTTCAATTTTATCTTTTTTATTTGACCTTCAATCCATACTTTCTGCAGACAATCACAAATCCAGACTTTTTCTCCAACTGTATAATTACATTCCCGTTTTACTACTGGGTTTTTCTTTTTGGAAAAAGAATGGACAGCTTATTTCTATTTTCTTTCCATCAGAATCTCTGCAGGTGATTTATTGGTGTAGCATGGTTACATTCAGTGTTTCATTTATATTGAAGATATTTAAGCTACTCGGTGTCAACTTCAACCATTGCACTATTTTCTCTGCTACCCCATTGGGTTCTGGGTGATATGTAGGAGCTAATACATACCTTACCCCCCCCCCCGCTCATCCAAAAATATCCTAAGTTCTGATATAAAATCAGTTCCATTGTCAGAAACCAGCACTTTTGGTGACCCTTGATATGTAAAAATTTCACTTACAATGCATATAGTTTCTTTTGCAATGGTGTTTTTTAGCTAGTTTGAACTCTTCCCACTTGGAGGAAGCATCTACCATGAAGCTTTAGTGGATATTATTAAGAAACTATATGAAAATAATTACTATATATATCAATTAGAGGATATAAAATCAGTTAAAGTTAAAAATGGGGTGGGACTAAGGCAAGGATGCCCTATGCCACCTATTTTGTTTTTTGTTGTATTTGAGTGAAATGGAGAAAGCAATAGAAAGACTAGAAAGAGGGATAGAGATACTGTTAATAGGTGGCAAGGAAGTATATACTTTGTTGGGTCTTTTTTTGCAGATGATGTCTTTTTGTGTGCAGAAAGATAAGGAAATATGGATTTATGCTGAGGACATGCACAAGGGTGGGTAAAGAGATGGGATTAAATTTAGTGAAGAAAAATCAAATATAATGATGGTTAATGCTGGGGAAAGAGAAGATGTAGAATTTTTATTGGGGGATATAAAGTTAAGTGTGGTGAATAGATATTCTTATTTGGGAATCATCTTAAGTAATCAGAAAAATTGCTTGGATGAATGGGAGAAAAAATTGATAAATGAAGCAAAGAAAAGAAAGGGATTGATAAAGAAATTAACAGTGTTTTCATATAATAAATATGATGTAGCTAGAATTGTATGGAAGGGAGTTGCAGTAGCAGGGTTAACATATGGTAATGATGCATTATGTGTTAGTAAAGGGGTATTAGATTACTTAGAAAAAGTACAAAGAGAAGTAAGAAGACATGCATTAGATGCAGATGTGTGGACAACAAAGGAGGCAATTCAAAAAGAAATGGGATGATCAGGTTTTTATATAAGAGATGCAAAAAGTAAAATGAAAATGTTTGGTAGGTTGCAGTTTATGGATAATAAAAAAATATCCAAAATAATATTTAATTGGGTTACACATAAAGGGCTGGCAACAAGATGGGTGAGAAAGATAATGTGGTATGCAGAAGATTTGGATAAAAAATTTATATCAGTATACTTGTACAATGGGATGATTGTGTTAGGAGGATTATTAAGGGGTATAGTGGTAAGGAATGGGATAAAAGAATAGATGCATTAATAAAGAATAGGGAATTGGAGAGATGGAGAACTAGTATGGAGAGTAAAAAGAGTTTAAATATATATAGAAGTAAATGAAACATTGGGTGTGAGTTAATTTATGATAATAGCAAGGAAAGTAGTTTATTGTTTAAGGCTTGAATGGGATATTTAGCAATAAGAGAATATACACATAAATAGAAAAATATGGGCAAATTTAATCTGCAAATTGTGTAAGGAAGGCATATAAAATATTAGGCATCTGTTAATTGAATGTAAATGCTTGAAAGCAGAAAGGGTAGAAATAATGAAGTTATGGAAGAATAAATATGAACAAAGTGTTTATACAGAAAGTGAGTTATTGGTTTTTATGCTGGGTTTGAGAAAAGATAAGAGGGATTTAGATATAAAGGCCATAGAGTTGACCAAAGATTATGTTGTGGAAATGGAATAGAGCAGATTATGGGAAAACTTAGGGTGGGGAATGGAAAGGGAAGGTAAAATGGCAAACAAGTTTCTCTGAGCATAGTTGTTGAGAGATTCCTGGCTCCAGTTAAGAGGAAATCACAGTGCATCACATCACATGTGGGATCATTTAATATTTGGATTTTTATTTCAGTTTAGTAGTTAGCCCTAAGAATATTTTCATATATATATATATAATGATTTGTCTTTAAAAAAATATTATTTCAAATTTTAAAAATAAAATATCTGAACTATTTTTGAAATATTCCTTTTGTTAAAAAAATTTCACATATATTATATATATATTGTAATGGAAAATAGAAGCTGACCAACAACAATAATAAATATAATAGTAAGTATAATCTGATTGTCAATAATATGTTCTATAAATTTTGGTAATTAAAATTAATGATGAGTGGAACAGGATATTCCATAAAGATCTTACAAATTTGTGTAATCAGTATTGTAATAGAAAATAATATAAACCAGGTAGTTTTCTCCAATTATGCCCTACATAATTGGCAATCCAAAATATAATGGTTAAGTGCTATGCTTCATCAGCCAAAAGCATAACTAATAAATAAATAAGTTAATCCACAAATGGCTTTATGATAATTGATTTATAACTATAATGAATTCATAGAATTTGTAAGGCACAAATGAAATCATAAATGTATTTGTTTTCTTGGTAAATGGAAAATAAAATTCAATAAGTGATGGCTTACTTGCTAATAAACTATAGTAAAGAATTAACAGTTAACTACACTAATATTAAAAGATGAATTGTGTAATAAATAACTTCGTATAATATAATGATTTGTGCAAGATATCAATCAACATGTCTTAGATTAACAATAAAATATAAATCTATTAAAGCAAACATTAACTCATTTAGATGGCTAAGGCAAATAACATCATTTTTATTTAAAAAAATACAATCCAACATCAGCCAATGTATATTTCTAATATATCATTGCCAGATTGGAATTATCAAATATGACCTCTAAATAAAATCATTAACACATACACTCAAAAAGAATATATCACAGAGTTTCCCTAACACTCACACAAAAAAATATAAAATGTAATGGAAATTTTATTATTCTTATTTCCCTTTTCTTTCAAATCAAGTAATACTCTTATAATAATACTTATTATATAATTTAAACTAAATTATATGGGGTATTGGTTATGTTTTAAATTTAGATTTGTGTCTAAAAGAAAAGCTAATACAATAATAATTGACCTAAGTCTTAATTACTTCATTTTACTATTTAAGTGTATATTGAATGATAAGATAAGATTGTATTAATAATTAAAATTATTAATAAAGGGATTTTTTATATAAATATCTATTGGTAATTACCATTATGCTCTTAATTATTATTAACAAACGAAAATTATTTGAGTAGATAATTTTAAAAAAATTGGTCTATTGACGTTTGTTACCAAGTTCAGCATATAATCTCAATTTAAACTACATTATCCCATGAATTTTTTACATCATAGCAAACACAAAAATAGGACATCATAAATATTTTAATCACTAAAAATAAGATCCAACTATTCCTTTTATCAATATTATGAACTAGAATAAATCTAACAGTTTGATAGTTTTATGGTGGTTAGCATAGCATTTGTTGTTATTCATTCGTTTTGTTCATAAGACTATTAAAGAGGGAAATTCATGTTTTTTCCTTTCTTCATTACTTTCTACTGACAGTGCATTATTTTTTTGTTATAAATCCAGAATCTATTGGTTTAATATATAAAAATGAAACACAAAGTTTAAAAATGAAAAAGTACATGCACTTTTCTCACTGATTTTAACAATAATGATGTCTCTTTATTATTATCATTATTATTAGCTCATGAATGTGAGATTCTCCTTCAATGACTTTAATAAAGCCATTATTATCATTAAATTTTAATAAATATAAAACATTTGAACACAGATTTTCAAAAACTCTTCAACTATCCACACTATCTCATACCAGTGATATACATGATCACACACATGTAGAAAAGATAAATAATCACCAATATACATATTTCATGGTGAACCAACACTCATCAGTTGGTTCAGATCATCATCTCCCAATAGAAATATATAATCAGTGCTCAGTTTATATTAAGATAGCAAATCTTCATACTTTAATAGACAGGCTTCAATCTACTCCAATCTCCAACTCTTTAGCCATCTGTACCAATAAAAATCCAATGATAGAAAGCCCAAATCCCATGCTATTGCCATTCCCATATTGACCTCAAGTCACTCTGACCATTCATGTATAGAATTTTATCCATTTAAATATATAGAAGAAGGATTGGCAGGATGCAGGCTTAATGTGTAAGGTTTGAAATAAGGCATTATTCATATACCTGGATATTAATTATAAATATAGGGAATTTGAACACCGACCTGCAAGCACCCTTCAACTATCCACACTATCTCATATGATTGATACACATGAACCCACACATGTAGAAAAGATAAATAATCACCAATATATGCATTTTGTGCTGAACCAGCACTCACCAATTGGTCCAGTTCATCATCTCCCATTTATATACACAATCAGTGCTCAGTTTATATTAAGATAGCAAATCTTTATACTTTAATGGACAGGCTTCAATCTACTCCAATCTCCAACTCTTCAGCCATCCATACCATTGAAAATCTGATGGAAAGTCCAAATCCCACACTGATGTCAATATTATTGCCATGCCCATGTTGACCTCAAGTCACTGTGACCTTCATGTATAGGACCTTATCCATTTGGTGGAGGTTGGAGTAGATTGAAGTCTGTCCATTAGTCTATGAAGATTTGCTATCTTAATATAAACTGAGCACAGATTATATATATGTGTGGGAGATAATGATCTGGACCAACTAATAAATGCTGGTTTCTACATGTATTTGGTTATGTGTATCAGTGGTATGAGATAGTGTAGAGAGTTGAAGGGTGCTTGAAATCTGTGTTCAAATCCCTTATATTTACAATTAATCTTCAGGTATATGAAGAATTCCTGTATTTCAAACCTTACACATTAAGCCTGCATCCTGACTATCCTTCTATGTATTTAAATGGATAAGGTCCTATACATGAAGGGTCAGAGTGACTTGAGGTCAACATGGGCATGGCAATAAGATTGGTATCAGCATGGGATTTGGGCTTTCCATCATCAGATTTTCAATGATATGGATGACTGAATAATTGAAGGTTGGAGTAGATTGAAACCTGTCCATTAAAGTTTGAAGATTTGCTATCTTAATATAAACTGAGCACTGGTTATATATATGTGTGTTGGAGATGGTGTACTGGTGATTATTTATTTTTTCTACATGTGTGGTCATGTGTATCAGTAGTATGAGATAATATGGATAGTTGAAGGGTTCTTGAAGGTATGTGTTCAAATCCCCTATATTTATAATTAAGCTCCATGTATATGAAGAATGTCTGTATTTCTAACCTTAAATTTTAATAAATAAATTGTTCATTCTTTATTTATTCACTTATAAACTATAGGGGGAGAATAAATATGTGTATATCACAATATTGTACCGGTTGAAAATGTATGTTCACACAAAAAGACTCAAAATCCAAGCAAAAGTACCTCAAATCTGGTCATGCCTGAGATACATAATTCAGGAGCAATCTTGGATTATAACCTATTCTTCGAGTCTCTGACTCTATGAACAACAATCCTGATGATACAGCATAATTATTTTAATTCCAGGCCTAGAAACAAAGTGGTACAGCATAAAATCAGACTGATGATGATGATCGAAACAAGAGTAGCCAAGGAGTTACATTTATTACAGTTATTTTATTAATTAGAAGAAAATAATAATTCAGAAACAAGGATGTACGAATTATATAAATTTAATAAAATATTAGAATACATATATATATATATATATATATATAAATTTAATAAAATATTAGAATATATATATATATTACACAAAGAAATTTCATGCTTGGTATAATGTTACTATTTAAAAAATTTGGGGAATTGTTTGATATAATCCCCTTTATGTTAATTATTCAATGGACATAAATTTTACTGAATGAGTTGTAGTGTGTGTGGAGTTAAACATGCCAATTTACAAATATTTTTAAACATAATGTTGTGGATGCATAAAATAATCTACAAGATCGGAACAAATTCGGATTACAGAAAGATGCTTGATAATTTAGCATTAATCATTTTGACAAATAAATATAATCATATGGTCTCAAGAATTTATTTACAATCTTAAATTCATTACATATGTCTGACAGGCATTGTTTGAAAATAGGGTCTTTAGAATAAGTATATAAGAAACAAACAATGCCAGAAAGATGCTTGATAATTTAGCATTAATCATTTTGACAAATAAATATAATCATATGGTCTCAATAATTTATTTACAATCTTAAAATCATTACATATGTCTGACAGGCATTGTTTGGAAATAGGGTCTTTAGAATAAGTATACAAGAAACAAACAATGCGTTACATTGACAGGGAGAGGTGATTTATGTCTATGGGAATCAATTAGTATTTTAAGAAAAGGCAGTTTTTAAAACACCAGCATATTGGCATATTTCATGAATGAGCTATTATTTCCAACACCATGTTGTGACTAATGAAAGATCAAACAGGAATAAATCAATTTAATAAAATGATAATGATATTAGCATGTCATTAGAGAAATACGGATCTTATGGTAGTTTGAATACTTCATCATTTTAACACATTTGGTATGTCAACACATTCTGGTGGAATGATATCAAATGGAGAGATTGGGTTTGAATGCCCAGAGACAGCTGGATGAAACTTCTGCAGCACAATCAAACCCCCCTAAACCTTGCATTCCACAGAGAGTAGCATATACCTCTGATTACAAACAATTTTGAGGAAATAGGATGGGAGCTTCAGACTTCCGAAGTCCCCAAATGACAAAGCAATAAAAAATTATATATGTAAGTACCATAAGAAAAAGTAATGGTATTCCAGATGCATTATACTTGAGCAATAAAATTAATACATTATATTCTAGCACCTGAAAATGGTTTGACTTCTGCGTGGTGATATGTTTAAATAATGGATCATTATGCAAATTATAATAGATAATAACACTTTTAACTGGGATGATAACAATATGACAATTTAGGAATAAATTCAAATAATAATGTAACAATATGCATCAACAATAAATTAATTTAGATGAGAAAATGAAAATAAAAAGATTTAAATATAAAAATCAACCTAGCGAGTGATTTCTATTAAAATGAATAAGACTTTACTAATAAATTTTACATGAAGCCCCTGCTTCTTTTCTCATTAAACAATATTAATTAAATAGAATAAATTGTCTACATACATAAAACAAATAAGTTAAAATTTCTAATGTGGCTGCACAAAGTTATATAGAAGAATTTAAGCATGAAAAGTGAGTACAGTTCAAGAACAAAATTAGCAGGAATTGTACAATAATACATTAAGAAAGTCATAGTTTCATTACATATTATACAAATTTAAAGTAGCTCTTCATTAAGTGAGGTTACCTCTGGAAAGTATAGCATGGCAGGCAGGTACAGCATGGCAATCAGCAGCCGAGTCAGCACTCAGGCGGTCATCTTGTGTGGCTGATCAGGTAGACCAAACAAGGCAGCAGCAGACAGACAGTCTCTGAGAAAAGGAGAGATTGATGAAAATTCCCTCTACTCAAAGTTCATAGTGCTGAACTTGTGTTAACTTTTTTAAATTTGCAATCTCTAAAACCACTTTCTTGAATCGTTTTTTCTGAAAATTTAGTGACTGAAAAAAACGTTCTGAAAGAAATTTACTAACTCAAAATTTGATAACTAACTAACTTCTTTAGTTCTATGGGCTCTTTTATATATTTTTTTAATCCCCCCAAGATTGTGATTTCACTTGCCTGCAGCTATCCCTGCAATTTTAATTCTAATTAGAAAAATATTTAATTAGTAAAAAAAAAAAATTAAGATAATATTCAAAATACATTTTAAGATATTTTAGACTGTATAGATTTACTAAAAATTAAACAAAAGAATTCATTATAGTTTAAATTAAAATTTTGACTTTTAATTAGCAAGAAATAATCTTACATAAAGAGAATAGATTATGTTCACTTAGCAACTATTTTAAAATATGCCAACCTTTTAAATTCCAAATACAATTCATATATATAAAAATAATATAATTTCAACAATAAACATTAATAAATCATTGCTACATTCATATATATATATATATGTGTGTGTGTGTGTGTGTGTGTCATGCACACTACCATTTTGGTTTTTACTAAATCTTTTTATAGGTTTTCTTTTAATTATTGTGCATGCAGTGTGTGAAAAAGGCAGATATATACATGAGGTCTGAATTGTGGGCACCACAGGAGGTTACTATAGCTGGCAAAGCATGAAGCTCAATGTGATTAGACATCTACTGCTTCAAAATATATATATACTTTCACTCCTGCAGCTTCTCAGTTTAAACCATAAAATACTTCTTGCAGCACTGCTGTAAAAAGTTTGGGAGATATGTAGTCATTCTGTCTTACACTCTTCTCAATGTTGACTTTCCTAGTATCATTATGTAATCTAATTATTGCTGGATCTATACTTTGATGATCCAATGCTTTAATCACAGAAGAAATGTTTATAGAATCAATTGTCTTTTCATAATCTACAAATCCAAAAGCATAATGGCATCTTATATTCATTTGTATTTTCTATAAAATACCTGGATATGATCTACTGTACTAAACACTTTTAAATCTAGCTTGTTCTCTTGGTTGGTGGAAATACAATGATCTCTGTAGATGAGTTGTAATTATCTTCATAAATTTTTTTGTAGAAAACTGATAGAAGACTAAAAGACTGATAGGTCTGTAATTTCTAATATCTTCTTTATCACCTTTTAAAAATATGAATATTAATACTGCATTCTTCCAATCATTTGGTACATCTTTATCATTTAGACATTTGGTATATAACTTTGCTAAAAAAAATTCTATTTCTTCACCTGCTTCTTTTAATATATCAATTATAATTCCATCATTATCTGAAGCCTTTCCTTTCTTCATAAATTTAATTGCACATCTCACTTCTTCATTTAAAATTTTGGGCAATTCAGAAGATATAATAGTTATAACTGATTCTTGTTTTTTATTACTATATAATTCTTGATAGTAGTCTTCTACCCATTTCATGATGTCATCTCTCTTTTTAGTAATAATTCCATCTTTTTTTCTTATTGCAGATATAATTTTCCTACCAATACCAAAATGTTGTTTTGCACACTTGAGACTTTTATTCACTTCTACAGCTTTCCTTTC
Source organism: Epiperipatus broadwayi (assembly GCA_028023455.1). NCBI lineage: Eukaryota > Metazoa > Onychophora > Udeonychophora > Euonychophora > Peripatidae > Epiperipatus > Epiperipatus broadwayi. Next base: position 1,993,603 of record JAQFVV010000082.1, on the reverse strand, counting down.
TAGTTCACAGTTATTCTTTTTTATATCATTTTCAACTCTTTTCCACATCATTTTACAAAATTTGAGATATTCAATCCTTTTTAATGCATCATTTTTGTATATCTTCATATTTCTTCTTTTCTTCATAAATTCTCTACTCATTTAGATTACACAGATGATGTAGTTGTTTTTGCAAATAATGCTTTAGAGCTGCAGGAAATGTTGCAGGAGTTATCAGATGAAAGTAGGAAAGTAGTACTAAAGATAAATGTTAAAAAGACTAAAGTAATGTTTAATGTATTTTCTCAAAATATGAAAACAAAGATTGATTATGATGAATTAGAAGAAGTTAACAGCTACAAATACCTTGGTCAGATTATTAATACAGATGGAAACATAATGGATGAAATTAATCATAGAATTAAAATTGGTTGGAGTGTTTTTGATAAAAATAACTTTATACTAAAAGGATATATCCCTATGTGTTTGAAAAGAAAGGTTTTTAATAAATGTGTTTTACCGGTTTTTACTCATGGATCTGAGACTTGGACTTAATAGAACAGCAATACAGAGACTTCAGACCACTCAAAAAAGTATGGAGAGATGCATGTTGGGAGTAACAAGAAGAGATTGAAAATGCAATATATGGGTAAGAGAACAAACAGGTGCTACTCATCATATTGAAAAAAAATTAAAAGACTAAAGTGTAGGTGGGCTGGACATATTTCTAGAAGAGATGATAATAGATGGACAATTCATATCTTAAACTAAATTCCAAGAGGTTGTAAAAGACCCAGAAAGAAACCACATGTGAGATGGATTGATGAAATAAGAGAATATGCAGGAGTGATGTGGAGAAGAGAAGTTAAAGATCAGAGAAGATAGATTGAACTTGGAGAGACCTTAATCCTGCAGTGGATTGATAATGGTTGATGATGATAATACATATTTAACAAATGCTCTTACAATAAAATTGTGGAACAAATTTGGTCATTTGAAATATTAAATATATTTTACCTTGGTATTGCTTTTTTTGTTTTGATTTTAAAAAGAATTTTAAAAGAAAAAATAATTTATATAAAATCAACAACTAACTACTGTCTAATCTTAATACATGTGTAGCCAGTTGTTATAATTAGGTACATAACAGAACAGAAAAGTAGAAAGTAATGCAATCAAACTAAACTATTTCTTAATTAGTACATATAACTTTGGTTGGATTTTATATTTTGTGTTAAAGAAGATAAGTTTCAAAATTCAAATTCAATAAGCTTAAAATTTTAACACATGGCATACTTCACTCACAATGTTCTTTTTAAATCTTGGTTTATTATGTGATCCATATGTTTTTTTTTACATCCTTAATTTATATTATTTTATAACTTTTTATTTTTTGACCATATTTTATGGTCGTTTTTAAGAATTACTGCTAAAAATATATATATAATACATATTTACAATATAAACCTTAAAAATGGTCATCAAAGATGACAAAAACTTAATGTAAAATGAATAATGTTGTAGACAACAAATGGTTTTCATAATAAACCAAGATTTACAAAGAATAAAGTGAATGGAGTATTTTATGTATTAAATTTTTGCAAAGAAAAATAAATATTTATTGATAATTAACAATTATTAATAAAATATGAATTAAATGTATTTAAATTATATATATATTATAGTATCTTCCATTATAAAATTAATTGACAAACAATGATTATATACCAACAATAAAGTTAAGTATCTATAGAAAATGATATTTTGCAAAAGGAACTTTTATATGCATATGCGTATAATGTATAATTGCCTAATATTGAGAGCTTTCTACCTCCCATGATCATAATCTAAAGTTCAATTCAATATGAATATAAATTTTAAAGACGGAAAATATTATTAAGCATGCTTACTTTTTTTTTTTCAGAAAAGAGGGCATGAATTAGCTTAAAAATGAGATTTAAATTTTTTTAAAGATCTTTATCAATAATTAACCTATTGAACAATATCTTCTTCATACTTTCTCTAAAGAAAATTTAGAAAGGGCTTTATAGTATGAAAGCAAGATTAAAAAATTTTAACAATAAAATTTACCAATGATTAGCCTATTGAATAATATCTTCACATATTTTCTGGAAAAATACTAGAAAGAGCTTTTTGCTGAAGTAAACTATTTAAGGCTGACGTACTTTTATGAGCATATTAATAGTGCATCACGTGATTATCAGTACATCACTTGATCCCAGTTTGCACCATGTCATTTTATTAAAAAACTTTTATTTCTCTCTAAATCTTACACCATCTAGTAAAAGCTTTGGTAATGCTTAATAAATCCTTATGCAGTCTGTGCTCCTCATTAATAAAAAATATAAGCTATAAACTAATCTGGTGATATTTGTATAGGATAACATTGAATAAAGATTTATTAAACATTGCTATACATCTATTGATTGTGAAACTTACATTAAATGGCATAAGAATAGAAAAAGTAAAAGAATTATATGAGCATTATTAGCTAATATTTCAATAACTTGAATCATTCTTTATTAAATTTATTGATTTATTATCAACATAAAAAATCTTTAATATTTTTAAATACCTTGTAATTTAATATTGATTAATTAACATGTATGATAAATAAATATTAATGTACATTTTAGAAGTTATATTTTGTAATTAAATGTAAAAATCAATGTAAATATCATTTTTCTTTTTCACTCTTTTTTGTAAAACAACAATATTATCAAGGTTATAAAAAAGTCAAAATAACATTAAGCATATTTAAAAATAAATGAATTTGAGGTCAAGTTTAAGAACATAATGTCTTTAAATAAACAAATAAAGAGGTTGATATAATAAGTTCTCAGTTTATAACTACGTTGATCATTTTAAAGAAATGCCAACTTCTAGTTAATTTATTTTGTTTTTTATAAATATTTCAAACTCGTTATTTACAAATATACAAAAATAATTATACTATTTATCTTTTATTTGAGTTAGAAAGTTGATGTATATAATTATGTGTATATATACATTCAATATATAGATATAAAAAAGTTAGTAATGGAAATGGTACTTGAAAAGTCTTATTCTAAATATAGATTTGTATAAAATAAACGCATAAGCAATTAGAAAAATAGAAAGATCAGGTTGAAGGCTTTAAAATATATAATTAGAAAATAATTAAAATTTGGAAAACTAATAATATAAATATAAAAACATTAAAAAGTATAAAGAGTAAAAAATATTGATTTAAAAAATTAAAATGTGGAAGACAGTTACATTGCAAAGTATTAGAAGTCAAAATTTAAAGAATATATTAAAAAGGGTTATAAAAAATTAAAAAAAACTGCATAACCTTAAAGAGATGACTAGTAATTGATGTTTAAAAAATGTGGCAAAAAAGAAAATGAAAGATATTAAGTAATTGTGTTGATACACATTCAGATGTGCAGTGGTGATTCTGTAAGATTTCATAAAGTAGTGAAATTTTTATAATGTGATTTTTTCTACATAAAATCTTTATTATTGGCTTTTGTTTACAATAGCAATCTTCCAACTATCTACATAAAGTCTTTATTACTAATTTAGTTTTCCTCAGACAGTGGTTAATATTGTAATTCTCTTCATAATCCATTATAGTTTATTTTTTTCATCTCAATGTTCTGTGATCTCACATTTTATTATCATTTTACAAGTGATTTACACAATGATTACACACATGGTCATCTTGTGATATTTTTAAAACTATCTGAACTCTTTCAGATTTGAATTTACATTGCAATATCATTTAAAATTTCCAATTTTAGATATTTAAAATTATACTTTTGAAATGGTGTTAAATAAAAAATTGATTTATCAATCTTTTTAGAAAATTTATTATTTTAGCTAATTATCATAGATGATTGTCATAATTTATTAATTAATGAAAACAATTCGTAGTCCTATTCAGTGAATTGAGGCATAACACTCTGTGATGATTATGTATTTTAAAATTTGACTTTTATGAATGTGTGATCATTAGATTTAATTTGTAATTATTTGAAATAATCAAAGGGGCTAAAATGCTTCTGTTAATAATCAAAATGAACAATGCTTTACACAATAGTTTTAAGTAAGATGAACTTCATCAAAATTATCACCAACAATATATATACTGCTAACCTTTTTTCACAGGTAAGTATCGTGAATGTCTTGCAGGTATAATGTGATTTTGCTTATATATCCCAATATTATTACAAATTACATAACCATATTTAGTTTCAAAATTGACAAATTAGAATTTGCACCTGATAGAATTATTCCACTTTTACTTTATTTGACCATATGACTATTAAATCACAATACAATCATATTCTGTATAAGTGTTTGTTTTCATGATAAAAATACTGTTGTTTTATTATACAAGTAAATACTTTAGTAATTACAAAACAGCAAGAGATTGCTTTGTACATTGGATATAATTCAGTGAGTGAAAATACATTTTAGTGACTTGAATGAATGTTTTGCAAGATAGACTTTCTAGAGGTTGTAAACATGTAAACAACCCTTTCTTGTGTTAAGATATTAACCACTAAAAATGTTCAGTGTTGTTTCAATTCACAATCATATAAAAATAGCAATATCCATTGATATTTTAAAGAGTGATATGTTATATAATTGGAGATTTTTAGCCAAACTTATATCTTATCAGACTACTCTTTCAAATTGTAATGTGGATATAATTTTCATTATTTTTAACAACCATAAAATTAATAGAATTTATATCTATTTTATGATTAGAAATTATAAGTTGGTTAGAACAAGGCTTTGTTAAGATTACCCACTCCACTCATTACAATAATATTTTATTTCTCTTAAATATCAACAATTAATTCACTGCTATTGTAAGGCTGTGATACTAGATGAAATTAGTCATGGTAAACTAATGCAAGAGAACATTATTTGAAAACCAGAATGACTTCTAGAATATGGTTTGTGAAAAATTCTTATAATATGCATAGATGAAGAATTATTTCTTCCAAAAGTATTATTATATATTCTCAATGTTACATATTTAATAGCATATGGTTGTTAAAATTGACAGGGTGTAATATTACAGTGCTGATAAATATGTAACAGAGCATTAGATAAATTAGTGCAACATTCTTTACTATCAATGTCAATCATATTTGCAGATAAAATGGATACATATTTATTTGCTGTCAAATCTCTTTCTTGGATCATATGGTTCTAATATGATAATTATAAGAGCAAATATCAAATCAGAAGATAAGTTTGAATTGATTACAATTAAATTTACAAAGCAGAATTAATTTCTATGACTTTAATAATCTTACAGACAAACCATCAAATATAAAATAAATAATGATAAAATGTTGCATCACTGCCAATTATGTATTATTTAGATCATTACACTATTTTATTATATAATAGATGCACTGTATATTCAGTAGTTTGTTTTCAAAGTTATTAAAATGAGTACAAATGAACTTGTAAATTTGATCACAAAATAATTGAAATAAAACTGCAATAATAGGTAAGCTGAATGGATATTCACTTTTATAGTTATTATTGTTCTGATTTACAACCCATATAAAAGTTTGGACAACAGAAATAAGTGGATTCATTTTTAGGATTATTGCATTAATTTAAGCAGCGCTTTTAAAGTTTATTGCTTCAAGTGTTTATATATATATATATATATATATATATATATATATATATATATATATATATATATATATATATATATATATATATATATATAGTACTTAAACCCAGACTTTCAAGCTTTCTTAGGTCATCCACTCCATCTTATACAACTAATACAATACACATGATTACATACATGTGAAAAGTAAAAATGATCTCCAATATACCTATTTTGTGCTAAACCAGCATTCATCAGATCATCTCCTACACACATATATTATTAGTGCTCAATTTATATTAAGATAGCAAATCCTCAAACTTTAAATGGATAGTCTTCAATCGTCTCCACTCTCTAAATTGTCAGTTTGTCCATATAATTGAAAAATCTGGTGATGGCATGTTCAAAGCCATTTTTTCAATTATTGGTCATATCCGTGTTGACTGTAAGTCATTTTAACCCACATAGGCAGGATCTTAAGCCCATTTAAAAATACACAGAAGAGAAATGAGCAGAATACAGGCTGAATATGTAATATATTGGAGATCATTAATTTTCTTTACATGTATGTGGTCATGTGTATTAATTGTATAAAATGAAGTGGATAACTTAAGGAAGATTGAAAGTCTAGGTTCAAATCCCCTCTAATTACATTTATATTAAAAGTATATATAATATACTTGTATTTAAATAATATATATATATATATATATATCCACAGATGGCGTATATATATATATATATATATATATATATATTATAAAGGACTTTAACTAAGAACTTTCAAATGTCCCATAGCTATCCAATCCATCTTATACAACCGATACACATGTCCACATACATGTGAAACATATAAATGATCTCCAATATGTATTTCATGCTGAACCAGCACTCATCAGTTGGGCCAAATCAGCCATCTCCCACATATGTATACAATCACTGCGGAATTTATATTAAGATAACAAATGTTCAAACTTTAATGGATAAGCTTCAATTTTGCAATAATATTGGCATCAAAAGTGTTTTGAGCATTTCATCCTCAGATTTTCAATGGTATCAAGGACTGAAGAGTTGGAGTATGAAGAAGACTGAAACTTGTTCATTAAAACTTGAAAATTTGCTATCTTAATATGAACTTAGCAGTAATTTTATATATGTGTGGAAGATGGTGAGCCAGACCAACTGATGAGTGCTGGTTTATAGCACAAAATACATATATTGGAGATTATTTGTCCCTTTCACATATCATAAGATGGAGTGAATAGCTGTGGAGAGTCAGAAAGTATAAGTTCAAGTCTCTTATAATATATATATATATATAAAATCATAATTAAATATTAATAAATACAGTAAAATAAATATATATAAAGTAAAACTTTAAAAGTTTTTATATCCCCTTAGGGGCATTTTTGACTAGTTTCATAGTCTTTCTCAACTAACACTAATTCTTTTTTAAGGTATCTTCATACACACTTTCAAAGTCTAACTTTCCCACAATTCATTGATTTTTACATTTGTTGTCTGTCTATTTATTAAGTCATGCTTACATTTATATATTGACGTAGCTACTTTTATTTTCCTTTTATTATTGTTTCTCTCAATTTGTAATATTTTCATATTATTATAATCAAAATTAAACCACATATACATAATCTATTATGATCATAAAAAAGCGATGGTGAAACATTGTTATTCTCATTACAATTTTGCTTAGTTTTTTGAACTCTTTATTAATAACTGCAAATGTTCTTTAGTTCCTTTCTCCAATGTTCATCTTGATTCCCCTGTATATTCACTACCATATTTACATCTCCATTTATATGTGATGAAATTTTGACTTAAGAATGAGGTTTTAGCTTTTGAATTATTTATTTCATTAAATCCAGAAGCATTACATATATATATATATACACACACACATAAAGAGTCATGTGAAAAGTGGTTAGCATATTTCAACATATGCACATTACATAGAGTTCAAACCATTTACAAAAGATAAAATTTATAATTTGGTTAAGTTACAAGTAGTCTTAGGATTTTTTTCAAGGTAGGCAGTTAATTATCAACTCAACTATTTATTTAATCATTGTTGTTAAATGATTATCTCATTACTTTTAACTGCGAATAAAACCCAAGAATAAGAAACATTAACCCTTACCACTCTGTACTTGACTTTCACAATTAATAATGACTTTTTTTATATTTATTTTTTAAAGAGGATTATTGAAATATATATATATGTATATAATCAATAAATCAAGTCATATATGTGTATGTCATTGCTTTCTATAAGCTTGTATTTACAGATATATAATATAGAGAGTATATTAAAAAATAATTCAATAAAAAAATATTTAATAAGACAACTTTTTAAAAAATATTATGTTTAATAAACCTTATCAACCCGGATTTAGCTTCTATATTGAAACCTTATCAAGATGTAAATACACAAAGTTATATTATAATTCCTTCTATTTTACAGCATCTCCATCTATAGGCTTCATTTTACATTATACTTATAAATTATAATCATGTATTTACATTATATAATCACATACTTATATCTTAATATTATTTATAAATTTCCTAATTTTCTCTTTTTTACGTATTATAACTATATTTAATAATTTAAACTTATCATAATTAGAATGATAATTATCAATATAAATATATACATATAATTTACCTATAATTATACTTAACTTAAATTTTCCAGCTATCTAATAACACCCATTTTCCAAACAATTTTACAGGACCTTTAACTATATTCATACATTTTTCAAAATTCTCTTGTATATACAAAAATTCATAACATATCCTCTCACTATACTTCTTTATATATTTAATTACTTGAATGTTTTTTTCACAATTTATTCTATGTCCAGTATTTAAAAAATGTAGATAAATCCCTGATCTCATATCCTTCCTTTTAATTGCTCAATCATGTTCTTTACCTCTTTCTAATGCAGTTTTCTCTGTCTGACCAATATATATATATATCTTGTTACTGCAATAGAAAGAGGTAAAGAACATGATAAAGCAATTAAAAGGAAGGATATGAGATCAGGGATTTATCTACATTTTTTAAATACTGCACATAGAATAAATTGTGAAAAAAACATTCAAGTAATTAAATATATAAAGAAGTATAGTGAGAGGATATGTTATGAATCTTTGTATATACAAGAGAATTTTGAAAAATGTATGAATATAGTTAAAGGTCTTGTAAAATTGGCTGGAAAATGGGTGTTATTAGATAGCTGGAAAATGTAAGTTAAGTATAATTATAGGTAAATTATATGTATATATTTATATTGATAATTATCATTCTAATTATGATAAGTTTAAATTATTAAATATAGTTATAATATGTAAAAAAGAGAAAATTAGGAAATTTATAAATAATATTAAAATATAAATATGTGATTATATAATGTAAATACATGATTATAATTTATAAGTATAATGTAAAATGAAGCCTATAGATGGAGATGCTGTAAAATAGAAGGAATTATAATATAACTTTGTGTATTTACATCTTGATAAGGCTCCAATATAGAAGCAAAATCCAGGTTGATAAGGTTTATTAAACATAATATTTTTTAAAAAGTTGCCTTATTAAATAATTTTTTATTGAATTATTTTTTAATATATTATGTTGCAAAGACAACATTATGAACAAGTTTTAATTTAAAATTTGATCTTTTTTTTTAATATAGGGAGTGTACCAATAACTCAAACAAGCCCTTATTGATAAGTGTGATAAGAGAAAAATGGTCTGGGGATAGGAATATTCTACATGTAGATTTTAAATATTTTTCTCTTATCACACTTATCAACAAGAGCTTGTTTGAGCTATTGGTATGCTTCATATATTATATATATATATAGATAGATAGATAGATAGATAGAGAGAGAGAGAGATAGAGAGAGAGAGGGAGAGAGAGAGGGAGGGAGGGAGGGAGGGAGAGAGAGAGAGAGGGAGGGAGGAGGGAGCGAGGGAGGGAGGGAGGGAGCGAGGGAGGGAGGAGGGAGGGAGTGAGGGAGGGAGGGAGAGAGGGAGGGAGAGAGGGAGAGAGGGGGAGAGAGGGAGAGAAAGAGAGAATCATTATTTTCAATCTTTATTGATTCACTAAAGAATGAAGACTCTTTCTAAACTTGGTCCAGTTTCATCAATCTATAACTTCTCTACATTAATTCTGAAAAATTAGTTATGTCATCCATTCATTTTAGATATGATCTATTTCTACGTATTTTATAATCTTATTATATCAAGAAATTTTACTGTGAGCTCAAAGAATTACATTATTGCAATAACAGAGTTATGTTGTTAACAGACACTATAATAAATGTTACACAACCCAATACCAAGGGTATGAGCATAAAAAAATCAACTGTTCAATCACAAATTGTCTATTGCTACAAGGCTTTATGTAGTATTGTAGATGTATGTTGGAGTTAATTTCTCATCTCTGTTTCTGATGGCTTGAAGCTTTGCCAGAAGTAATTTCTTATGGTCAACCAAGTTATGGCTATAAATGAGTGTGTACTTAGTTGAACAATAGGCAAACAATGGAAAAGTTATAATTCTTATGGATGGAAAAATCCCATTACATATGCTAGAAATTAGTTGTGTGATAAGAGGCACTCTAGATTTGTATATGGATGCAATAAAGTATCTGTCCCATTGGAGTAAAGTACAGTGGCTCACAATAAGTATTATTGTGGCATCATTCTGTTTACATAAAGGGCAGAGTAAGTCCAATCATGAGAACCTCTATGATAGACCAGAAAATGGCATGTTGGCAGAGCACTCAGGTTTAATTTAACCAAAAAAATCAAAAAAATTTCAGTTCAAGATGCCACTGTTTGAACTTTTTTAATGATTGAATGATTGGGAAAAGTTAGTAATGATGGAATTGGGGGGATTTCTTCATTAGTTAGGTGATATGCATCTCAGTACATAATTTTCTGTGACTTAACCTGAATAGGTAAAGGGATAAATTTTGCAATATTTAACAATAAGGATGACAACCAACTCCTCATGGGAGGAGGAGTGGTGCCTGCAGGAGAAACAGATGCAAAGCACGATGCTTTCAGAAAATGGTGAGATAGATTAAGGATGGTGTTATATGTATTCTGGGAACAAAAGGTTAAAACAGAGTACAATGATAGACCATTGAGTTTTGTGTGCTTATGGAGACCCCTCAGGCTGATGGCCATGGTCTTGCTCTTCCACATAAGTCTTGCACATAGTATCTTTCTAATGAATTTTTAGGAAAAATTAATAATCGGCATGTAATAAGAGATCCTTGGAAACACCAGGATGTTGAGCAGTGAAGTTTCATATATAGTGACAAATAAACTTTGGATAATGAATCAATGTTTTTTTGGATCGAGAGGAGAAGGGAGACCTGTATGGTTCTCCCCATTGCAAGGGGTGAGTTGTAGATTGGGAAGCCCAGAAATTTTTGGGGCATGGCAGTGAAAGGAGAGGGGATGGTGTTCCCAGAGGATATATTCCATGCCAAGGATTTATTTAAATTAAAGATAAGTCCTGACTTGGAAGAAAAGGCAGGGAGGATTTTGTCAAGCTTTGGGATTAGTCTTTGTGATGGGAGAAAAACAGCCATGTCATCCATGTATGCTTTGTGGAAGATTGATCTAGTGAGGGTGGGTATGAATATCCCAGGGAGGTCTTGTTCAAGTCAAATTAATAGAGGTTAATGTATATTATAAATATCAGGGCACTCACCTGTGGAATCAAATTTGTTGGGGTAAAAGATGATGAGATCCTTCCATTCAGGGAGATGGAAATGTCCCTGTTGTTGAGGAAATTTGCTATAATATTTATTATCCCAGATGGGATATCAAATTTTATGATCTTTTAAGAACTTCACCTAATTACTGTCATTTTTTTAAAATATTCTAGTTTAACTCTATTTCAATCTCTTAATTTTTACAAAGATAAAAATACTATCTATTTGTAATTTCATTTATGCATTTTTTTCTTTTCTAGCTTTGATATATAATTTTTTATATTTGTTATGTGTTCAAAGTCTTAGTATTGTTTTTCTATTAAGTGTTCAAATCTGAGATTTATATACAAAAACTAATAAAACATATGTATTAAAAATCTTTCTTTTCAAACACAGACATATTTTCCTTAAATATTCAGTTGTTTCTACCAAAATAACTCCACCTGGCTTTAATTCCATAATTAATTTTACTCATTATGCTTCCATATGTAATAATAATCTGATCAAAGTATTTGTAATTGCTAATTTCTTCTTTAGTGCAAAAATGACTGAACATTATTTTAGTTTTGTCAGTATTCTTGTTTAGTCCTATGTTCTAGTTTTCATTTAATAATTCTCCTAAACTTTCTTGAAGTTCTAAATTATTATTTTCAAAAACACCATGTCATCTGCAGAATTTATATGACTTAAACAATCTCTATTTTTATTCTCATAATTTTTCATTTTAATCCACAAAATTCTTCTTATAAAACTGCTGTAAATTTTTTTTTGAAATATAGAATTATCATGCAATATACTTTTAACAATGTTATCTTCTTAATGACCACAATATAAAATCATTGCTGTTGCATTTTGACAAATATTTTTCATAATATGACAATATCAATATCTGCATTTATAAATTATAATATAAATATAAACTTTAATTATCAGAAAAATGTTTAAAGAGTCAATGCTTTTAATTAATTCAAAATGTAATGTCAACTCATACCATATTTTATTTATATGCAAACTTGTATGTCTAAAAAAAGATGTACATTTAAAATTAAAAACACAATAATATACAAACATATTAAACTTCATAAATAATAATGTAAATGTTACATTAAACAATAGTTATTCACAGACAATATTATCAAAAGATCTCAAGACACAATATTATCTTCATAATAAAATACAAAATAAATCATTCAAACCTACATTTAAAAGATTATATCTCACATAAAAAAAATTATTTATTTATGAGCATGCAATCTTTTTTTAACATAAAAGTAACTAAGTATACGAATATAAAATGAATATGTAATAAGAAACTACATATTTTTGTACACTCATAATGCTTTAAACATGCAATTTTAGTATTGTAAAGCTTCAATGGACAAAAATTATAACATCTTTCATAATGTTAAATATTCATAAATATAACAAATAAAAAAAATTAAAAAAAGGGCTGCATGTTGTAATTTGAAGAACCCATAATTAGTATTATTTGTTATAGTGAATGATTGGAATTAAAAATAAGTAAAATATTTTCTTAAGAAATGATTTAGTAAATTAACATGCACATAAAAAGATATTTAAGATATAAAAATAAAGATCAGATAATATAAAGGGTTCTGTTGTTTTATAATAATCAGTAGATAATTTAAACAGCAACAATTTTTCATCCTAACACATGCACTTTACTGTTTTATCATAATATGTCAATGATTTCCTGTTGAGTATTGAGGAAACTCAAACTAAGACACAAAATAGAGACTTTTGAAAAGATAAGAGCAGCTGTCTTATCTTTAAATCTATTTTTTAATTATATAGCCCAAACTAAACCATCTCAGTTGAAGAGTGTGATGATATTTCTCTGTTTGAGAGTTTCCACAATACTCAACAAGTCATTATTGAGATATTACAAAAATAGTACAGTGGATGTGTTAGGATGAACAATTCTACTACTTAAGTTACATACTATGTCTGCACCTGTAAATAAAATCAAATGTTAAATAATCATAAAAAGTCATAATAATGCTGCAAAATAAGATGTATGCAGATAATAGATTATGTATCCAATTAAATACCTGGAAATATTAATAACAGTTCTCTTTATCACATTTCAATTTAGATGTCAAATGGCATTTTCCATGGTATGTTATTTATTTCAAGCATTTCCTGTTAATTTTAAAAGAGTTATCTAAAACTTTCATTTACATATCTTACTTTTTATTAATTTTTGTACATTTATGTAGCCAGTTTTTTTATTCATCATGGGTATATTCAATGTTAAATTATTTACAAAGACCATTAAAACACATTTTTGTCTTTTACGCATCATTGTATACCTGACAGAATCAACTTCTAAACTGTTTTTTCACTTTCAATTGAGATTTATATATATATATATATAATCTCTTTAAGTATGTGTACATTATTTATATATATATATATATAATCTCTTTAAGTATGTGTACATTAATAATTATTTAAATATGATCTATTTTCTTGATTATTTATACTTTAGAAATTATTATTTCATCAAACAACCTTTAGATTTTTGATATAATTTAGCAATTTTTTTTTATTAAATTGGTAATTAGCTTACTTAGTTATAGGAGTACTATACTTGCTTTTCTTTTTATTGTATATTCCATATGATTATATTGATTACTTATTTCTTTAATTTATCTGTATAATTTAGAATAAGCTAGAAATTTATATTTTTAACATAATTTATTTTTCAACATTTTCTTTAAAACTGGTTGACTAACTATATTGTAAATTATAACAAAAACGTAGATACAAATTAAAATGTATGTCCATATAGAAGCATATATACGTAAAATATATAATAATGAAGAGACAATAAATAATTAATTTTTTACAGTTCACTAGAGGGAACCAATGACTCCAGTTGATTCTGTTTCTGGCTGCTCATTTTAGTTCCTTTTGTCTTAGTTTGAGGAATTAATTTTCTCAAAAACTATTCATATTTAAAAGAGAAGTATTTTGACTCTTTTTTTAATATACAAATTATGCCAACATGTTATCCCAAGTAAGAATAATTTCAACTTTTATAAAAATGCTGTACAAATTATATGACAGCCATTGAAATTTCAAAAGATTTTTACAGTGATTTTGCATTTTAATGAAAATTCTTCATTTTACTCAGTTTTGCTGACAGGATGAGAGAATCTGATTGTTGGGAGGAGTCCTGGGAGCTAAATTCTAGTTCTGTTGAGTACAGGAGGTGGGATGAGGGTGCTGTGGGGATTGTTTCTGATGTTGATTTTCTCATTCATAGGAAAAAAGAAATAATGTTATATTTAGGTTTTTTTTTAGCTTGTTCTTACAAATGATTTTATCCATGTATTATTGCAAAGTAAGCTGCAGTTTGGCCTCATGGATTTAATTGCAAGTAATTTGCCTTATTTTTTTCTATTATTTCCAATGCTGCTATTGATAGGGTTGGCCCTTTGCTGTTCATATGGTTTTTCATGTGGATTAGAATGATTTTCAGTAGAGACATTTTAAAGCTTAGATTTTTTTTCTTGTTCTCCATAAGTCTTCCAAGGTATACTGGACTGCTCTCTTCTGGGGATATTTGAAGCCATTTTGGAGAATTGAACAGTAGATTGACTTAGCCCATATTCTATATTTATCTCAAGTGTTTTCCTATTCCTCAACTTATCTACTGTAGATTGGATTTTTCAATATTGTACTTTTAAAATGCTATTCATATTTGAATGCTAGACTTAACAAATAATTCCTAATTGTAACCGAGGTTTACTTTTAATAAGTAATCATCTCATGGACCAATGCTTAGAGTTTTCACAAGTTGATCAATCTTTGAAATGATATGGACAAAAAATACAATGTATCATTTTAGATCTCCACATTACACTATGTAAATCAATGTTTACCTTGTAAAACACTTTGTACCAATAAAGTTTAATCCTATTTTTTAAAAAAAAAACCCACTAATTTCAATAACTGTGGCCAATAAATATTTTAAAAAAATTATTAAGATTAAAATAATACAAGGTCTTTATTCAAGATTTAAATTTTAATCTAAACAGCTTTGTCAGTTGTGTATTAGTCCGTATTTTTCTCAATATAATAACTATTATATTTTTTTATATCAACAAGTTTTCATATGAAGATCACATAACTTTCTCAGTTTTCAAAACCATCTACAATAAGCATGAGTAATCAGTAGTTACCGTAACTATAATACATACATTACCTACTGCACTTTCTATTTGTAGCTTCTACTGGAGAGAAACTTGGAACTATTGCAGTTATACATCTGTTAGTCTCATTTCAATATTTAAGATAGATTGCAAAAATGTTTTTAAAGTACAGTATAATTCAAATACTATTTGAACAAATATATATTGTTGATTTATATAAATGACTCCTGTATTTGTTTACGATGAATAGGTAATTTTTGTTTATACTTTATAAATAATATATATAGAAGTAAGAATAATTTAGATTATTTTATAAAAAGTTATTGGTAAACAATTAAAATTCAATAGCTAGTTCTTATGACAAGAAAAAGATAAAAGAAGCAAATGACATATACTTAACACAAAATTCTTTGCATGAGTGCAAGTTTGAGAGATTAGATTACAATTCTAAGCAAAAGACAAAAGCACTTTATTTTTAAAAAGTTGTTCACAAGTGGGAAATGTATTTTTCTTCTTAAATCTAAAAAGACATTACTATTAAAAAATTTAATACACGTATATAGCAATTATACATTTAATCGATTATGTAATTAATACATTATAGAGCTATATTTTATACCATTATCAATAAGAGCATTTACGTACCTTCTATATTACTACCCTCAACTCTCCATGCCAACATTATGAGATGGCATGGAGAGTTGAGGGTCGTGTGAAAGTCTGAGTTCGAATCCCGCAAACATTACATATATATATATGCAGGTTTAAGGCTGTACAGTGTATTAATGTACCTTCTATTAGCCCATTATTTAACTAAGATAAAAAATAAACAATATTCTTGAACATTTTGCTAAACACCCATTCTCTCTTTAAATTAAAAAAAAAAGCATGGGCATTTTTGTTTTTTTGTAATCATTTATAGCATGTGATTAATGCATGCTTGATATGAATATGTTATCTGTTTTTTTATTGTATGATTATTTTTTCAAAAATTATAATGTTTGCGCACTAATATGACAAACTGTGCATATCGACTGACCAAACAGATTTTTTTTTTTACTTTTTTCGACTGAAATAACTTCAATAATCATCATTTATATAATTTACTACTTCCATCACTCATTTTTATAAACTCAACTGTGGATTTTAATTACATATACTTAGTTTTATTGGTACTTATGAGTTTTTCAGTAAACCAAGATGTTAGCCCATATTTTTGATAGATCTACAGTTTTATGAACCTCCAAAGAATGTTTACAAAAAATGCCTGCTAGAAAATTTCATATTTTATATTTACATTTTATTTTTTATTACTATTATTTTAAAAAAACAGAAATCATTGTAAAAACATTAATTAATTTGGACTAACTTATTAACAGAAACCTGAAAACTAAATACAATATTTACACTTTATTCATATTAGCAGCATGCAATCACATTGTGATCATTAATGCACACTTTTCAGAAGAGCCATCCCATACCTTTGAAAACAATCTATTGCATCAAGTTCCATGTCAGAAAGATTCCAAATTTTTGTCATTATGACAATTTTTCAAAAAAACTGATGACAAAAAAAAAAAAAAAACAATATGAAACCAAAGTACAACAATGTTAAGAGTATCTTGTCATCACCCACATTATAAATAAATAAAATCAAAATTGAAATAAAGCTTCTTAATGAAATCTATTGGAATTTATTCTTTTTTTTTAAATTTAACAATCAATTTATTAATTTTGTTTTAATTAACAACTAAAATATCTTCTAGATTGTAAGCCCTCAAAACTATATATTTGTTAAAAATATAGGCTACTATCATAGGAAAACTCAGAAGTACCATGTAATCTTACAAGCAAATTAATTTTTCCCCAAAGAAAAATAAAGTAGTAAAACAGTTAAGCCTAGCTCAATATATATATAAAATCAAAAAATGTAATTATGTAGTTTATTGTATATTTCTTTACAACATTCTTTAATAGAGCTACTTAAATATTTAAAAAAAACATTAATATATTCTACCAGCTCATCAATTAATTTATTTAGTTTTTTTTTTTTAATTTTTGATTTACTTATATTATTTTTTTTGCAAACTGATTTTTATATATATATGAGAGAGTGTTTAGAAGAATTTTTCAATATAGTTAATATATTTGTCTGCTATCTATTAATTATAAGTTCAAATCTAGTAAAACTTGGACATTTTTTCAGAAAGCCAAAAATTTCCCAGCAAACTGACATTTTTTTTAGAGTTGTCCATAATGAATCTAGATAACTATGCATTTATTAAATTGGTAGTTAAATATAAAACAAAAAAACAAAATTCTCAGTAATAACCTGGAAGTAGTTTTCTTCACTGTTTATCTGTAGTAAAATAATGAAGAAGCCTTTGCAGTTTTATTTTACTTTATACGATACACTGAAACTTGTATCCTTCAATAATATCATATTCTTTCTCCAAAATAAAATTGTTTATGTTGCTTTAAGACAAGTGAGAATTATATATTAACACTTCAGTATATTTTAATATGCAGTGTTTTACTTTTACATTTTAAATCAAGGTTTTCCATGGAAGACCAGTCATAATACACTCATCTGCATTCTTAAATGTTTCTAGTAATATCTGTTTAAATGTTTGAAACATTTACATATATATTACAATAAGCTCAAGAAAAGAGAAAACTTATAGATGCTTTTAGATATACATAAAACTTTTATTCAACTACATATTGCCAAATGCATTAGTAAATATGCCTGAAAATAAATGCTTTCATTAATTTTTAACTAATAGTCAATACATTAAATCACAACTATTTTTACAGATTTTTAAAAATCTTTTTAAATAAAAATTGATCTAGTTCAGAATTTCAATAGTTTAGTATCTGCATATAAAATTTAATTCAAATTTATTATCTTCTGCATTTTTTTTATTCAAGATTTATACACCAAAGAAAAATATGAAGAAAAACTTCTATATGTTCACAACTCTTAGACATTACTATTATTTTAGTATAAAATATAATTTACTCAAGTAATAATTTTTTATCCAATTTTGAATACATATGTATTTAAAAAACAAAGTAACAAATAAATTAATATGGGAATATATGAGTTTATGATAAAATAAACATCTGTCAGCTAATAAGTTTAATTGACATGAGTATCATGCTTGTATTTTATGTTTTGGGAAATTCTATTTAATGTGATTTTTATTGAACTAAAAAATTTAATGAAAAAAGGAAAGGACTAAGTATACTAAAATTAATGATTATTTAATATTTAAATTCTTTTTTTAACTTGACAAATATAAGTAATTTAAAAGCATGAAGTCATATAGTGAGAGGGTGAGAGGTACATTGCTATATTATTTCATATCATTTGAACCCACAATAGCTACAAGCAATATATCATCCTGCACAAAATGTTTATATGCCTTGATTTACTAAAATTTTATAAATTGATTAGGTATCCTCAATATCATTGTATGTGTATCTATATTTTACAAAAAAAAAAAAAAAATTTGCTCCCATAGTATAAATATCTATGCCTCTTGTTTTATATCAGTATGTCACATATTGGTTGTATTCTAAATGCAAGTAATTTCATTTCTCTATTTTTTGTGATTTTGGTTATATTTTTCTATTTTTTTTTTTGTATGTATATCATAAAATTTTTTAAATAATGTCCCAAAATAATTTTAATCATTTTATTTATTTTAAGTGTTCATTGGTAATCTTGAATCATATCATAAAATAACACTTTTCTTGTGGAAGGGTATCATATATCAGTTGTATCAATTATGTTGTAAAAATATATTGTAGTCATTGCATGTCGATCTGGCAAAATTATTAGTTCTGGAATATTACAAAATATAAAGTGCTGGTTTAAAAATAAAAGGAAGATGGGTTATATCAAAATTTAAAATGTTATATTCCTCTTAATATTTTATATATTTTTTTAAATTAATTTTTAATTACATTTTTTTAAAAGTCATTAAATCTTGGCCTCAGGGTGGCCTTTGAGTGTTCCATCACCAGATTTTCCATTGGATGGATAGTTGAAGAATTGGAGTGTGGAGTGGATTGAAGCATGTCCATTAAAGTATGAAGATTGGCTATTTTAATGTAATCTGATCACTTATTGCATATATGTGTAGAGATGATAAGCTGGACCAACTGATGATTGTTAGGCCATGTAAAAATCTGTGCTCATATACCCTATATATTACATATATTGATACAGGTATATAATAAGCCTGTATTTCAGTTATTAAAAGTCATTAAATAAAAAAAAAAATCTGTATAAAAATTATTTCTACAAACTTGCTAACACTTTCCTTTTTTATACAAAGCCTATAATAAATGTTTTAAAGTAACAATACTTTTTTCCTCTCTTTTCAATTTCTAATTATATCCATTTCAATCATAGAAATGGAAAATTTATTTCATTTTAATGATATTTTATATTATTTATTAAACGTTTGTATATAAATATATATTTTCCATTGAACATTGTATTGGTTGCATGCTGATAATAGTTTTTTTGCACAAATTTTCTTAGTGGTACCATTATTGTATTTTAATAAATATTCATTAAAATTTGGCAGCATCATGCATTTACTATATGTTTTTACATCTATGCTAGTTATTTTAGTTGATTTGAACCCAAAGTTCTCTGTAAGTGAATTATAATGATATTTAAAAAAATCTTGTATAGAACTTTTATAATACTTGTTAGATTTGTAATTTCTAATATATTTTTTCCTTTTTTAAAACAATCAATATAAATTCTTCTAATCACCTAATAAATCTCATTTAATTATACATTTGAAATATAGATTTCTCAATAATTTCTTTATTTATTTAACTGATCATTTCAAGATATAAATTAAAATACTTGGAATTTCAAAAAATGTTGGATTGTGGGGGCTATTATGTTTCCTTGTCTTTTATTATTAGATAGTTTTTTTTTTTATTGTTGAAATATTTTTTTTAATATAAAGGTAATGAGCTACACTTTTAAGACTTCTGTTACCTTCTATAGTGTTCAATTCCAATTGATAGTTGTACTTACTTATATTATTATTAACACTTTTTCTTATCATTCCACAGAATTTAAAATATTCAATTCTTTTAAATGAAACATTTAAGAATATTTTCATCTCTCTTCTTTTTTTCACATATTGTTTTGTCTCAGTTGGAGATTTATTAGTGAATTACTGTTTTTTTTTGTGTGTAAAATATCTGTATAGGAGTTTTTAGAAAACTATCAGTTATATATTTGAATGTCTAATTAATAATCATCAAAGTCTGTTAATATTTTTAAATGTTTTGCAAGTGCTAACTTAAATTCATTGGAATATTTCTTAAGATTAGGATCAAATTTTAATATTGTCTTCTTATAGGTCTTATCTCTCTAGTATTTCATTAACTTGCATTTGTCATCTCATTAATCAATGGTTATTTTTTCAATGGGTCTTTAAGTATATTACTGTCTTAAAAAACATATTTTATGTAGATCAAAATATAATCCTATTCTTCTGTACCTTCATTTAATTGTTTCCATATCCATTTCTGCTTTAAATTTTTTCAATAAAGAAATTCATAGTATACAGATTTTTTTTCCAAAAACTCTATAAATCTATTTATCTTTTATTTATCTACCGTAATTTAATTTTTCAATTATTTTCCAATTTTAGTTTTAAAACCTCCCATGACAATTTTAAAATGTTTGATCCAATCAAAAGATATCTGTAAATTTAAATAAAAAATATCTACTTCTTCAAGAGAATGAAAATTTGCTATGCATAAATTTAAATTATCTGCATTTTTTAAATATTAAATTGAACAAATTAATCTTATAACTTTTTCTGGTATACAATCAATCTGTATAATAATTGTTTTTACAATATTTATATTTTTATAGTAAAGAATATGGATACTTTTCAATCAATTATTTTTTTCAATTTTTTTTAACTTCACCAAGACTGACAAATATCCAATTTAATAACAGATCATTCTTCCAATTCACACAATCTGCCTTCAACTAAATGTGATCCACAATTATAGATAACTGAATAAAAGGTAATCCAGCTAAAAATATGTAACCCAGATATTCTTAGCAGTTTTTGCCTTCAATAATGAGTCTCCAGAATCTGAAAGCCATAATTTATTTGTGTCTATCATGATTTACAATACATAAAAAATAGCAATTCACACTATACATATTCATTCATTCTGACTCCAAAAAAATTTAACTTATATCTTAGTTTTAAAAAAGATATCTAATAAAACAGACCAGAGGGTTTTTGATTTTAAACCATTAAATTCACAACATTAGCTAATGTTAGTTGATGAGCATGCTAGTAATATTTTTTAATATATTAATAGTCCCATAATAATAATACCTACAATGATAAAGTGTTATAGAGTGAATATGAGAACTTTTCTCTAATTGATTTCTTTGAAAACTTTATAGAAAAATTATAAGGTTTCCTTTCAATTAATGGAAAATGACTTTCTGAAATTATTATATATATATATATATATATATATATATATATATATATATATTATATATATATATATATATATATATATATATATATATCATTAAAAACCAGTCAACACTTAGACAATCCCAATATCAATAGCAATCAACAATTTCAAACTGTTGTCAAGGCATCCTCTTTTTAACAATAAAGGTTAAATCCTGCCTTCATTAATGGTCTAATATACTTGTATAGACACTAAAGATTGCAACTTGGCCACAGAGATTGAAATTATTGATACAAAGAAGTTTAAATAAATCTCTTTAAACAGGTAAATGTAATCTATTCTGAATGTAGATTAATAAACAGTCAATTATAACATTACAAACTACAATTATCACTTTCAAATTGAACTCAAAGTATTACTTAAATAATAAGTGTAATAATGTTTAAAGCTAAATGGGTTTGTAAGTAATCATTAAAAACCAGTCAACTCTTAGACAATCCCAATATCAATAACAATTTCAAACTGTTGTCATTGCAATCTCCTTTTAACAATAAATGTGGAATTCCATCTTTATCAGCAGTCTATTGCCTTGAAAATAGCTGATATCTAGAAGTTCAGCCAATTCCTCTTCTATTAATATATAGATCTATAACCATCTGATAATAAGAGGGGTTGGATTGACATAATTTGTACATGACTATCATTACAATATCAAATCCACCAAGAGCTTTATTCATTGTTGGTTTATCAATGAAATGGACAAAAGGATAGTTAGAAGGGTGAAGCCTGACCAGTAAAGTTTAAGGAATTGCTATTTTAATATATACCAAGCACTGATTGTATAAATGTGTGGGAGATTATGATATAGCCAAAGTGATGAGTGCTGGTTCTGCATAAAATTTGTATATTGGGAATCATATATCTTTTTCACATATATGTGGTCATGTGTTTTGATTGTTTGAGATGAAGTAGAGGATGAATAAACTAAAACATTCTAAGTTCATATTTTCTTTATATATATATATATATATATATATATATATATATAAATATATGAATATATATATATATATATATATTGTTGATTTAATAATTAGAATGTCTTCTACATGTATATTAATTAAGCATTTTGTTATTTATCTTAGTTTAAAAATAAAATACAAAACATTTTTTTATTGAATATTATTTAAAAATTAGTCATATTGATTATGCAGATCATCCTTATCAAAAGGCTTTCACTTTGAAGCAGAGTGATTATTAAATGAAAATTTGATTGGGGATTTAATACGACATGAAGATGGAAATTTTTCAACTAATTGAAAATTAAACATCATAATCTACATGAAGAGTGGAAAATTAAAGCCATATTTTTATAGAATATTTGTACTGTAGTCCAGAGCTTCGAAATCTTTCTTTTAATTTAATTTTTCTTTATGTCTGTATTCAGATTTTATGAATGATATAAAATTTATCTATGTAAGATTATTTATTTATTTTAATTATAAGCAAAAACCATCTATAGTTTTTATTAAAATTTTTCAGTAATTTATTCAATCAATAAAACGTTTGTATATTTATTACTTATTTGAGTGTTTATATGATTGCATACTGAGCTAAATAATCCTTATAAGATCTCTTAAATCAAAATTATGAAAATTCTAATATATATCACCTTTCAAAATTAAATGACTTTAGTTATATTTATAGTCTAAACAATACAAAAAAGTTGTAATAAATAAAATATGATACTTCTCGTTATTAAATAACTGGTAAAGCCATCAGAAAAAATTATATATATATATGTTAAATTAAAGATTTTGAGGTGCAATTGTAATGCATTGAACACATATTCGAACACCCTGTATTATAGCCTAGGCTGAGTAAAAATAAAAATTGTTAATAGTCTTAAATATTTTCTTTCAATTACTCAAACCATATCCAAACTAAATTACCATTCACTATTATTTATTCAATGAGTATCTGGTTATCTTTTTTACTTAAAGGTAGGGTGTGTGTAAAAAAAAGTCAGTCAAATTCTCACCTCATGATAATTATCTAAACTAGGAAGCACTTTTTTCTCCACTTATAAGAAGCTGTTGGGTAGGAAATGTATGTATCTCTGAGTAAATTTTATGTTTATAATTATCAGAAAATATTTACATTTTTAGACACACATTTCACATGATAAATTGAAATAAAAGTTAAAGAATATAAAATGTTGGTTACTGGAAAACTGAATAAACTATCCAAGTGACAAATTTGAACACAATTATTTTAATGCAATATCAGGCAGTAAGCTACATAAAAATCATAATTAATTTTAAGGATTGAATACACTTTAAAATTACATATAAACCAAACAGAATCTTTAAAGAATATATTGAACTGAGCTGTATTACAAAAGCACCAAATAGGTCATATTGGAAGAGTTTAGTTACATATACGAATTTTTCAAAAACAGAAGATGAAGTCATAATGGTCTTAAAATTACTGCTAAATAAAGCTCTACTAATTATTAGCACTGCATCAATTTTTTTAAGAAAATTGTAGAAGATTATCTATGGATTTAATAGTGCTACTTAGTAAACATATCTATGCTAATGGGAAGAAGATTAACCAAGTGTATAAACTGTCATACAATATTTTTATATTACATACAATTAATATTATACCAAAAAAGTTATTCAATATAAATTAGAGTTTTTCATTGATAAATGACAATCACATATATACATTGACTTCAAAAAATAGCTTTATAAATAATATACATCACTACTGTCATTTTCTAGATAAGTTAAAAAGATAGGAACTACTAAAAGATGTGTTTTATTCTTTATGACTAAGAATGTAAATAGATTAACAATACTGAATTATGAAATATTTTCAAAAATGAATGTATGTAAGCAACTCATAGTTATGAGACTTAAAAACGTTAGATTGACTTAGTAGCAGAAAAGTTAACAGGAGTTCACATTGGTATCTTATCTACTTAAGATTTATACTGAATATATAGTACAATCCAGATTTATTGAAATTAAATATGGATCCAGTACTGATGGGAAAAACATCAACAATCTTAGATATATTGTTAATATTTCACTTAAACTCAGAAATTGACATCTGAAGATTCTTTTTACAAATTTTAGTGTAAAGATGAGATTGGGGCTAAATAAGAAAAATATTCCATTAAAAAAAACAACTCAATTTGAAATAGATCATGAAGCAAACATCATCATTAGTAACTTTTACTTTTTTGACTCATTAATAATACTCAAAATTCAACAGCCAAAACATTCTCTCAGCATGATAATGTAGCAATGAAAAATTTTGAAAATATTTTTAGAGTTAAATATTTAAAAATGAATATCAAAATTGTTAATGCTATGATATTTTCTGTGATTCTCTAAGGATATTAAAAAGATGACTAGGGAAAAAAATATTAATGCATTTCAATTGTAATGCTACGAAACTTTTAAAAGTACAAATGGCCGGGTTTAAAATATCTTATTTTGACATATTATCTGACATTCTAATTAATTAAAAGTATATAATGTTTGGAAATATTAATGGCAGAGGAAAAATTTGATGGATAAATTTAATTATTACAACAGTGATGTGGCATTGAGAAACCCATGATAGAACGATCTGATAAAATAACATTCACACTAAAAATACATATACTGATCTATCATCTTTAAAAAAACTAAACAAAAATATTTCTAAAATAAAAATACAAAGTATAATACGCATCTATATTACCTGCTATATTTAAACAAAATTCAACATATATACAAACAATCCTAATAGTATTTTAATGAGCAAATATATTTGAAAACTTTTCCTTTTTTGAAAACAGAAAGCTTTTATATTTATTTTCAAATAAAAATCACTAAACTTGAAAGGACCCAGAGGTGAGGAGACCAGGTGTTTGTAACCAATATCAATCATTCGTAGTTAAACATAGTCTTGGAGCTATTAATGGTAAACCCATTTTTAAAAATGTTATTTTCGATAAACAAATTGTTTTCTTTTTTTTTCTTCAAATTTACATTGATTTTTTTCCAAATAAAATTTATAGACTTTTTTTAATATACTTTAAATAAATAAAAAAAAAAAACACAAAAGAAAATGACTAGATAATAATAAAAAAAAGTTACAAAATACATTCATCAATTATAAAAATTGTAATTAACTAAACTCCGTCTTTTCTATAAATTACCACAACCTAATTAAGAATTTATGGAACAAAATTAAATTTTTAAACTACAAATACAGGCGGCAGCTGCAATTATAGATTTAAGAAAACTAATCTTGTTTTTTTTAAAAAAGAAAAAACTAAAAGAAAAAAAAAGCTGCGCAGAATCATCCTTTTTATTCTATTATTTTTAAAAATTAAACCAATTTTCACACACACACACACAAAAGACTATGGCTTATTTTGGTGAGTGTTTTTTTACTATCTATTATTTATTATTTTAAAACACATTGAAATTTTAATCATACAAAAAGTTTAAATTAATTTGCATAAAAAGAATATTCTATTATCTATGGCAGTTTTTCATAACTTGTTACTATTTAACACAATTTATTGAAATATCGCAATATTTAGAATCTAAAATAGCGCTAAAAAATGAGTCACTTGGTAATGTTTTATAAAAATGATCTTTCAATTTTACATGCATTCAGAAAAGTTTATTCTATAAAATCACACAATAATCATTATATTGGACTATTATATATTCTCAATTTTACAACTAACATGGAAAATCTCAACAATGCATTTGAAACTCCAACTGTTATGAAATTTAGTGAGGATACTCTATGAATCCTAAAACTAGACTCAAGAATCTATAACAATTTAATCAAAAATAGCACCAGTTTTATTATCAACATTCTTAAATTTTAAAAGCTGCAAAAGCCATAAACCAGTAAGATAAGTAGTTTATATTTGTAGTTGATTATGTGAAAAAAACTAGCTGATATAGTAAATCGTATTACTATTTTTATATCATGAGATATACAATGTAGAAAGCAGAAGTTTATAAAATCATTACATCATTAAGCATCCCATAAAATATTCCATATATTGTAATACCACTGACAAAAAAATCTCCTTCCAGGAAAATTAGAAAATTGTGCTGAAATATTAAGAATAACAAAAGAGTTCTATTTTTCATCTCCACAAACATTAGAAAGATTATATAAAATAAAATAATTCATATAAAAAATAAAGCTCCATATGATATGACTCAACAATAAATTTTCTGTTATAATTATTTTATGTTTAAAAAATCCAATGCATATGACTTCACCTTGGTCACAGTATTATAGACAGCAAGCTAGATATATTAATTCACTTAAACAGAGACATCACCATCTTTAAAATCTGGGTTAGAAAAATATAAATTTTTATCATTTAATCATGATACTTCCTTGTTGACACAGTAGTCTACCAAAGACAACTTGACATCAGTGTCAATAAAGCAAAAAAAAAAGTCTCTCAAAAACAATAAATGTTTATCATGCATTCACTCAAATTATCTGCTCTAAATGTTAATGTTATTAATGCTAAAAAAAAAATCTATTTATAATAACAATTTACACTTCAGTGTTTTGTATATACACTTGAAAAATATATGAAAATTATAGAAATCTAGGATATATTCAATTTATTAAAAATTCAAGGTATTTACTATTTAAGTCTAACTATTGGCTAGAATATGTTGTAACTAATTTTAAAAAGACAGTACTCAATAAAGATTCAAATCATTTCCAGTCAAACTGATTTAATCAAATTTTTATAAAATCTTGACTACTTATTTTTCTATCAAAATAAAAGTCCATCTATATTTCATGGTATTCAAGGCAAATTTTGAAAGCTCAAAGTTTAAATGTTACTAGAAATTTAAACAGCAGTTATATATATATATATATATATATATATATATATATTTAATATATATATATATATATATATATATATATATATTTTGAATACATATTAACTTTAGCTTTCAGTACAGAATCTTGTATCACTATAATTCAGTTTTTTTATTACTAATAAAAATGCAACACAGGTCTCTTATTCAACCCCATATGTAGCTTTAGTGCTAATATCAATCTCTTATCTACTATTTACATTTTATCTCTATGTAAAACTGATATTTCAATCTAGTGTAATCATTGTATAAATACCACATATTTATTTAAATAAAATGTTCTATTAAACACCACTTTCATTACACACCATATTTCTACTGTAATCATAATAATGTAATATTTTGTTACCAGTTAAAATTTTTTACCTATTTGGATTGTTTTCATTATATGTGTTAAATTAAGTAGATCAGCTAAAACACAACTTGTTTAGCAAAACTTACCATCAAAACTGATAAAATAATGTCAGCCAATAAAATTACAGTTTCTAAAATTAAAAAGTTATTTCTTGTACTGCTAAGCAATATTTTCTGTACATTAAAGAACTTTTCTTTTTAAGAATGGTGATGATAAAATTATATTTATTTATTAATAATTAACTTCTGATATCTAGAAAATAGGCTAATATTTAACTAGTATATATGCATCTTATCTTATGGCAAGCCTCTGATCTTATTTTAAAAAAATAAATACAGATAAAAATATATTGAATTAAAATTAATACATGATTAATGTCAAAATCTATTCTAATTGAGGTCTTCAAAGAAACTTTGTGAAAAATAAACTTGAACTAAGCTTCCATATAGAAAAAATATATATTGTGACCAAGTGTTTTCACACATTGCTCCCATTACCTACCTTAGCACAATAATTTTCTATAGTTACTTGATTTTTAAAAAAAATAGTTAGCTAGTAAATAAGAGTGAAACAAAACAAGTTTTATTGTGTATAACACTTCAGTGCTACCTGTATGTAAAATAGATATGTTGCTATATTTATTAAAATTATAATAGTTTATATTTCTTTTGATAGAGTCCAATTATTATTAAAATAATAGTGTTGTATTGAAATGTGTGTCAGAAAATAATAACTTAATACTATAATAGTTAAATTTTAGGAGAGAATAGAGAGTAGAGAATATATAGTTAATTTACAGTTAGCTTCTGTAAGTTTGAAATAGTAAAATAAGAGTTAAATTTTTGGTTTATTATAATTTAGCTTAAAATTATTAAAGTTATTTTTAATATTAATATCTTTAAAAGTTATTTAAGTAATTAATGTTAGGTTTAAAGCTTAAAACATAATTTCCTCCATTTATGTATGTGTGTGCATGAATGTCTGAAACTTGTTTGATAATTGACAAGAATAATTTTAGTTTGAGTTATTCAAATGCATAAAAAAATAATTATAATATTAGTTAAAAATTAAACATAATGGATAAGATATTTATTAATGTAAGCTTTAATAAATAAATATCATAAAAGAAACTCAATTTAGTAAATGAAAGTATTTAAATTATTTTTTATTGTAATATATATTTTTTAATAAGAAACTTTGTTTTATTTTCAAACTAAGTTCATTAAATCATGTGTAATTTTGAAAATGTCTAGAATAAATTGATGTCATTTACTGATTGACTTGTCTTGTAGTTAAGTTTTTATATATATATATATATATATATTATTTTTTTTTTCAGTCTTTGTTTATTGGTTATTAATAAGAAATTGACAGCTAAAAAAGAGATAATAAAAAAATACTATAAAAGAGAAGTTTTTGTTGTTTTAACTTAGTCTGGTTCGAACTTTCTCACCCATGTTTTCTCTTCTCTCTGGCAAGTTAAAATTTTAAAGTGTTAAATTTTTATAACTATTATTATTTGTCTTAAAAAGTGTTAAATTTTGAATCTGATCATCATCAAGTCTACGATGCATTGCTAAAGCTCACAGGTACTCCATTTCTTGATTATTGAATTTCGGTTAAGCTTCCTTAATTATCACATAATGCTACGAGGAACTTTATGTTTATTTTGAGTAAATTTAGTAAATTTAACCACCAAATGTATCTTAATAGAAAACAGGTCATGTGTGCAATTACAGATATTGCAAAAGCTATGCAGAACATTTTTCTCAGTTCATATTTGTTTGAATATTTATCTTATAAAAGAAGAAAATTAAAAGTGAATTGGAATGCATAGACTCTTAAGCTATAATGAAGTTTATAATGCATTATATTAATTTTGCCTGCTTAACAATATAATTTATTAATTATTATCAGAACTGTTTTTTTAGAATAACTTTAAAATGCTTGTTTAAATTAACTACATTTAAAAATAATTCTTCATATATGAAAAAGAAATGTATACTGGAGGAATTTTACTATTCTTTTAATAATTTCCATGCTGAAGTCATTAAGTTTAATATTCATAAAAAAACAAAACTTGAAATTAACACTGCATTAATTAAGCTAAGAAAAGGTATGTCAGAATAATTAAAACATCTTATTTTCTAAGTAGCAATTTAAATGCTTCAAAGGAATAGTGATGTATAATTAGCTATTAAAAGATGTGAATAAAATATTTGTCAATATATGCCATAAGGTTAGCAGAAATATTTCTAAAGACGTTTTGACATGCTGAATTATTTCTTGCTAACTAATGCTTTATAAAATATATTAAGGAAATTATTAAAGTTGAAACCTAGAAATGTTGTCATTATTATATGATAGATAACTTTAAAAAGTTTAAAATGTGTGTCTTGAAGAGAATAAAAATAAAGCTACATTATTAGTCAAACAAACCCACAGAATCCCAAAAGTCAGTCAGCTGAATAAGTTATTGCATTTCATCATCGTCATTCTCATAGTTTCCAGCTCATTGCTTTATGTTTATTTATTTTTCTCTTATGTTTAAAAAAAATGCTTTTAAATTTAGAACTAAGTTAGTCATAAGAATGGTTGTATATTGTGTTTGGAAATCTTTTGTCATATTTTTTTTTAAATGATATGTTTTGACTTGAAGCTTCACAGAACCATTTACCCATTGTAGGAGCACTTCATGCCCTTAACAGATGGCCCAGTGTGGAGAAAGCTCACTAATGAACTAAGGTTTTGTGTTTGGTAAAAAAAAGAAAAATATTCTATGCAATATTTTCTTTTATATTTCGCTATTTTTCAATAATACTATTTTAGTATTATAATTGCATCAGGTAATTTATTTATGTATTTTAATTTTAATGGGTTTATCAGAATGTGTAATATTCTACGCATTGTCAGGTAAATATTTTTTTATTATGTTTGGTATTTGCTGGATAAACTGAACTATATTATATTTTGAGTCAGCAGAGATATTCATCTCTCATAATAATTATTTTAAAATGTATGGTATTTCATTCACTTATTAATAAAACAGTTAAAGTCTAGGCCAGAAGTTTTGATATTTTGCATAAATGCAATAGTAGTCATAACTGCTAATATTTTCATGCACTTGAAAATTATTATTCTCACATTTTTTTACCCTGTCCACTTATTTTTGATACTTTGATATTCCATACATGTGTGTATTGTTACTTTGTGCCAAAATTTTATATGCTATTAATTTTCTTTATTGATATTTTATAGTCGCTTGACTTAATTGCATATTGTGGGTTTCAGACATTGCTTGTTTATTATAGTTAAAATTTGAATATGACTTTAGTCAGTTATAGTGTTAAGTTTGTATCTTGTCATCATTTAGTTTATAGTATTGCTTGGCCTCATAATGTAAGGCCCTACATACTTATGTTATTATTGTGCTTGATGGAGTGGACAAGTTCCCCCAATTATTATTATATGCTTTTCCATGAGTTGATAGTGCTTATCTCTAGTGATTATTATCACATGGTTAAAAGTACCTACATCCTTATACAGGATTATATTTCTTGGTGTGTCTTTCCATGTTTTCCTGATGTGCTGTGACAAAGTCCAGGCATCCTCTTTTGCCTCAGATATAGGTATTTGGAAGCCACCATTCTTATTGATGTATTCATTGATTGATATTTTCTTGCTCTGCAGAGCCTATGGTTTTGGCCTATCACTCATGATGTGCTTAAATCTATTTTTCCACCATAGTAGGTGAGGTTGTTTTGTGATTTAGATGCATGATGACAATGATAAGATAGTTTTGAAGGATTTAATTTCTTCAGGTTGCACTTAGTTATTTTAGTGCTAAGAGGTGTAACAATGTCTGTATTGTATTGCTATAATGTTATAATCAGCCACAAGCAAACCAGAAATTCCTAATAGTTTTAATTATTTAATTGTAAGCATATAGACATTAAGTGCACATATACTATGTAATTGTTGTATTCATCTAGAATTTTTTTCGCCACTGGATGTGTAAGTCATTTACTTTAAATATTTTGGTATTATTAATATTATGTGGACAGTAATTTAATAACAGTATGTGTGCACATGACTTCTGATGAGTGATCCATACTTTTCTTTCATTCAGTTTATTTAGTAGTATAAAATATTAAGCAATAGAGGATTATTTATTTGTAATCTGACATTAATTTTATTGTACCAGC
The DNA here is from genome assembly GCA_028023455.1 of Epiperipatus broadwayi. NCBI lineage: Eukaryota > Metazoa > Onychophora > Udeonychophora > Euonychophora > Peripatidae > Epiperipatus > Epiperipatus broadwayi. The sequence continues at coordinate 1,961,043 of JAQFVV010000082.1, read as the reverse complement.
AATTACTTTAAGTTTATTTAGCTGATAATGTAAATTATTAGCAAGTCAGCCCATTAATACAAGTTGTCAATGATTATCATTTTGAAAAATCAGTAACTTTATAAAAAAAAAAAATGTTACTGAGATATTGTTAATCCAATTTAAAACATTTAAATTTATGATACCCAAAATTGTTTAAGGGATCATTTAGTGAAATTAAAGTGTATAAGAGTTAGTTATTGTTAATTTTGAGTAACATTGTTTACTAAGTTCCTTTGTGTAAAATAATTTGTTTTTCAAAACCTTAGTTAGTCTGTTTGTAAGGCCAAAAGATATTGCTTGAGTACTTGCAGTCAAAAGAATATTTTATCAGCACTATCTTGGCAATAATTCCAAACTTTATGTGTAAATTTCTTTTTTTTTTACTTTAGTGATTGTAAATAAACTTATTTATTATTGATTTAAAACAAATCTAGTTTCTGTTTATTTTTTTTATATGCTATTGTCTTGGGTTCACACTATTGATTACTTTCTTTGAGTTAATGATATACAGAGTATTCCAATACTTACAGAAATAAAAGAAAGTCATGCATGTAATTGTGATTTCTAAGTGAAATCAAGGTAACAGATAATTAAACATTTGCAGATACTAATAGCCATATTTTGCATTAAGATTTATTTCAACTATGTTTATCTTCTAAGATAGAAGATTGTATAATATGAAAATGAAGATTGCTTGACATTTCAGAACAGTATCTATGCTATTTCTGACTGCACACTATTGAGTTATTTTGATATTAAATGACTAGTTTATTTCAAGGTCCAATTACATTGAATTACATATGAAGGTTGTCTGTGGGAGGGTGGAAAGACATAAAAAGCACCCTTGTCTTTCTTCCATCTCAAGTGATGTCCTGGGTAAAAGGCTATGATTATTCCAAATTTTAAATATTTTAATTAAGCAATTAGATATTAGAATAAATATCCTTTTATGTAATTTTGAATAAGTATTGTTATTTAATAGTAGGAAGCAGTCGCTACAAGAGAAGTGTTTGCCTCCTATAGTCAGTCCAGGATATCATTCACTCATTCATTCATCTATTTAATAGGCAACATTATATAATAGTACAATTCACAAGAGTTACAATAGGACCCCTGAGATTATTTACTCTTGTTATTTTTATAGTGATTATCCAATTTTTCTCTGTGTCATAATAGTAAATAAATAGTAGAATAGCAAGTATTCTTCCTTATTTATTCCTTGTACCATAAGAAAGTACATCTTATGGTAGTTCACATCAACCAAATGTTTCAAATTATGCTATTTAGAATTGATGATAAGAATATTACCATATTTTTAAAATAGTAGATAAGAAACTTTATTAGAGAATACTTCTTTAAGTACAGATTTGTTGTACTCAGAGAATATAATTTGATGGGAGGTTAAATCTGACAAATATTTAATAAGAGTAGAAATTTTTCCTCTCTATCATTTATTCCAAATTATTTATTAGGCTATGATTATTGGCAGTATTGTTTGATTTTTTCTCTCATCTTATTATAAGTCTCTGTAGTATCACTATTAAAATTTATTATTGTAACACCACTGAGTTCGCTTGTCTCAGCTTCTCTAGGTTACAATATATATAAATTCTAATATTCTCATGGATAAATGATGAATTCTTATGATTTGAGAAAGAAGAAGCTCTGAAGAAAGTACATGTTATTGTATTGGAACATCAGCTATTTAGCTATTATACTTTTATTGCATGGAAGATCTTTAAAATTACTATAAATTCATATATATATATTGTAACGATATATAAATATGTCGTTACATTTATTTAAAATAAAAACTTAAAAGTTCGCAAATAAAAGGAAAAAACTAAACGCTAAAATTAAAATGTTTGTTAAACATATATATATTCGCACGGATGCTAAACTTTAAAAATATTTTTTTCATAAACAAGAAAAAAAAAGTATTTGAACATATTTTTTTAAATAAAAAAATACAAGATTGAAATATAAAAATATTTTAATAAAAAAAAATAACGTAAGTTAAAATAAAAACAGGTATTAATTAATTCCTGTAATCTGTAAATGGAAATGATTGTTTATTAATTATCTAAAAGCTGTTTAATTAAAAAGTCAGATGAAAAGTTAGATAAGAGAAGAAAGAGATTTTAGCTTGACCAATGGAAGCAAATAAAGGCCCGGACCATAACGAAAAAACAGAACAGTGATGTTTTTGTTCATGGAATCCATAGGAGGACTATAAAAAGAAAAAATATTGAGTTCCAGAGTTTTTTTTTCCAACTTGATTTGATGACAACGGTAAGACGCACTTGCCGTTCTCTCTCATTTTTTTTGTTTGTTTAAAAAAAAAAAAATGAAAAGACTGTGATACCAGAATGGAACCAGCTAATGCTACCTCCAGAACATTTTCTTCCAATGGAGATGCCGTGGGAATTGCCAACAGGAACCTGGACTCTTATACTGTAAGCTATATTGACATGAACTCTAAATTTAAAAAAATAACTAAGAACTTTCGTTCAAGCTTATGAACTTCTATCTGACTTTTAAGTTTTTAAATCAAATTAATAATGTTTAATTTTATATGTTTCCCGATTGATAAACATCATTTCCATTTTTTTTTTCCCTATTGTAAAGATTATTTAAATGTATGAAATTTAAGTTGTTTATAGACGCTTGCATGGATTCGTTTGTGGTTAATTATATTTTGGTTTTCATATTTGATCAAAATATATAGACATTCGATAAATAATGATACCTTACGGTGAGTATCTAAAATGTATTTATTCGAAGGTCTTTTAAGTTATTGGTGACAATGCAAGTATCTTATGGTGAATACTATTGGGTTACTTATAAGTTTCCCTCTGCGATTGTCGGTATCAATAATTTTGTATTTTGATCGTTTATGTTTATTTTGAAATGTTTTTGACCGTGGAATCTATGTAATCGATCTATACCCAACATTTTTAAAAAAATCTGTGCGAATGTATTTAAATGTTAAAATTAAGTCTGGTGTGAATGGCTATATAGTTTTGTAAAGTTGTATTAAGGGAGGGTAATCTTAGGTTATTCATTTTGAGTTAAATTGGTTCAATGGAATGGATATATTTGTGTAATTAGTAGATGTAGTATGAGGTCCGCTACAGGCAGGATTATAGATATACACCACACACCCTCTGTTTGCCTATGGATGGGTTTGTAAGTCGGCAGAAGACTGCAGTCCATTTCTATGGAGTTTTTGTTTATTGATCTACTTGTCAACAGATGTCACATTCCTGTTGGTGGAGAGTCAATGTCTTCTCTATTTCTACTTATTGTTCAGATGTACATTCCTGACAATATAGTATTTTGTGTTGTCGTATCATGCTACATTGAATACCTGAATGTATCAGATGGATTGGCGCCAGTTGATTGCGAAATTTGTTGCCTAAGGTTAAATCAGGGAAGAATATTTTCCTTTCAAATGCAGACCTATGTAGTCCATTCATACTTGACCCTCTAAATAAATAGTAAACTCATTATTTGCAATCTACTTAAATTTAGAATTAAAGATCAATATAAAATTATAAACGTTAAATTTATTCCTCAAAATTTAAATATTATTTTATATGTGCGTAAATAAATATTTTTATGTGTTAATTTCTGGCAGTGGCTTTTATTCTTTTATATTTAAGATATAAAATTTATAGATTTTTATCTCTGTATCTCCGCTGAGCTAGTGACTTGGGCTAACGGTCGGAATATTTAAAGAAAGTGGAATCTTAACAGCGCGTATCTGCCTACTTTATAATTTTTTCTAGGCTCAAATGCCTAGATGGCGCCCTTGTAGTGTAGATATTGTTTTTGCTGTTAGATTCGATCTTCACTTTCATTCTGATTGGTACAAACTGGCTACCCAACTTGGGCCGATCTTTAATAAACACGAGTGCCCTGAGAATTTTAAAAGTGAATCATGCCCGTAAATTTTTTTCTGAAATAGTATAAATAGATTTGTTGTATTGACGTGGAGTTACACTTTGAAATTTTGTCTTAAAGGTACTGCCAGTCAAAAAATTGCGCATATGTAGAGATAAATTCGAGGAATAAAAAGTAATAAATAAAACGTAATTAATAAATATAAATCATAATTTTTTTTTAAAAAGTCTTGTTTAAAATCTAATCATTTAACTTGCCTAAATAATACTTAAAGGTAGGAGAAATGAAACTTGGAAGGGAGGGGGCAGAAATTTAGCTGGTAGTAAGGAATCATCAGTCAACTTTTTTTTTTATCATTATATTTGTAATTACTGTTTTGTCTTTAAAAAAAAAAAAAAAGTTTTGTCCTTTTGAAATTTCATATATAACAAATTTGTGTAACGTGATTACTAACACTAAGTAAATTCTTTTTTTTTTTTTTTAATGTTTTTGTTTTTTGAGGAAGTTTACTGATATGTAACGATATATAAATATGTCGTTACATTTATTTAAAATAAAAACTTAAAAGTTCGCAAATAAAAGGAAAAAACTAAACGCTAAAATTAAAATGTTTGTTAAACATATATATATATTCGCACGGATGCTAAACTTTAAAAATATTTTTTTCGTAAACAAAAAAAAAAAAGTATTTGAACGTATTTTTTTAAATAAAAAAATACAAGATTGAAATATAAAAATATTTTAATAAAAAAAAATAACGTAAGTTAAAATAAAAACAGGTATTAATTAATTCCTGTAATCTGTAAATGGAAATGATTGTTTATTAATTATCTAAAAGCTGTTTAATTAAAAAGTCAGATGAAAAGTTAGATAAGAGAAGAAAGAGATTTTAGCTTGACCAATGGAAGCAAATAAAGGCCCAGACCATAATGAAAAAACAGAACAGTGACGTTTTTGTTCATGGAATCCATAGGAGGACTATAAAAAGAAAAATATTGAGTTCCAGAGTTTTTTTTTTCCAACTTGATTTGATGACAATGGTAAGACGCACTTGCCGTTCTCTCTCATTTTTTTTGTTTGTTTAAAAAAAAAAAAAAATGAAAAGACTGTGATACCAGAATGGAACCAGCTAATGCTACCTCCAGAACATTTTCTTCCAATGGAGATGCCATGGGAATTGCCAACAGGAACCTGGATTCTTATACTGTAAGCTATATTGACATGAACTCTAAATTTAAAAAAATAACTAAGAACTTTCGTTCAAGCTTATGAACTTCTATCTGACTTTTAAGTTTTTAAATCAAATTAATAATGTTTAATTTTATATGTTTCCCGATTGATAAACATCATTTCCATTTTTTTCCCCTATTGTAAAGATTATTTAAATGTATGAAATTTAAGTTGTTTATAGACGCTTGCATGGATTCGTTTGCGGTTAATTATATTTTGGTTTTCATATTTGATCAAAATATATAGACATTCGATAAATAATGATACCTTATGGTGAGTATCTAAAATGTATTTATTCGGATGTCTTTTAAGTTATTGGTGACAATGCAAGTATCTTATGGTGAATACTATTGGGTTACTTATAAGTTTCCCTCTGCGATTGTCGGTATCAATAATTTTGTATTTTGATCGTTTATGTTTATTTTGAAATGTTTTTGACCGTGGAATCTATGTAATCAATCTATACCCAACATTTTTAAACAAATCTGTGTGAATTTATTTAAATGTTAAAATTAAGTCGGGTGTGAATGGCTATATAGTTTTGTAAAGTTGTATTAAGGGAGGGTAATCTTAGGTTATTCATTTCGTAGTTAAATTGGATCAATGGAATGGATATATTTGTGTAATTAGTAGATGTAGTATGAGGTCCGCTACAGGCAGGATTATAGATATACGCCACACACCCTCTGTTTGCCTATGGATGGGTTTGTAAGTCGGCAGAAGACTGCAGTCCATTTCTATGGAGTTTTTGTTTATTGATCTACTTGTCAACAGATGTCACATTCCTGTTGGTGGAGAGTCAATGTCTTCTCTATTTCTACTTATTGTTCAGATGTACATTCCTGACAATATAGTATTTTGTGTTGTCGTATCATGCTACATTGAATACCTGAATGTATCAGATGGATTGGCGCCAGTTGATTGCGAAATTTGTTGCCTAAGGTTAAATCAGGGAAGAATATTTTCCTTTCAAATGCAGACCTATGTAGTCCATTCATACTCGACCCTCTAAATAAATAGTAAACTCATTATTTGCAATCTACTTAAATTTAGAATTAAAGATCAATATAAAATTATAAACGTTAAATTTATCTCTCAAAATTTAAATATTATTTTATATGTGCGTAAATAAATATTTTTATGTGTTAATTTCTGGCAGTGGCTTTTATTCTTTTATATTTAAGATATAAAATTTATAGATTTTTATCTCTGCATCTCCGCTGAGCTAGTGACTTGGGCTAACGGTCGGAATATTTAAAGAAAGTGGAATCTTAACAGCGCGTATCTGCCTACTTTATAAATTTTTCTAGGCTCAAATGCCTAGATGGCGCCCTTGTAGTGTAGATATTGTTTTTGCGGTTAGATTTGATCTTCACTTTCATTCCGATTGGTACAATATATATATACTGAATATTTTCTATATATGTAATTAGATGGATTTGAACTCAGAATTTTTTCAGTCTATCCATCTTTTACACCATCTCAAGCAACTGATACTTATAACCACATACACATGAAAAAGATATATAATCCCCAAATGTATGTATTTTGTGGGGAACCAGCATTCATCAATTGGACAGATCATAATCTCCCACACATATTTACAATTAGTGCTTGGTTTATATTAAGATAGCAATTCTTCAGTAAAATGGATAGTTAAATAATTGGAAGAGTGAGAAGTGTGAAGCCTGTCCATTAAACTTTGAGGAATTGCTATCTTAATATAAATTGAGCACTGATTTTATATATGTGCTAGAGATTATGATCTGGCTCAAATGATGACTGCTGGTTCTGTATGAAAATATGTGTATTGGGGATTGTATCTTTTTCACATGTATGTAGTCATGTTTATCAATTGCTTGAGATGGTGAGGAGGATGAATGGACTGAAAAAATCCTGAGTTCAAATCCCTCCCTCTCTCTCTCTCTCTCTCTCTCTCTCTATATATATATATATATATATATATATATATATATATATATATATATATATATATATATTATCCCAATTAGCTTTAAGCATTATTTCACTTATTATTTAAATAATACATGAGCCATTTAAAGGTATTGCAGTTTGTAATGTTATAATTGACTATTTATTAGTCTCTATTACAGTGACAGGTTTATTGCAGGTTTAAAGAGGTTTATTTAAACTTCATTGTATCAATATTTCATACTCTGTAATCAAGTTGCAATCTTTAAGTGTCCATATATATTCAATGGACCATTGGTAAGAATGGATTTCCATTCTTGCTATTAAAAAGGTGAGACAGTTGCCTTGTCAGCAGTGAGAAATATTGATTACTATCCTTATTGTGAATGTTTATGTAATTAGTGGTGGTTTCTAATGGTTACTAATTATCCCAATTAGCTTTAAGCATTATTTCACTTATATATATTGTGCCCTTTTGTATGGGTCACCATCTAAATTTTATGCTAATCTGTTAAAAATTTTAAATTTAAGATATATTTGAATACGTGATGTTAATTTTGCTTATGGTAATATTTCAAAAGGTTTAATTAAAGCAATCTATGAGTATTTGATATTTTCTTCCATTGGAGATGTTGGAATTATTAAATAGAACTTGACTTGATTGTGGGTTTTATTGAGATGAATCGAATGAAAATAACTCAAGAATTTGGTTCATGAGTAACTTCAATCTGACTTTGTAAGTTTTTTAAATCAAATTAATAATGTTTAATTTTATATGTTTCCATTGAGGTAAACATCATTTCATTTTTTTCCTTACTGTAAAGATTATTTAAATGCATAAAATTTCGTTATAGACGTATTACATGATTCGCTTTAAAGTTAATCATATTTTGAGTTTACATATTTGATCAAAATATATAGACATTCGATAAATCAATGATACCTGACTGTGAGTATCTAAAATGTATGTATTCGGATGTCTTCGTTATTGGTGACAACCCAAGTATCTTATGGTGAATACTATTAAGCTACTTATAAGTTTCCTCCAGCATTGCTCGGCATCAATAATTTGTATTTTGATCGCTTATGTTAATTTTGAAACGTTTTTGACTGTAATCTATGTAATTGATCTATACCCAACATTTTTAAACAAATCTGAAAGTAACGATATTTAAATGTTAAAATTAAGTCGAAGTGGAATGGCTATATAGTTTTGTAAAGTTGCATTAAGGGAGGGTAATCTAGGTTATTCATTTCTGTAGTTGAATTGGTTCAATGGATTGGATATATTGGTAATTAGTAGATGTAGTATGAGGTCCGATCACGGCAGGATTATAGATATACACCACACATCCTCTGTTTGCCTCATGGATGGGTTTGTAAGTCGGCAGAAGACCGCAGTCCATTCCTATGGAGTTTTTGTTTATTGATCTACTTGCCAACAGATGTCACATTCCTGTTGGTGAGAGTCAATGTCTTTCTATTTCTACTTATTGTCAGATGTACATCCTGAACAATATAGTATTTTAGAGCTATCGTATCATGCCACATTGAATACATGAATGTACCAGAAGGATCAGATCTCAAATTGTCCGATTGTGGAAATTTGTTACCATAAGGTTAAATCAGGGAAGAATATTTTCCTTTCAAATGCAGCTTATTCATAGTCCATTCATACTCGAATTTCTAAATAAATAGTAAACCCAATATTTGCAATCCACTTAAATTCAGAATTAAAAAAGATTCAATACAAAATTATAAATACTAAATTTATTCGCAAAATTCAAATATTATTTTATATGTGCATGAATAACATTTTTTATGTGTTAATTTCTTGCATGGCTTTTATTCTTTGAGATTTAAGATATAAAATTCATAGATTTTTATCTCTGCGGCTCAGCCGAGCTAGTGACTTGGGCTAACGGTACAATGGAATATTTAAAGAAAGGCGGAATCTTTAACAGCGTTGTATCTGTCTACTTTATAAATTTTTCTAGGCTCAATGTTTAGATGGCGCCCTTTGGTAGTGCAGATATTGTTT